>JAPWDM010000001.1:119421815-119526815 GCA_035578155.1 Brachynemurus nebulosus | reverse complement strand
CTAGTATTTTATGTAGATTAATGTTTTGTAACAATAAGTGTTACCAATTTAACCTATTAACTAGTATTTTATGTAGATTAATGTTTTTTAACAATAAGTGTTACCAATTTAACCTATTAACTAGTATTTTATGCAGATTAATGTTTTTTTAACAATAAGTGTTACCAATTTAACCTATTAACTAGCATTTTATGTAGATTAATATTTTTTAACAATAAGTGTTACTAATTTAACCTATTAACTAGTATTTTATGTAGATTAATTTTACTTAACGATAAGTGTCACTAATTTAACCTGTTAGCTAATTTTACCTATTATTATATGATAGGTCTTATGTTGGATTTGATTAGTTTGGATTTGTTTATAATTTATTGAATATTGAATATTGAATATTGAATTCCGAAGCAGCGTACACAAACTGATTAATTACTTTAATCAATTACTTATAGATGTAAAAAAAGGAAAATTATTGACAACAACACATGGCGTTCCGTAACTGGTCACCCACGAAAGTACTTACCATGCCCGATGTTGCTTAACTTCGGTGATCGAACGAGAACCGGTGTTTTCATCATGGTATGGTCGTTGTCTGATTGTGGATACGATATTTGTAAATATATAGTTTTACTAGTAATACTAGTAAATATAATGTATAATTCTAATTTGATTTATTAATAAATATACTTTATTACTACACTGAAAGGGTTTTTTTTATTTTACAGCTACATTTAGATATACCTTCCACGTTAAATTTGTCCCATTTATTAATGATAAGGTAAATTTTATTGATAATGTATAAAACTAATTTGATTTAATAATAAATATACTTTATTACTGTACTTAAAAGCTTTTTTTTATTTCATAGTTACCTCTAAATATACTTTCCACATCCAATCTATCCTATTAATTATCCATCCAATATATTCTTTATATTCAGAAGTTTTAAATGTTGTAAAATAATATAACAATAATGCTTTATATTTCTTAATATGTTATTTGTTAGTGAATAAAGGGTAAATAATATATAATAAAACATTATTTTCAATTTTATACTTTTTATTTGGAAAATAATATAAATAAAAAACTTTATTATACAATATTAAAAATAAAAAAATTGTATCATTTATAAATAATTATTTTTAAACATTTATATGGCAATATTTTCACAATTAATACATATATATGTATCACCAGTATTAAGCACGCATTTAATATGAGCCCAGTTTTTGCATAACTGACATTCAATCCACGGTTCTTTGGGGCGACTTTTTGAAAATAGTTCATTGCATATTAAGCAAGAAATCCTTGATAATAATATTAAGCAATTACTATTAATACAAATATCAATTTTTTTAGTAACTTTTTTACGCTTTTTTGCTATATTTTGTTCTTTCTCTAATGTTTTTATTTCTCTTGTATCGGTTAAAACAGTAGATTTTCTTTTCCTTTTAGTTTGACTCTGTTCTTTAGAAGCAGCCCTTGGGTAGGGCCGAACTATTTCTGGAGAAAATATTGTAGGCGTTGAATTTGATTGAGTATTCATTATCGATGATGTTAAAATTTGCGATTCTGCGGGATCAGTTACGAATGACGGAGCGAAATCATCTTGAGTAAAAATATTTTCATTATATGGAAATATTCCAGTCTTTTTAAATCCTTTTATGATATTTGTACTAGTTGTAGCTAATGATAATGAATCTGCTACTATTTTTGGGATATCATATATTGTTATCGTTTTACCTGGATTATTTCGCAACCATAAATCTTGTGCAGTTGAAGCATATTTCTTAAATGGTCCATACACAGCCACATCAAGTGGTTGTAATTTATGGCTACAATGTGGTGGAAATGATAACATTACGATCCCATTATCTTTCGCTAAGTTTAAGTTTGGTACATGTAAATGTGAGGAATGATTATCTAATACGAGTAATACTGGATTATTAATAGATGGTTTAACGTGTGCGATGAAATGTTGCATGTACATAAAAAATTCTTCATTTGTTACCCAGCTGCTTGAATTGCCTGCACCAATACAACCTTTTGGTCCATTATTAATAAAATGATTTTTATATTTTTTTCGTGGAAATACGAACATAGGAGGCACTGTATTTCCGTTTGCGGAAACAGCACATATTAGTGTCACATTAGTACCCCGTTCAGCAGAAGTTATGGAGCCAACATTTTTTTTACCTTTCGCAGCAATTATTTTAGTAGGTTTAAGTACTGTGGAAATTCCAGTTTCATCTATATTCCAAATGTTTGATGCGGTAAATTGATATTTATTCATAACTTCAGCTAATTGAGTGAAAAATGGTTTTACATTTTCAATATTAAACGATGTCGCTCGTCCGATGCTTGTTGGTTCGGGTTTTCTAATTGACAACTCTCGATTCCTTTTTAGAAAACTAGAAAGCCACTCTTTGCCAGCTATTTTATTAAGTTTCCATGTTTCAGGCATTTTAATATTAAATTTTTCAGCACACTCATAAGCAAGCTGACGAACATCTTTTGGAGTCAATCCATAAAATATCGAAGCCATTTGTAGTAAATAATCTTTTAATGCAATTTCCTGGTCCTTAGAAAATACTTGTCGAGGTTTTTTATAGCCCATTGTCGGTAAATCTTGCGTTTCCTTATTTTTATATGCTTTCAATTTAGTTAAATAACGCGTTAGCGTCGTACGTTTAATATTAAATTCCTTTGAAGCAGCATTTATACTTTTGTTCCCAAAAATTATTGTTCTTGCGGCGTCATTAAATTTTTCCATAGGTATAAGACCTCTTTCGGTTTTGCGTTTATAATTTCTCATATCTAAAAGAAATAAAAAACAAAAATTTAATAAAAGAAGATCTTAATCATAGTTTTGTTAATGAAAAAAATTGTACTTACTTATTTATAAATGATACAAATTTTGACCATTCAATCGATGACGGACACGGTGATAAATTTAACCCTTAATTGGTCTACTGAATTACAAATGCAATTTTATTTTATTTTTTTCTAAATAATTTTTTTATAATCGCTATTACTGAACTGTAACCACCATGTATTCCCAAATGAGATTAAGTACTTCAATTTGATGTGTGATTACATTTTCTTTGCAAACTTTTAATTTCAGTTATTAACGATTTAGTTTTTTTGTATCCCAGTAGACTGATAATCTTATTTAAAATAATTAACCAAATTAAAGGTAATTAATTAATTAATTAAATTTAATTTATGTGTAAACAGATATAAGTAACTTAATTTTCTGAAATATGCAAAAATACAATTTTATTTTTAAATTAATATTTCGATTCTATTTTTTTTTTTTTTTTTTACTTTATTACTATTTAAATTCTAATTTCATATTCCTAGATATTTCCAGGAAAAATATTTGTGAAAACGATTAAATAAAATATGTTATGATCACAGGAAAATTTTTAATAATAGTATTTTTTTTTAAATAATATTTTTCTATTTTCAAAGCAGATTAACAAATAATTTAAGAAAATAACTTTTGTACTCCAGTAGACTACTTATGTTTCAAAAAGTGAGTAGACCAGTTAAGGGTTAAGGAAATTCAGTATACTCTGTAGTAAAAAAATTGGATAAATAAGAATCAATTGAATCCGTTGATGTAGAACTAATTGGTGTTCGAACAACAGACATGTACTCCGGTTGCTCTGTAGTTGGTGAATGAACTTGTACTGATGATTCAGTTGGTAAAATATTAGATTGAAAATTCGGTGGCGATTGTAATAAAATTTCTTGCGGTTTTATTTTTTCAGCTACGGTATCTTCTGATACTGATAACGATTGTTTTTCATTTTTCGAAATTATATCATATTTTTCTATCAATTGCATTATTTCGAGTTTTAAATTTTTATTTAAATCTTCTGAAAATGTTTTTAATGTTGGCAACAAAGATAACAGAAATTTTTCATTTTCGTCATTAAACGTTTTATTTTTCGTTTCCAATAAATTTTCGTTTTTATTTAATTTTTGCGTTTTTTTAATTAAAAATTGTAGTTGATTTGCATATTTATATGGTTTTCTTTTCTTTTCAGGATTTAATTTTTTTTGTTTTATTACTGCAAAATATCTGTCCTTAATATTTTTCCAACGTTTCTGTAAGAATTCTCCAAATTTTTTTTTGTTATTAAAATTTACTTCTTCGTTGGAAAAACAATTTATGATTTGATTCCAAGCCAATTTTCTGTTATATATATCACTATGTATCCTTTGCGTGTCCCATATAATGGGTCGCTTTTCAACTTCATTTATTAATTTTAAATTATTAATTTTATATGCCATTATAACTTTGAAAATATACACTAGAAAATTTTAAGTAACAATGAAAAACTGAACAGTACTGTTCACCGTGTCGGTCAGCGAGAAAATGGTATCGAAATTAATACAACTTCTGTATATAAAAGAAAGATTTATATAACACCAAGACCAGTCAAATCAAAAAAAGAGTTATATAATTAATAAAATGTCGCTTAAAATTGAAAATATCGCTACTTTTTATTTAAAAAAAATAAACTTATTTATACTTGCAAATCTGAAAAACAAAAATAAAAAACGTCGCGGCGTTTTATTTAAAAAATAAAAGTACAACAAATATTAGCGATGCTTTTTATTTAAATAAAATTATGCATATTCCATAACATATTAAATAAAGTATTGCTCAAATTACCTCTTACAAATTTCATTGCCCAAATAACCCCGGTCTACCTTATGGTGTAGTAGGACTTGACTTCCTTGATTTGCTGTCGATTTTCAATATGGTATTCTTTTAACTTCTGTAGATCCCATCTTGGTATTACTTTGGTTTCGTTAATTTTTAGGCTGTACAATGGTATAACGTACAGTGGTTCTGTGTAGACTGATTCTTGGTTTTCGTAAGTTATTTCATTAATTGTGACGGTGCAGTTACGAAAATATATGAGAGCGGATCCAGTGGTTGTTCGCTGATCGATTCCACAAGTTGTTGATATTGACTGGTTGTTTACATTTTTCATTATGATGTGTTGAAATGTTAGTTGTTTGATTTCGACCCTATTTCCGTATTCTTCATATACGTAGTTGCCAGGTATACCACGAAGCGTGTTATTGAAACATTCGTCGGGTTGAGGCACGGCTATAGTATCTTGTTTTTCGCATATATAGGTTTCGCTTAGGCGTGGACACTCCTTTTTCATAAAATAGTTCAAGTATTTACTGCTCAGGATATATGGATGGGAAATCAGGATAGTCTTATTTTTTATAGGTAGGGGTTCTAGGCGATTCAGTTTGTAAGTGTGTGCTTGAAACAAAGGTATTTGGACGTTAAATATTATATTAGTACCGTTATAATAAGCTTGAAGTTTTAGTATTTCGTATATTTGTTCCAGAGACTGAATAGGTATTTTCTGCATTTTTAGTATTTTGTAGGCATGTTCCAGTTCACTTGGTAGTAGTATTGATGTAGGTAAAATATTAAGTCGTGCCAAGTTTACGGCTTGAGCTATTTGAGATAAGTGTGAATATAAGAGGTCTAAGTTATAGGTTATCTGGTAAATGTATTGTATGTATTCAAAATTGTCTTCGTCTGTCTTAATTTTATTTCCTATTTGAAAATTAAATGAGTTTAAAATATTATTTATGGTTTCTTGTTGGTTATTTATGTGTTGTGTTATGTTGTCCAGTCGTTGAATCATCTGTTCATTTATTTTGACTTGTTTATTTGTCTGGGATAATTAATTGTGCTGGTTCAGTCTGAGCATTTCTATTTCTTTGTTGATGGTCAGTGCGTCGTTATTGTCCATGTTACCGGTGATGAATTTTATTGCAGTCCCTAATCCGTCTATTAAGCCACGTTTCGTCCGTTTGGGATAGAGCTGATTAAACAAATTTTCTAATTCCCTATGTTTTAAGTGGATAGTGCCTATCAGATTTTTTGAAACTTTGAATTTTTCGAGAAGTGCTATGGAATAGTTTATTTTGATTAAATTCTCTTTATAATTTTCAAGATTTATAATATGTATGAATTTGTAATAATCTTTAATTAATCGAGCTGAGCCTAATTCAATCCCTACTAGTCCCGGGTTGTGGGTCATATCTCTGATCTCTATCTTCTGGAGTGTTGTCATTGTTATTAAGGTTAGGACGGTCCTGCAACAAAGGAGATTTCTTTAGTTTTCGTTTGGGAATTTTCCTGTCTTTATTATCGGTTACTGTTACTCTGTTGTTGGTTTTTACTATTATTTCTTTGAATTTGGGGTGTAGTTTGTTATTATGTTTGTTTTCTTGGAAATATGCTTTCTAGCCTTCATTATAGTCAACTGGGTTTTGTAGTTTTTCGTTCAGTTTGGCTATTTGTTTTTGTTCTAATTGTTTATTATAGGATTCTCGATGAAATTTAATGCGTTCTTGTTCTACTATTTCGGCATCTGGAGATAATTTTATATCGTATTTTCTACCGAAAAATAGTTCATAGGGAGTGCATTTGATGGCTGAATGTATACTATTATTATAAATGAATATGGCTTGTAACATCTTTCTATCGGTGGAGGCTGATTTATCTTGAATATGAACGATACGATATAATTCGAGCAACGTTGAGTGGAATCGCTCCACGGGGGAATTTGATGTCGAACTTCTTATGGAAGTTACATGTGTTTCGATTTCATAATTTTGGCAAAATTCCCTAAATTGAATCAAATCGAACCCTTTTTCCGAATCAACTATTATTAATTTTGGTTTACCATATGAGGATATGAATTGGGCTAATGCTTCTATTAAGTGTGGGGAGTTTCTACTCTCCAGTTCATAGGCTTGACCGAAACGGGAAAATTTGTCAATAATTGTTAGAAATTTGGTTTTATCTAAGTGAAAAATGTCTAGATGACAAATTTCCAAGGGTTGTGTGGGTGTTTGTGTTAATTCGTATTGTTGCTTAGGAGGGTGTCTGTCATACTTATTTTCGTTGCACACCTTGCAGTTACTTATATAGTATGATATTTTGGATTTTAGGTTTGGAAAATAGTATTCCCTACGTAAATGTTCAAAAATTTCATTTATTCCACGGTGCCTTAGATCATGGTGATTTTTGATAATTTCATCCTGCTCTTCGTCGTTTAATACGTCTTTGAGCATTTTAGTGACTCTAATTATTTTGTATTGTAGGCCCTGTGAAAAGTATTCGGAAAATATTGTTTGGAACTTTGAAAATACTTCGTCATCGGGGCAGTAGAGTGCTATAAGGTTTTTTGGTGGAATGTTTTCTTTAATTATTTCGATTAATGTTTGGTCTGTGTAGTCAGGGAGGGTTATGGTTATCCTTCGTTTTTGGTTAAAGAATATTTCGAATTTTCTTTTCTGTCGTGAGCTTGCTTTTAATAATATTAGTTGGTTCCTAAAATCATTCAGAGGGTTTTCTGATATGCGAATGAATGTACTATCATCTTCTTGTGCGCTACGAATTGTTTCAGTAGATGTACCGTCTGTGTGAGTTGTGTCTGTTGACTGGTTATCTTCTAAATTATTACTATCTATTATTACTCTAGACAGAGCGTCGGCATTAGTATTGTATTTTCCTGCTTTATGAATTATGGTATAATCGAATTCTTCTAACTTAAGTCTCCATCGAACCAGCTTACTATTGGGTTCTTTTAGGGACATAACCCAGATGAGTGGCTTGTGATCTGTAATTATTTTGAATTTGCGCCCAAATAAATAAGGTCTGAAGTATTTCGTAGCCCAGACGATGGCTAGTAACTCCTTTTCAATTGTGGAGTAATTCTGTTCTGTGTCCGTTAGAGTACGGGACGCATAGCAGATTGGGTGGTCTTGACCAATCGGACGTTGAGACAGGACCGCGCCAATAGCGACGTTACTGGCGTCTGTGGTTAGAATGAACTCTTTACTAAAGTCTGGGTACGCTAGTATGGGGTCATGCGTTAGGAGATCTTTAGCCAAATTAAATGATTTTATGAATTCCGGTGTGTGTTTGACAGACTGTCCCTTTTTAAGACACTTGGTCACTGGCTTCGTTATTTTAGCAAAGTCTTTTATGAATTTGCGGTAGTATCCCAATAAGCCAAGGAAAGCTTTGATGTCCTTTTGCGTTTTAGGTATAGGGAAGTTCTTAATTACTTTAATTTTGTCCGGATTTGGCTTGATACCTCGTTCGGATACTACATGACCAAGAAAGGCTATTTCTTTCCTCAAAAATTCGCTTTTGTCAAGCTGAACTTTTAGATTAGCAGATTTTAATCTATCAAAGACCTTTCGCAAGCTTGTGATGTGTTCTTGAAGGGAGGTTGAGAAAACTATTATATCGTCCATATATACAAGGCATATGGTGCCTTGTAAATCCTTTAACACATTATCCATTACACGCTGGAACGTGGATGGGGCATTTTTCAGGCCAAACGGCATTCGTACGTACTCGTAATGGCCGTGTTCGACGGTAAATGCCGTCTTCTCAATGTCCCGGTGGTGCACCTCTATTTGATGGAAGCCCGACGCGAGATCTAATGTCGAAAAGTACATACATTTTCCCAATTTATCAAGAATATCCGATATATTGGGCAATGGATACTTATCGTCTACTGTTTTTTCGTTGAGCTTTCTATAATCTACGACAAGCCTCCACTTTTGTTTTCCGCTTGAGTCCATTTTCTTTGGGACTATCCATATGGGGCTACTCCAAGGGGAGTAACTTGGTCTTATTATCCCTTGTTTTAACATTTTATCGATTTGGGTTTGCACTTCTTCCTTATGAATGTGGGGATACCGATAAGATCGTGTATAAACTGGTAAGTTATCTACAGTTTTTATTTCATGCTTGACTTTATTTGTGAAGGTTGTCTTGTCCCTCTTTAAAGAAAATGTCTTCGTAAGTTTAATGATTTCGCGTATTTCCTCTGTATTTAGGTGGTCAGTCCTGATTAGTGCTTCAATAGGAGGAAGTGGGGTGTTTTCTGTTTCTTGTTGAATTTGCATGTTATTATATTCTACAATTTTGTGATTTAGTAACTCTACCCGAAGTGGTTGTTCAACTAGAAATTTTTGATTTTGATTAGTTAAATTGATTACAGGAGCTAACATGTATCAATCTTTTGCATGGTAAACTCCTGGTGGAATCAGAAATTTGTTTGAAATTTTTGTTTCAGGTAGTAGTACATCACCACACTGTATATCGATTGGCAGTTTTATGATTTGTTTACTGCTTGCTTCGATCGTATGAATACCACTAGTTAAATTGGGTTTGAACAGAAGTCTATTTATTGAGAAAGGTGTAATTAGTTGTTTGTTTGGGACATCTATTTTAGCTTGCAAGTGGTTAAGTGCATCTAGTCCTAGTAAACCATCAAAATATGCATGAAACCTAAGTACCAAAAATTCTAGTGTACCTTCTTGATTAAATTCATTAAATATTGGCAGTTCTACTCTAGTGTCAATAGTATGTGTACCTAGCAAAGCTTTAATATGAACGGGATGGGTTTTATAAGTTTGATTTGGGTGGATATGTTCGGGATTGATGAAGCAATTTGAGGAACCTGTGTCTATCAGGAATTTTAACGGTGGTCCGTGTGCATTGGATATGTGGATATAGGGTAAAGTGGAACCAAGGAGATTACTGTCTATGTACCCGAGTTGCTGTCCCAACTCGATTGAAAATTTTGATCGTCTAGTTCGTAAGGGTTGTAGAAGTTGTTTGATGGCATAGGATTCTCGGTAGTATAGTCAGTTTGTTGGTTGGTTTCATAGTCAGTTAAATATTCGTCTAAGCTAGTATAGTTCTGATTTTCTTGGGTCTCTAGGTTATGTAATTCTTTGCTGGTAAATGTTGGTGTACTTTGTGGCTGGAAGAAGTTAGGTCTATTTTGTTGGTGAGGATTTGGTCTTCGGATACTGATCTGGTTACTTCCTATGTCCATAGGTGTCGGTTTGTACGTCTGTTGTGGTCGCGGGTTGTATTGTTGCGGACGTGAGTTGGGTTGTTGCGGTCGTGGGTTATGTTGTTGTGGTTGCGTATAGTATTGTTGTGGTTGGAAGAATGGTTTTTGTTGGACTACTTGTGTTCGGGGTATTGTGATATGATTATAGGTTGGTATGGTTGGTCTGGGAGCAAGTGGTTTGTTTTGGGATGTCCCATTTGTAATTTGTGCTACGGCTCCTTTCTGGTGGTAATGAATATTTTACTCTTTAATCCCATATTCGAAGGCTGCTTGAATAGTTTCGGGGTTCCTAGCTCTAACTACTGAGCCTATTGGTTCTCTTAATCCTGCTAAGAATACGTCTTTTGATAATGTCTGGTATAGAGTTATTTTTGATTTGATCACGCCTGGATTTGCTTCGTTTAGTTTTACGAAATTTTCCAATGATAAAAGAATTTCAATGACTTGGGTATAAAATTCTTCCATTTTCTGGTTACTATTTTGTCTTAAATTATGCAAGTCTCTAATAAGGGTGGTTTCGTTCCTTTTATCGGCGTAGTGAGATATAAGGTTATTTTTTATTGTTGGCCAGTCTATTGGTGTTCCATACATGTTTAACACCTCATTAGCTTCACCAACAATTTTATTCCTTATTGCTCTTATCCACATTTTTCCGTAACTTTGGCTCCAGTCCATACTAACACAACTTATTATTTCCTCTGCATTTTCTATAAAATCGTACAAAGCTCTGCGGTTACCGTTGTATTCCGGTAAATTTTTGATTGGGTCTGGGATCTTAAAAGCTTCTAATATTTGTGTAATTGCTGATAATTCAGTCATTTTGTTATTATGATTATTTTCAATTACTACCGAATTTGAATTTAAATTATTACTAACTAAACTAGGAGGTACGTTATGTATCGTAATCTCCGATACCAACGTTTCAAGCTCAACACCTGCGTTTACTGCGCCATTTGTGTGAGGGGTACGTGTGAGGGGTATGGTACAGGATTTGTATATTGTAATTTAAATTTAGGATCTTTAGGCATGGAAAAAGAAGCAGCAAATAACAAATGAACTATTTTACTCACAGTAAGCTGCAGATGTTCTTCCACATTGATCCAGTTCTTCTCCGCGTCAAGAATTGAAATCCAAGTACTGGTGTTGAGTGAACCACTACACTTGATGTGCCCTCAAGTTTGAAGTATTGTTCTGATGAACCGTCAGTCAATAATTCACAATTCACAAACTTATACACGGTACTCGCGGATCCTACCGACTGCGCCAATTAACTTTGCGGGGTGCGCGAAGTTAATAAAAAAAAATTATTTATTACAAAACTTTATTACAACAACTAAAATATTGCAATAATGGTTTCGATTGTTACAATTCGCGTACTAAGTCCTGACAAGTATATCCGACAACCTCAGTTTCTCAATTCTTTATATAGTGTAAAAGTGCTGAGTTTGTTGAAGATCCCTTTACATTCTAGAATACAAAAGAAACAACTTTATGATTTCTCACAGGAAATGCTGATATAGATTCACATGGACAGGAAATGTTGATACAAATGTACGTGAAGTTTCTTTAATATAGGATTACAAAAATTACAGAAATGCTAAATGTTGAAATTGCAATAATTGAAATATGATATCTGTGGAATTGAAGAGAGTTTGACTTAAGTCACGTATATGCTGAGTCAGTGCATGTTGTCGTTCTTAACTATATAAATATGTATGTATATATATGTATATATATATATATATATATATATATATATATATATATATATATATATATATATATTAGGGTGGCGCAAAAAAACCATATATTTTTCTTTTTTGCATCTCATAAGAAAAAAAGTTAATTTAGCTCGATTTAAGAATGCTCACCAAAAATTAGCTCGATAAAAATTTTTTTAAGGGTCGCTCAAACCTTTTTAAAATTTGAAAATGGGACAAAAATCGATTTTTGTTTTTCATCAAATTTTTTTTCTCATCCCTGCATATGTTTGTACATTGAATAATAAAAAATTTCTCCAAATTTTAACTCAAAAAGTTGATAATAAAAGGTCGCTCAAGAGTTCTGAAAATTTTTCAAGTCAAAATATTTAATATTTTTTAGTGCCACTAAAAAACATTAAATATTTTGACTTTAAAATCCTGAGCGACCTTTTATTATCAATTTATTGAGTTAAAATTTGGAGGAATTTTTTATTATTCAATGTACAAACATATGCAGGGATGAGAAAAAAAGTTTGATGAAAAACGAAAATCGATTTTTGGCCCATTTTCAAATTTTAAAAAGTTTTGAGCGACCCTTAAAAAATTTTTTATCGAGCTAATTTTTAGTGAGCATTCTTAAATCGAGCTAAATTAACTTTTTTTCCTATGAGACAAATAAAAGAAAAATATGTGGTTTTTTTGCGCCACCCTAATATATATATATATATTATATATATATATATATATATATATATATATATATATATATATATATATATATATATATATATATATAAAGTTTGGAAAGTTTGAAAGTTCAAAAATCTTGGAAGAGTTCACTAGCCAGATACTTCAATTCGAAAATCCTTAAAAAAGTAATTATTGCTAAAATTCCAGTCTTTTAAAATTTTTCACACCATGACAAAGGGTAAAAAATCCCATAAAATAGCTTTTAGAATCAGCATCCTATGTTAACGGATCTTCGACAAAAAATAATTTTTTAACGGAGAATTCGCTATGTTATATAGGATACTGATACGGATTGGGTCTTATATTTGAACTGTTTTTTTAATAAAATTCTTGAAATGGAGGATGTACCCACTACCTGGCCGAGAGCTATCGTATCTCTTATGCATAAAAAAGGAGATAAAGATGACCCCGATAACTATCGCCCTATTGCCCTTATGAACTGTATTCTTAAGATCTTTACACAAATAATGCTTAATCGTCTTTTAGTGTGGGCAACGGAGATGAATATTATTCCCGAATGTCAGTCAGGTTTTAGAACCGGTAGGGGATGTATTGATAATTGCTTTACTTTAAGCTCTATCATACAGTTGCAGTTACGTTTACCTAGGCGAAAAGTTTTTGGGCTATTTATTGATTTTAAAAGCGCGTTTAATAGTATAAATCATCTTAAATTATGGAATACGCTACAAGAAATTGGTATTAGCTCTAAAATTATAAGAATTTTAATAAATATTTATACAAAAGCAACATTACAGGTAGTAGTAAATGAACAACTGACGAGTTCTATTAATGTTAATCGAGGCGTGCTACAAGGTGAGTCACTGAGTCCAATCTTATTCTCATTATTCATTAGTGATATTAATGATTTTTTCAAACAGAAAAATTTGAGGGGTTTAAACTGTAATGGGACAGATGACATTATGATGTTGCTATACGCAGACGATTTAGTTATCTTATGCGACTCAGAAGGTGATTTACGTAAAAAACTTTTGTGTTTGGAGGAGTACTGTAAATTGAAAGATCTTGAGGTAAATACCTCAAAAACCAAAATTGTTCGGTTTTGTAGAACGGGTAAAGCTACAGAAAAAGCATTTTACTTTCAAAATGAACAAATTGATACTGTTAACTCCTATAAGTATCTTGGAATTACGTACTCATCATCTTCTTTATTCATTAAGACAGCAAATCGGACGATTTCTAAGGCTAATGTTGCAATGGGTTCAGTATTTAATATTCTAAAGCAAAGTAAATGCGACTCCTGGTACAAAAGAATAAAACTTTTTGACTCCCTAGTAGCTAGTGTACTGTTGTACTGTGGACCTGTATGGTCGTTAAGGTACGTTGACAACCTTGAAAGAGTACAGACAAATTTTTTAAAAAGAATTTTGGCTCTTCCGAAAAATACGCCTAATTATGCAATACGCGCCGAAACCGGAGCTGTTCATCTGCAAGTAAATGTTGTCAGTTCATGTTTGAAATGGATTTATAAAATGTTGTTAATGGACCGGACTCGGTACCCGAGGTTGTGTTATTTACGTCAACTTGAACTTGCCAAACAAACTGATACATCTGAACATATTAAATATAACTGGGTGTTGCAAATAAAACACTTGCTAAACGCTATTGATTTTGATGACTGGCGTATATTTGAAGACCGTACATTTCTAAAAGTTAATATGCAAGCCATACTAGAAAAACTTATTTTGCATTTTAAAACTAAAGATTTAGATAGGTGTCACAATTCGAGCTTTTGCCAATATTACCAATCGTTAAAATACGATACTATGATATCGAGTTACCTATTAAAACCTTTGGGCATTAGAATTACTCGAATTGTCGCCCAATTAAGATTAACGGGAAAAAACGTAATCAGGCTGTTATTAGGTAACTGCTTTTATGTTATCGAAACAGATCAAATATGTACGGTCTGTAATATGAAAGTTTTAGAAACAATAGAACATATTCTATTCATTTGCCCACAGTATGTAATACCGCGTAATCAATTTTTACTAGAATATTGTAATAGTATAAATCAGGAGTCATTGCGGGTTGATGTAATAAGAATGATTTCTAGTTCCGATACAGGTTTATTGAAAAACATATATTACTTTCTGGCTAGTACTATGAAAATAAGGTCTTTTATTCTGAACGAATAACTCTATCATGCGTATCTGTACAACTTCTGATTGTGTTATTTTTATCCGGAACTTATGTATATACATGTGGTTTGTTTATGAATGAGTGACTTTGTGACATTTTTCTTTTCAAGTCAATATAATGAATGTACCTGCCTATGCTTACCACTTAAGTAATTAACCTTCTTATTTGCCAAAGATTTTAATTATTTTTACTTTGTTATTGTTTATAGATTATTTTGAACTAAATGTTTAATGTTTTCATTTGAATATTCTTCCCAAATAATATAATAGTCGTGCTGATGCACATTCGTACATACTGAATTAATATTACATAAAATTCGTTAAGTGCGTGTTTTTGACACGCACTAAGTAATGTCATCTCGGTGAGGGTGTTGATTTATGATTTTTTTGTTAACTCTATAGTTGTTTGTTAACTCTATAGTTGTTTGTTAACTCTATAGTTGTTAACTCTACTGCCCTCTTGCGTTTATTCAATGGGGATGTGCAGCTCAGTAGTTGTTCAGTCGCACAACGATTTTAATATGTCATCTGAGATGACATAATAATTATATAACAAAAACAAGGACTGATTTAACTTTAACTTTTGTTTGTTCTGAAATATTTGTTACGTTTGTTATTGTGTTTATATTTTAATTGCTGAATATTTTAATAGCATGCTTTTATTTATTTACATGATTTTAATGATTTTATGTAATTTGTTAATTAATTTTAAGCAATATTTTTGAACCACACTCCTTGTAATGGGGAATATCCCCGATGATACAATAAATATATTATTATTATTATTATTATTATTATAGGATACTGCAACAAGGGGTATTTTTTGTCGAATTTTCTCCGAAAAATTAGACTTATACAGTCTATACGATAAGAGCTGCGAGAGGCGAGAGTAGGGGCGCTATCCGTTTTCGGACCCGTAGAACACGAATATGTAGAAAAAAAATGTCTGATATATATATATATATATATATATATATATATATATATATATATATATATATATATATTTTCCCGCCACCTTTTAATTTGTGTAGGGCCCCCCTATGGAAGTTAAGAGATGAAATTTGGTAAATGGGGCTCATTTTCGAGGCACCTCATACTATCAAAGTGGGGTCAAATTTTGGGCAAATTTTTTTTCTGACCCGACCTTTAAGGGGGTGGTGGGGGGCGGAAAAGCAATAAAACTTTTCCAAACCGGTTTTAAATAATGTTTCAGTCAATTATCTACAACATATCCAAAATTCAGCTTCCTAGGATGATTTGGAGGAGTAGAGGGGGGAAAAACGATTTTCGCTGGATCTAACAGGCCCCCAGCCCCCCAGAATTAACGTAGAGGGTTGAAATTTGGTGTGTTGATAAAGTTCGTACCTAGGTTGTGCTTTTTGGAGGTTTTAATATTTTACTCGCACCCCCCTCATTTTCAAGCTACAATTTCATGCATTTTCGACGTTTTCGAAGTTTGTACCACTCGCACAGGTCACCCAAATAAACCTAGAGGGCTGAAATTTTGTATTCGGATTGAGTTAGTGTCAAGGGGGTGCCTTTTGGGGGTCTCGACATTTAACCCCTACCCCCACCATTTTTATACCTAATAAAACATGATTTTTCTTGTTTTTTAACAGTTTCGTTCGGGTCAAAATCTCCCCAAATAAAGCTAGAGGGCTGAAATTTTGTGTACAGGTTAAGCTAATAGCCAGACACTGTTTTTTGGAAGTTTCAACTTTTAACCCTTACCCCCACGATTCTTACGCCAATATTTCCTTAATTTTTTTGCTTGTTTTCTAACACGTCTAGAGACTCTCTAAGGAAACCTAGAGGGCTGAAATTTTGTACGTGTATTCATTTAGTATCCAGCTAGTACCTTTTAGGGAGTCCACATTACCTTTCCCCCCCACTTCTTCCATTTTTACATCGGAATTGAATGCTATTGTTAAATGTGTTTTAAATGCATTACTTTTATTCTAAATACAAGTAGGCGAATAGTAATTTTAAAAAATTTAAAAACAAGTGAATACAATTTTTTAACAAATGAAATACATACATATTAAGTAATTTGAAAATGTTATTAAAGTCATTGTTTATTTATAAATTAGGAATTTTGGATTTTTATTATTTATAAAATAGAAATTTTGAATTTTTTTGGAAAGAAAAAATATCTTCATAAAAGCCTTTCAGTTTACTATTTAGGTTCCTTTTTTAATATTTAAAAATAAAACACAAAGGCAATTGACGGATAAGCATGGATAGAAATGCCCTCGTACGAATTGTGTTGGCTTTTTCCCTGTTAACTGCTATCGGCACAAAATTGAAATTTACTGAGATTCAGCCCTTAAAAACTTAAAACCTTTTTTTAAAGCCCCGATCAACCGGACACTCATCATCAGTTTTGAAACCACCAAAATTACAAATCGCTTGTGGACTTTCAATTATATTTCGCTTGTAGACACTCAATACCGAAGATGAAAGGAAAAATTCGACTTCCGTGATGGGGCTCCGCTGCTCACGGCGTTTTTTTAATTATATAATCATCAAATTATAATTTGGATGATTTTGTGAAATCGCACTGATTTAGAGCATGGGTAGAGTATCTAGAATTACATATTCTGTAATATGTAATACACAAGAAGTCGAGAATATATCAGAAAATTAAGTAATGCCTTTTTTAGTGACGAGATGAGAAGGGCGATCTCCCAGGGCGACTTCCCATTATCTTGTTATGTGAAATGGTATTTTATGAGGCTAAAAGTTAAAAATAGTTAATTTACGGAAATTCCAATCAAAGTTATGTCAAATTGTATATGTGCTTCAGTTATTTTTATTTTTTATTTAAAAAAAAAGAGTTTGGCCAAAAATCTAGTTTTTTTCAATGGAATATCTCCATATATTAAAAACTGAAATTGACCTACAGTAATAAAAAATAAATATTATGTGACAAAAAGAAATTGAACAATCGTAAAGGGTCACTTGAAAAAATAATCATAAAATAATAAAATGTCGTGCTTCACAATTGTGCTGCTTTGCTTGGAATGTTTAACATATGTGCGATTTTGCCATTAAGAACTTTTAGATCGAAAAATGTGTCTTCAAGCTTTCTTTTAATGTATCAAGGAAATCACGTAAGAAAATTCAGTTTTGATAATTTTAGTTCAATCTATACTCGATTTCCAATGTTCATGAATTTTTTCAGATTGCTTAGTGATTCTTCATTGTAATTATAATTTGAACAAAATCCAACTTAACGTCTATAATTGGCCCGGGCCACCGCATTATATTTCTGTGAATAAATACTTTGTGTAAATACGAAATTTCTACGTCGAATAGTTTCAGAAAAAATCGCCTGTAACAGACGGATGGAAACTGAAGGTAAAATATTTAATAACACAAATTTAATATGAGGTATATAAAATATAAAAGTATACAATTAAACATAGTCATTAAAAGTATTTAAATATTATACAAATATTTACATACATACTAGAGATGTCATGAGTACTTTTCCTCTCACGATCACTCACGCTCACAGTCGGTTTCAAAAGCTAACGCATAATCAGGAAAATAAAAATTAAAATATTTTTGTTCACGCACGATCACGTAGTATATTTTCTCTTGTGTCGCATCACTCACGTCGTAACACGAGGTAAAGGTGACTCACGTCCTCCGCCTATATTTTCGTGAGTGATGTGACTCACGTCATTCACGTATACTTTCGTGAATAGCGTGAATTTAGGCCAGTTGTATATTTTCAACTATAGTCAGTCCACAGAATATGGATTTGACAATTTATGTAACACCGCAACATCTGTGTTAAAAATCTGTGTAATTTTCTATGTGATTAATGTCACTATGTAAACTGAAATTTAGGTTGTAGCAAGGACGCCCTTATGAAAATTTGTAAGTGGGGGCTAGAACTGGGAGTAAGCAAAATTTTTATTATTTTGGATAACGAATGGCGACTTGTAAGTAGTCATAAAAAATTTCAATTGTAACATTCAGGGCCGGCAAAAAAAAAATAAGGGGCTTGGGGCACAAAAAAAAATTGTAAGCATTTTTTCCCAAAAATTCAAGTAAAAAAAGAAAACTTCATCAAAACGTTTTCCGAGTCCCTTATTCAACCTGTGGGCCCCCCGTTTGGGTCCGACATTTTCTCCCAAAAACAGCATTGACGAGCAAAAAGAAGAAAAAACGTCCTCGTCCTCTCACCCCAAAATTTTTTCCCAAACATAATACAATGGGGAATTTGACTAATTTTGGGAAACTATTTTAAAATACGTATATGTATTTATGTATTATGCATGTTTATAATTTTAATTTTTAAAAATAATGCCGAAAATCGTTAGAAAAAATTAATTTAATATTTGTTCTCAAAATTTGCGCGAAAACGTTCATTAGCTTCAATTACGTCACATTCTCTAGACACCAACAGGTGACATGTAACTAAGAAAAAAAAACGCCGTGAGCAGCGGAGCCCCATCACGGAAGTCGAATTTTTCCTTTCATCTCCGGTATTGAGTGTCTACAAGCGAAATATAATTGAAAGTCCACAAGCGATTTGTAATTTTGGTGGTTTCAAAACTGATGATGAGTGTCCGGTTGATCGGGGCTTTAAAAAAAAGGTTTTAAGTTTTTAAGGGCTGAATCTCAGTAAATTTCAATTTTGTGCCGATAGGAGTTAACAGGGAAAAAGCCAACACAATTCGTACGAGGGCATTTCTATCCATGCTTATCCGCCAATTGCCTTTGTGTTTTATTTTTAAATATTAAAAAAGGAACTTAAATAGTAAACTGAAAGGCTTTTATGAAGATATTTTTTCTTTCCAAAAAAATTCAAAATTTCTATTTTATAAATAATAAAAATCCAAAATTCCTAATTTATAAATAAACAATGACTTTAATAACATTTTCAAATTACTTAATATGTATGTATTTCATTTGTTAAAAAATTGTATTCACTTGTTTTTAAATTTTTTAAAATTACTATTCGCCTACTTGTATTTAGAATAAAAGTAATGCATTTAAAACACATTTAACAATAGCATTCAATTCCGATGTAAAAATGGAAGAAGTGGGGGGGAAAGGTAATGTGGACTCCCTAAAAGGTACTAGCTGGATACTAAATGAATACACGTACAAAATTTCAGCCCTCTAGGTTTCCTTAGAGAGTCTCTAGACGTGTTAGAAAACAAGCAAAAAAATTAAGGAAATATTGGCGTAAAAATCGTGGGGGTAAGGGTTAAAAGTTGAAACCTCCAAAAAACAGTGTCTGGCTATTAGCTTAACCTGTACACAAAATTTCAGCCCTCTAGTTTTATTTGGGGAGATTTTGACCCGAACGAAACTGTTAAAAAACAAGAAAAATCATGTTTTATTAGGTATAAAAATGGTGGGGGTAGGGGTTAAACGTCGAGACCCCCAAAAGGTACCCCCTTGATACTAACTCAATCCGAATACAAAATTTCAGCCCTCTAGGTTTATTTGGGTGACCTGTGCGAGTGGTACAAACTTCGAAAACGTCGAAAATGCATGAAATTGTAGCTTAAAAATGAGGGGGGTGGGGGTAAAATATTAAAACCTCCAAAAAGCACAACCTAGGTACGAACTTTATCAACACACCAAATTTCAACCCTCTACGTTAATTCTGGGGGGCTGGGGGCCTGTTAGATCCAGCGAAAATCGTTTTTTCCCCCCTCTGCTCCCGCCAAATCATCCTAGGAAGCTGAATTTTGGATATGTTGTAGATAATTGACTGAAACATTATTTAAAACCGGTTTGGAAAAGTTTTATTGCTTTTCCGCCCCCCACCACCCCCTTCAAGGTCGGGTCAGAAAAAAAATTTGCCCAAAATTTGACCCCACTTTGATAGTATGAGGTGCCTCGAAAATGAGCCCCATTTACCAAATTTCATCTCTTAACTTCCATAGGGGGGCCCTACACAAATTAAAAGGTGGCGGGAAAATATATATATATATATATATATATATATATATATATATATATATATATATATATATATATATATATATATATATATATATATATATATATATATATATATATATATATATATATATCAGACATTTTTTTTTCTACATATTCGTGTTCTACGGGTCCGAAAACGGATAGCGCCCCTACTCTCGCCTCTCGCAGCTCTTATCGTATAGACTGTATAAGTCTAATTTTTCGGAGAAAATTCGACTAAAAAGCTGTTTATTTTTCTTATAACTAGGAAAAAAATTACTGATTTGTAAAAGAATTAATTAAATTCAAATTAATTTCCATAGTTATGTTTGCTAACCGGAATTTACGTAGTGACCCTAGTGGCGACAATGTTGAAATATAAGAGAAAGCAACGTCACAAGCCATTTCTGCTGACGTAATTTATAGTTGAAAAATATTAATTTTTTTAAAACTAAATAACGATAGTTAGGATGAATTAACATAATAAATTGCTATCTTTTATTATCAGTTTTCATTAAAATTTGTTTTTATTGTTTTTCTTTGATACTGTCAAATACTTCATTAAAAATCAAAAATAAACATTTATATATTTTATCCTTTCCCTAAAGCTTTGCTCCCACTTTTAAAGAGCCAATCCTTATCCCGAAGTTACGGATCTAATTTGCCGACTTCCCTTACCTACATTATTCTATCGACTAGAGGCTCTTCACCTTGGAGACCTGCTGCGGATATGGGTACGAACCGGCGCGACACCTCCACGTGGCCCTCACCTGGATTTTCAAGGTCCGAGGGAATGATCCATACATCGCCGCAACTGCGGTGCTCTTCGCGTTCCAAACCCTATCGCCCTGCTAGAGGATTCCAAGGAACTCGAACGCTCATGCAGAAAAGAAAACTCTTCCTGGATCTGCCGACGGCGTCTCCAGGCCTCTTTGGGTTACCCCGACGAACACTCATATACACATATATAATGTGAATGAGGGCCCGACTTATATACGGTTCCGCTGCCGGGTACCGGAATAGGAACCGGTTTCCCTTTCGCCCAATGGATGTAATTATTTATTATTTATTTATTTATTTTATAAATTTTTTTTATTATT
This sequence comes from Brachynemurus nebulosus, assembly GCA_035578155.1. NCBI lineage: Eukaryota > Metazoa > Arthropoda > Insecta > Neuroptera > Myrmeleontidae > Brachynemurus > Brachynemurus nebulosus. Next base: position 119,505,213 of record JAPWDM010000001.1, on the reverse strand, counting down.
TTAAATAATAATTATTTATAAAAATATAAAAATAATTATATAATTTATTAAAACACATCAACATTAACATCGGTTTTCACCTAGGGCTTACGATCGACTGACTCGTGTGCAACGGCTGTTCCACTTCTTCTCCACGTCAGTCCTCCAGGGCCTCGCTGGAGTATTTGCTACTACAACCAAGATCTGCACCGATGGTGGCTCCAGACAGTCTCACGGCCAATCCTTCCGCGCACACCATCGCGACCCTCCTACTCGTCAAGTTTTCATGATATTTAAAAATTTTTATAAAAATAATAAATATCTATAATAACAATTGACGATAGAGTATAAACACGCCGCTTCAGCGCCATCCATTTTCAAGGCTAGTTGCTTCCGCAGGTTGGTTGTTACACACTCCTTAGTGGATTCCGACTTCCATGGCCACCGTCCTGCTGTCTTAAGCAACCAACGCCTTTCATGGCATCCCATAAGCGTCGATTTTGGCGCTTTAACTCTATGTTTGGTTCATCCCACAGCGCCAGTTCTGCTTACCAAAAGTGGAAAAGTGGCCCACTTGGCATTCTGATCCATAAATATTATCTTAATTAAAAATATTATTCTCATAGCTTCACATATATATATATATATATATATATATATATATATATATATATATATATAGGGTGTAAAGTAAATAACTCTCCGCCTTTTGACAGATGGTTTATCTCGATGTATAATTGCCGAAGACATGAATTTTTTTTCGGAATTCGCTATCTGAAAAAATCGCATCCCAGCCCGCTCGTCGTTTAATATAAATTTTCCTGAATACGCCTCTGACCAAACTAAAATTATTCGCACCCTGTATAATAAAAAAAATTTTTTTTAATAAAAAAAAAAATTTTTTTTATGTTACTATATATGTAAACACACGTAAACATGTGTTGATTATCAAACTCATATGTACTGTATTGTACAAAGAAAAACGAACACGTTTTTAATAAATTCTGATTAAAATAAGTTTATGAAATATTTTTTTTAGTTTTTAAAATTTTGTAGTTTTTTATATCACAGTACATTCTAAATATTGCAAAAACCATAACTCTGATATTAGTATCTGCGTTACACATTATTAATTTAGTAACAAATTACATTAAAAACTACATTTATGAATTACCAAACAAACCAAAAAAAGAACACAACAAAACAACGAAAAGTTACACAAAAAAAAACTTCCATTAGTTTCAAAAATTAAAAAAAATCTTTTAACTGTCATAAAACACGAATTTTTAATTGTTGGTAATTTGATACTTGGGTACACAATTTTATTTTAGTACTATCTATAAAAAGTAAATATGTATCTGTTTTAGTGGTATCCAAATTCTGTACAGTGTTTTCCATATTCAATAGTTTTGCAAGTAAAGTACATGAGACAATAAACACAAATTAATAACAATGTCTAATAACGCTTTAGTTTTCTCTCTTATTTTCTCAGTAAGATCAAAAAAAAATTTTTCAATGATTTTCAAAAGTTAAAAGCACAGCTAGTATTATCAGAAGGAACGCAACTATCTCTTTCCTGTAACCACCAGTGTGCATTTCTAGGCTAACTTTCAAATAACTTTATACTTTCTAACTTTCAATTGGCATAAGTGCGAAAATCGTATCAAATTCCCTTTTTCTATGCAAGTTTACGCAAGAAACTTAATTTTCGATATAAAAGTCACGCGAGCGGAACTCAAATGTATCCTTAAATTTCTTAAAATTTTCATATCTTTCAGTACTCCCCGAGGCATAAGCGCGAAAATCGGAGAAGGTTTTCTGTTATTATCTCCCGGTCTACAATTATAATAGCTTATTACACGGTACATGAGTGTTTGGCCGCTGAAATATTATAAAATTTGTATCATTATACACATATTTATGGACGAACTCAAAAATTTTGTAAAATTTGTGGAGGAAATATATTATTATTATTATGTATTTTATCTGCAAATTCAGAAGAAGTATAATGTCTTGTATGCGTATAATGATAGGTATAATAAATCAATAATGTGGAGCTTATTTTCAAAAAGCAATTTCTAAGAAAATAATTTTGAGATTAATATAGAATTGTAAACTTTATTTAGAAAGCCATTATTCTAAACGGAAATCTTTTTCCAAAACTGACTACGAAGTACCTAAAAAGGGCATCATATTTTAAGTTTATTTTAAAAAAGAAATATCTGATTAAAAATTTGTTTCCAAAACGCAATTTCTGAAATTTTATTTTTAAACTGAAATATCTTTAATTTTTTGAATTAAATAATGACCGTTATTTTGAAATTTTTATTGTGCATAAAGGTACCTCAGTAAAGGAAAAATACAACTGGAACGGAAAACCCAACAGAAAATATTACGCTTTAGACCTTTTAACTCATTTTTTGTTGCACGGTCACAATAGCATCAGTTATCACAGGATAGTATGAATAGCGTGTTACTACCATTAGTGTCAGAAAAAAATACCGGAAGCAAAAAGAAGAAAGTGCTACAAGCCGAAGGCAAAGAGAAAAATAGATAAGTCTAAATTACTTTATGCTATCCTATATTTTTATAAAATAAAACAAATATTTTACTTAGCAAAAAATCGCGTTTATTTTTTAATTGTGACAATTGTTTCAAACTTAAAAGCCCATTTTCAAACAAAGTAAGATGACTTTATTTATATGAAGGTAGAAGAAATTTTTAAAATTTAATTTTTACAGACAATTTTTAGACATAACAAAAAAAAAGAAATACGAAAATCAAGTTGAAGATAAAAAAAAACGGCAGAATGTGACTGCATTGGGCAAGACTGTGGTGTTAAAATTTAACGTAATACTAATTGCGTGGGAAAAATATGGAATTATTCATTTTTATTTTCATTTTAGGCAATGAATTTCTTACTTTCTTGTAATTTTGTTTTCAAAATGAAATATCATAAAGTTTTATTTTCAAAACAAATTTTCTTTTTTTTGAGGACACATTTTTAAGGGGATTAATTTGAATTAGATTTTTATACTGACTTTTTATACCGAGGTTCTTCTCTGTAGCATCCCAACTTTGTTATTCACTGGTAAAAAATCCGTAAAAATTTTACTGGCGTTAGATATAGAAAATCTCATTTTACTCGACAATTACATTTTGTTAGAAATTGCTTTTTGAAAATAAGCTCCACATTATTATAAATGTATGCGTGTGTATGTGTTTTAAGTAAATAAATAATACATAGTATGTAGTTGTTATTAAGATCCAAGGTACGTAAGACACAAGTAGGAACTTGTAAATACAGTCAGAGGATGATAGGACGATGTACATTTTAGTATGTATGTATATGTATGTTTAATAACTGCAAGGTGTCAATTTAAAAACATACCCAGGTCTCCTATCATGATAAATTGATAATCATATCTTTAAAACTGTAAAAGATAATAAAATTTCTCAAAACCGTTTTTTAACATGGATTGGGAACCATTATGATCCACATTGGTATCCTCTACAACTAGCTCCTAACATTCTAGCCGCCTTTTATCCTTAAATTTCTTAAAATTTTCATATATTTCAAAACTCCCCGAGGCGTAAGTGTGAAAATCGTGGAAGGTCTTCTGTTATTACCTCCCGGTCTGTAATGTTCGTTTGTACATTTTGATTTTGTAATTTGTAAAAATAAACTGATTTAGAAAATAGGTAATTTGATATTTATAACATTAAATTTGAATAAATTGATTCAAAATAATATTATTTTTTATAATTTTCCAAAAATAATGGAAAAATTAATAATAAGTATTTTGTATCTTTCGATTTTAAGATTATAATTTCTTAGGATTTTATTTCAAATAGGCATGGGATTTGATACTTGTAAATTTGAATAAGGGAAAATAGATCTCAACTTACTGAAATTTATTTTTCGTATCCTTCAAATAATAATCGATAAATTAAAATTATATTCGGTATTAACGAATACCATTTTTAAAGAGCTTTTCAATGCTGTACCATAAGTGAGGTCTTATAACTAAAAAAAATAGGTTCGGAGACGCTGGAGCTTACTGGATTGGTTGCAAAAGATCCTCATGTTGGTCATATTGGTTCCCCCTCCATGTCCTAGAAACGGTTTTGAGAAATTTTAATTATCCTTTACAGTGCTACAGATATAAGGCCGGTTTGTATTTAAATTGACACCTTGTACAAATTTTTTATTTGTAAATGTTTTGAAATATGTATCAGCTGGTTTTATAAACAGACTTTTGAGAACACACTACTGACCTAATTATAAATAAGCTGTTCGTATCATCAGCCACCACAAGTTAATAAATAGGTTTCATGTACAATGACGAAAATAAAAATTTTAATTAATAAATTTTTAGAATTTTTTTTTTTTTAATAAAAGCTTTTATAATCAACATCTTTAATATGCTAAAATTTAATAGTATGCTAAAATTTAACTACTATTGTAGCAATACTAATTTGAAATGAAAGTTTTAACAAGAAAAAATAATGTTAATTTATCTTATTTTTGGAAGAATGAACTTTTGTACGTGTTAACAAAAAGAACATAGATTCTATCTACTTAACGAAAAATATAATGTTTTGTATAATTTTGAATTTGAAATGGTTAATTATTGTTAATTGACTATGATAATTATTTTCTGATAGTATTAAATATGTGAGAGAACTGTATTAACACTTTCAGTCCCATGGCTTCGGCATCCGAAACCAAACAAAACATCCTCAGAGGCCGACCGCGATCAATATTTAGAATAATAAACAAAACACTTAAAAATACATACTTATAAAAAGGATTTTATGTTATTCTAATAAAAATAATTTATTACTACGTACCGGACACTTTCCATTTTTTGTACATATTATGTATTAAATATACATAACAATATGTTTTATTATCAAAATATCTAGGCTGCATCTTTTATTTACAAATAATATTTGTATCCACATACGTATGAATGTGTGTATTGTATGTTTGTATGTATATGTGTATTTTATCAAAAATAATAACTATGTATGTACTCATTTTCTGACCTGCCTAACACGTACATGTTGAAGCATTTAGTGTTCTGTGGAATCATTTTATGTACTTGTTTACATAAATTTGTTTAAAAATATTGTCGGCTTCCGGGGAAGTTTACTGTGAAAGTGCTCGGGCCTCATTGTGTTATAGTTGATGTAAGTCAGTTGAAATAGGTTACAAATGTTTGCTAAATTTAAAATTATGAAATATGACGTAAAATTTGTTTTATTACAAAATATGTTAAAATTGTTTTGTATGCTACTGTACAGTTAATTTCAAAAGATTCCGTAAATAAGTACATAACATATTTTGTTGACAAAAAGTTCAACATTCAAAAAACCAAAAACAAAAATATGTTAGGCAGTCAGAGCCTGATTAAGGTTTTTTTTCTAGGGGCCATTTTTTAACAAGTTTTTGACAATCAAATATTTCTGAACTGAAACAGAATCAGAAAAAATTAACTAGCAAAACTCAATTGACGACATGGGTGGAATAATAGCCTAACTCGCGTTAGAAAGTTTTTCCGTAAATTGCATTTTTTTGTAGCTCTGGGATAGCTCTATTTGTAAAAAAAAATTCACTTTAAAATCTTTAAAAATAACGAAGATATTAATAATTTTGTGTTAGGTTGTTATTTTCGCAATTTGCTATTAGTTGACCTAACTTAAATTAAACCATGTAACACATACATACATATTAATTTATTAGGATGTGCATGAAAAATTGGGTTCTAATAAGAATTATATAGGTAAGGTATGTATATCCAACAAAAATATTGTTTTCATGAGAAAAAAAAAACATGATAGAACCAGTTCTACTACCCCTAATAAAGATAAAACAATAATAAAATTTTGTAAAATATTTTTAAACCTATTTGTATACAGTACCTTCAGAAAATGAGGGTACAATAAATGACTTTTTCCAGTTTAAAAATAAAACTGATTTTTTTATATTCATTTATATTCTTAAATGTAGCCTATAAGGTACTTCTGATTATACTTTAAAGAAAATTATTACCGAACCTTTTTTTATTTTAAATGTAGTGTTTTGATTTTGAATTGACAGTTGAGATGATTTTCCTATAAGAATGTCTAATTTCTAAACATAAATACATAATTCTTAATTCTTAAATGTTAAATATGAATGATAGTTCTTTACGATAGGTATATAACTAAAAAATGAGGTATATCTAAGTTTATAAAATATTGTTTTTAAATCATATAAAATAATTTGTTTTCTCCTCATTTCATAACGGCACTGTATGTGTATCTGTATGTATTTTAAAAAAATATTTTTGTTTTGCCAATTATGTGTGTTTATATATATACATACCTATATTACCTATGTACACTGGAGCATCGATTATGCGAACTATAATAGGTTTGGTTAATCGATCATTTTCGAAAAAACAACCATTAGTGTTATATTATGTATATGAGCATAGTGAAACGAATAAACAATAATAATAAACACAAATATCTTTTGCACATACTACGATGCTTACACAAAAACAAATAAATAAAAATTACATATAGTACATAAAGGTACATAGCGCTAAATAATGGTAAACACGTAAACAGTAGGCTTATATTTTAGAAGACAACAAAAAGTTCCACAATAGAGGTAGGAGTTACAAAAGGATTAATTTGCCAAGGGAAAAAACTATCAAGGAATAAGGTAATTAAAGAAATAGACGGAACTACTACTAAATTTGAATTTTGTCTTCTGGAACGCGTTTGGTTAATCGAGGTTCAGATAATCGATGCTCCACTGTACTTATTTTATTACTTGTTTAGTATCCATGTTTAGTATAGCTGGTGTACTTTTTATTTAAAAAAATCTTGACTTAAATTTTTAATTTAATTTAGGTTGTTATTGTATCCAAGTTGTCATTTTCATATTAATCCGTCGCCAATAATTTTATTTGAATTTCGGAAATAAGAACCTAATTTCTGAAATATTTAAATCAATTTATCTCAAAACTAGTATTTTGAAATTAGGCTATTATTCCACCCATGTCGTCAATTAGTAAACTGAGACCTTTCTCCCCTATTTTTTCGGAGAGTTATATATTTTACACCCTGTATATATATATATATATATATATATATATATATATATATATATATATATATATATATATATAAAATTAAAAATAAAATCAATATATGATTTTAAGCAAGCTAGAGATCTCACCCATTTAAAGTTTGAGAATAGGTTGAGGTCGTTTCAGCCCCAAGGCCTCTAATCTTTCGCTTTACCGGATGAGACTCGTTGCTGACAAAAAGATTATTGTTCAAATTAATACCTAAAAACTGACAGTAATATGGTATGATTTATTGGTATAAAAACCAAATAAAATCATATGTTTATTAAGAAATATAAAAAACCTAATAAAACCCATATATACTCGTTTTAGGTAATGAACGTGTAAAAGAAAAATTTTTACACTTAATCTTATATTATGAATATTTATACCGTCAAACAATTAATTAGATAATATAGGCATATATTACACAAATAAATAAAAATTTATAATATAATATACAATGCACAAAAATATTTCATAAATCAATATTTAACGGGTCGCGACGTCCTACAAGATGAAAAGTGCATACCTCGTTATTATACACAACATATAGTAGTGCAATAATTTTATAAATTATAAATGAGTAGCTCATATGCAAAACGCGTTATTTCCACTTTTTGTCGAAGTGAAGATTATGGTATCACTGGATTCTGAATGCAATTGTCCACATATTTTAATTAATTCCTAGAAGATAAAATGCTATAAAGTGCTTTAAAAAATTAACTGAAAAGTGGCTCAATTTCCAAAGTGCGTTATTTCCGTCTGACATACAATTCCAAAGTACGTTATTTCCAGTCGCTATGTTTACATTTGCAAAATGCGTTAACACTGATTAAAGTAACATAGATGACTCATAAAGCAGTTGGAAAACCTGTCATTTCATTCGGCTTATTCAGAAACCTACAATCTTACAAATCAAAACGATAATGAAGAGATGGACTTTGATTTTCTAGACAATGATGGACAGATTCCAATATAATATGAATCTTTTTTATTTTTTTTTATTTTGGTGAATAAATAAAGCTTTAGAACTAAAATATATTATTTTCAATTTTGCTTGCAGATGTAAAACATGTTATTTCCAAATTATTTTATTAAATATCAAATTATCTAAAATTGTAAGATTATACAGCAATCTATCAATAAATCCTGAGAATTTTCTAATTTTTTTGGAAAATTTTTCAATAGGTTACTATAGTAACTTAACATATTAGAAGTTTTTTGTGTTTTCCCGAAAGTTTTTTTAAACTGGAAATAACGCACTTTGCATATGGGCTACTCAAATATACCATAAAAAATTATAATATATAATAATAATAAATTTTGTCACTAACAAATACAAGTTGGTTAATATACGATAAAAAGTAAATGAATCTCATCTTTCGACCCTTCGGGTTTTTCAGGTTTACCCCTGAACGGTTTTACGTACTCTTGAACTCTCTCTTCAAAGTTCTTTTCAACTTTCCCTCACGGTACTTGTTCGCTATCGGTCTCGTGGTTATATTTAGCTTTAGATGAAGTTTACCACCCACTTAGAGCTGCACTCTCAAGCAACCCGACTCTAAGGAGAGATCCACCTGTTATTCAGTATATAGTCACTACGGGCCTGGCACCCTCTCTGGGTATATGGCCCCATTCAAGATGGACTTGGACTTATTACATAAAATAACAGGTTATATAAAAAATTATGGATCCTCCCAAACACTACATTCCCCGAATGACCATTTTTATTTAGCCATGGGGTTCAGTGATGGGCTTTTCCCTGTTCGCTCGCCGCTACTAAGGGAATCCTAGTTAGTTTCTTTTCCTCCTTTTAATAATATGCTTAAATTCAGCGGATAATCTCACCTACTCTGAGGTCGCAATTATAAATAAATAAAATAAAAATGTTTTTTTCCGATATTTTCTTTATAAATAAATATAAAAAATTTTTATTTTGAAAAAATGAAAACACTATTAGTAATTAATTAAACCAAAAAATTTTATCTTATGTTATTATGTTAAATTTTTAAATATTATTATTTATAATTTAATATGAAAATTAATAAGAAATAAATTATTTCGTTATTTCATATTTTCATAAAATAAAAATAATTAGATATTTAAAACACATATATACATGAATAATTTTTGGTTTTCATTACTATATGTGTTTAAATTTATTTTTATATTTTTTAGAAAATATCGTTTCATTTTTATTAAATTAAAATGATATGATGTATTATTTGATTTTCTTATTCTTACACATTTATAACAGTAAGATATAGAAAAATAATATTAAAAATACATACATTAAAAACATCATATAATTTAGAATGACGTATAAATTAAAAAATATACGAACATTCATTTTATTATTTATAAGATATATATTTTAAAAAATATATTATCTTTTATTAAAAATAATCTTTTAATATATTATTGTATACGACCCTCAGCCAGGTGTGGTCCAGGAACAGTATCCAAGGACCGCAATGTGCGTTCGAAATGTCGATGTTCATGTGTCCTGCAGTTCACAAGTTGACGCGCAATTAGCTGCGTTCTTCATCGACCCACGAGCCAAGTGATCCACCGTTCAGGGTAATCTTTATATTATTAAATTTTAAAAAATATTTATATTAAATAAAAATTTATACTTTTTTTATTATTATTATAAATAATAAAAAGACTGCAATAAAAAAACAATTTTTTTTGTTTTTTATTGACTTACATTTGTATAAAAGAATAAATAATAATATTTAATAAAATTTTATTAGATACAGTGCTTGCTTGTTTATTTGACAAAACATTAAAAAAAAAATTTTTTTAAAGAAAACTCATTTATTAAATAACTATTATAAATAAGACATATTGAAAATAACTTGTTTTGTTATTTTACGAATATGCTAATTATTTTATATAGATTCAATAAATTTTTAATATTGTTAATATAAAAAAAAAATTTATATATTGATATATAAAAATAAACACATATCAAAAAAATTAAAAAATCAAATTAACATTTGGATGTAAAACTTTATAACCAATAATATATTTAATATATTAAAAATTGGTATCCAAATACGTGTTTATTTATTACAATATTATAATTTTTATATTATAAAATTATATATTTTATAAAGTAAGTTATAGAAAAAAAGTAAATTTTTCTTTTACTTACATAAAAATATAAGGAATTTATAAACAAAATATTTTAACAAAACATTAATATATATAAAAAATCACAAAAATCAAGTTTTGTTATATTTCGTTAATGCTCCTTCCGCAGGTTCATATAAATCTAATAAATTTGAGTGTTTTATTTAATTATTTGATATTTTTATGTACCACTGAGAGCTTATATAAAATTTCTAAGCTTCTTATTGATGATTTTTTCTCAAACAAAATGAAAATAAAATCAGCAAATTTTGAAAAAAGGTGCAATTTGGTGCAAACTCTGCAATCATAATACCAAAATAGACTAATTGCTTTATCAAATGCCACAAATATATTCGTTGGATTCGATTGGATACGTAATTAAAATTCTTTGAGAAATTAATTTTTACAGAATTTTTCTAGATAATTCAACCATGTTTCATTAAAGCTTGGTAGTATCAATACGAGTACTGATTTTAACAAACAAAATACATAAAAGAAAATAACCTATCATGGGGAACATCACCCATTATAACCGATTTTAATTTTTTTTTTTTTATAACTTAAATAACCGTCCCGCAGATTACTACTTTACATACAATGATATGGTTTACAAAGCAATCAATTTATAGAAATAACAAATAATAGTCGATATATTTTCACCCCCCCCCCCCCGCGCTATTTTACATAAGTTAATTACAGAGGTTGTTGCTAGAATATTTTAGCTATTGATTTAAGGGGTCATATAAATTGCAGCTTATAATTTAATTTTTTGTATTTTTGCCACCTTTAATGGTATTTGGCCCCACTGTGCGCCGGCAGTAAAAACCACATCAACAAACTGATGTCACTTTAGTTAATGTATCATGTTAAATATATCATTAATGCAGATTAAGTAATTACACATAGAAATTTATCCCCAAAGAAATAAAAAACATAAATGAATATTATCAATCATACATATTATAAATATATTAAAACAAAATATACAAATAATATTCAGTAACAATACAGCCGATGGGCCTTGAGATGCCGGTAATAAAGTACGTCTATTTAGTAGGCTAGAGTCTCGTTCGTTATCGGAATTAACCAGACAAATCGCTCCACCAACTAAGAACGGCCATGCACCACCACCCACCGAATCAAGAAAGAGCTCTCAATCTGTCAATCCTTCCGGTGTCCGGGCCTGGTGAGGTTTCCCGTGTTGAGTCAAATTAAGCCGCAGGGTCTACTCCTGGCGGTGCTCTTCCGTCAATTCCTTTAAGTTTCAGCTTTGCAACCATACTTCCCCCGGAACCCAAAAGCTTTGGTTTCCCGGAAGCTGCCCGCCAAGTCATCGGAGGAACTTTGGCGGATCGCTAGCTAGCATCGTTTATGGTTAGAACTAGGGCGGTATCTGATCGCCTTCGAACCTCTAACTTTCGTTCTTGATCAATCAAAACATTTTTGGCAAATGCTTTCGCTTCTGTCCGTCTTGCGACGATCCAAGAATTTCACCTCTAACGTCGCAATACGAATGCCCCCATCTGTCCGTATTAATCATTACCTCGGAAAAACTTCCGAAAACCAACAAAATAGAACCGAGGTCCTATTCCATTATTCCATGCACACAATATTCAGGCACTATTTAAATTTTAAAGCCTGCTTTAAGCACTCTAATTTGTTCAGAGTAAACGTACCGGCCCATCTCGACACTCAATTAAGAGCACCGCGCTAGGATTATAATTGGGAGGCTGTCTCCATTATTTAAATTATAAAAAATAAATAACTTTAACACTTACGATAAATTATACTTTAATGTACATATTAGTATATAAAATTTAACTAGTATACTTTAAACTTTTTAAGCAAGTAAAAATATAAATAATAACTTACCATAAAAATAAAAATTTAAATAAAAATACAAGTATTTATAACCATATTATACAATATATAATTTATCATGATTAACTTACCTGGATAATGTGGCTAATTGGGTAAGAGTGACTTATTTAAGTGTGCTAATTTGGTCTTATCTTTTGTTTGGGGTAATTTTTGCATGTTCAGGTTACCTCTATAATATGGTTAATTGGATAAGAGTAACTCATTTAAGTGTGCTAATTTGGTCTTATCTATTGTTTGGGGTAATTTTTGCATGATCAATTTACCTTTCTTATGATAACTATATGTGACAATTTGTTCATGGTCAATATACCTTAGTTGAACAATAACGATAAAGATATTTTTTAATTAGGATTAGGATATTTTTCAATTAGAATATCTAATATTATCATTTTCCTAATCTTTCTATATTTACAGTTGATGTTATTCAAATTTTCCCAAAAAATTGCCCAACTAACCCCGGTCTACCCTACTAAGTAACAGTTCAAAAACTCGCCAGAATAGCGCTAGAGTAGCAAAAAAGTATGAAATGAACGTCAACAGAGTAAAGTGTGCTGTTTAATAACCTAGAAAAAATCGCAGTGAAACACGTTGAAAGTGATTCATAATTACGTGAACTTTCAATGTCTGTTAGTGATTTTATTGCGTTGACTTTTATAAAAAATTTTTAAAATAATCAAACAATTATACCTAACAACGATAATAAAAACCAATAATTACATAACAACACGGATGTTTTTCTTTTTTTTTTTGTTTACTTCTCTAAATTTACCCTTCTGCTACAGTAGCGCCGCCATTATTTACGCCTTTCTATGCACTCTTTTTAAGACGGTTCTACACGATGCTACGAACACCTTCCAACATTGGACGTTCGATGGTTCATCGCATCGTGTGGCCGTTGTTCGAACCTACGAGTGTCCAATGTCGAGCGTCAAACATTCGCATTTGGCCATGTCCCGCTCGATGTCGGTATTCTTGCACCGAGTCAAAGGGATGCTTCGAACCGTTTGAAGGTCAATGTTGGTTGCGTTGGTTGGTTCGACTCAGCAGCTGCACGACTCGTTCATGTGAAGAGAGACAACATCAGTGTAGAACATTAGAGATCACATAAGACAGGTGACATCCTCGTCCACTGGATAAACGTTTGTCCCAACACATTATACAAGAGAGACAACATCAGTGTATAACATTAGAGATAACATCAGACAGATAACAGCCTCGTCCACTGAGTACCAACACATCGTCATTCGTATTGGATCAAACATTCGATTCACCGTGTAGCAGATACATTCGTCGCACCAACTATCGAACTTAATTGCCTCAAACGTTCGATCGAACGTTGGAAGGAACGTTCGTAGCATCGTGTAGAACCCGCTTTAATATAGAGATTATCCTCCTTATAACACCCTCCATAGTCTTAATCCAAGATTGGTATTGGGATTTATAAATAACTAATTAAATAATTAACTCTTTGCACTCAAGCAAAAAAAAAAGTGAGTTGTAAATAGGCTGGTAAGACCATATATGTATTATAACTATATGGCCAATCCCTATAAGAGGCAGTGGTTCCGATGAAGTGAGACGGATTGACATCGGGTAGAGGCACTTCAGTTGTTTTGCGCAGATGCATCAATTAGTGTTTACCGTGTTTACTGTTCAGATTGGTTCATATTACCACCAAAAAAGTCGCATTTGCGCAAAACGAACAAAATACTTCCAAATCTGCACCGTGATGTTGGGACGTTTTTTTCATATCCATTTGGCTATATATGTATACTACATATATGGGTAAGACATGTAGTACATGACAACGATTCTAACCTTGTTTCTCCTGGATTCTTTTGACGTTCTAACCTTGTTTCCCCAAAGTTGAATACTAAATGCGCTAAATACGTCCTCAATGCTGTTATTATTAGTTTTTAATTTTAAAAAGATAATTCAACGTGATTTTGTATTATTTTATTTACAATTTTTCTAATAAATGAATGTGTTTGCAGTTATTAAATACAATATTCATGTAATGTGAAGTATGAGCAGTCTTTACCGTTCAACATTCAGTGTGTCATGTGGTACATGTCTTATGAATTATGATCCAACAGACAAAACACCTTTAAATATGGTAGAGTTAATGGACAAACTATCTTGTCATGCTGTACATGTCTTATAAGCGCAAAGGGTTAAGTTTCAGGTGGAGCAATTACTGATTTCAAAGGAGCAATTTGGGAGCAATTTAACCATATAAAAAACAAAAATATTTTTCAACTTTCGGCGCTAACTTCTTTCCGGTTATATTGGGATGTTACCTCATTCGCTTACATTTTGGGAGATAAAAGAGACCTCCACGATTCAGGACCGTATTTAGTATAATTTTCTTCCGTGAATTTTTTTTATAAAAAGTCGTTTATTTATGTATATTTAATAAATATAAAAACTAATTGCGTGCTAAAAATTGCTGTGTAAAATAAATTCAGATATTTAATAATTTTTATAATAGTAAAAAATACAAAAAGAACATATTCCACATTGTTATTATTCTTACGTATGCCTTCTGATACAAAAAAATATTAAGGTAAAAGTAGTCAGACAAATGGGAATGCTAGTAATAATTTTTTGTTAACAAAAAATAAATATAAACGAATGTTTTAAATAAATTATATAGTTAAAAAATATAAACTTAAAACAAGTACGATTTTAATATGTATTTATTAATTTCAAGAGAAATCAATAAAAATATTTGTCAATAAAATTTTCAATAACAAAATAATGCATGGCAAAATTATTTTTAACATAATATAAAAATCAATCAATGTTTCATAGTCCGCTCCTGATTATTACAAGTACATATATACAATGTTGGTTAGAATAAAATAATTACTAATTTCTTAGCTATTTCAGTTAAAATACACTTAAAAATAAAATTTTTGAATGTATAATCGCCTTTAAATATAATTATCACTAAAATAATTGTCCATAAACACTGATAAAAAACAAAAAATAATTAAAAAATCTCTAAAATGACGTTTCAGTACAGAAGCGAACAAAAACGTCAAAAACAGCTGTTTGCAGGCCTTCGCATGCCTAAAAAAATAACATATGCCTTATGAAGATGAGAGTGAGAGAATCTGTACATATACCAATCTTGGTCTTAATCATTTAAAGGTTAAAAGGGTTAATATCTAATGTATGTTAATTTTTTGAATGAGAGCCCTCTGGTTTGTTACCATAGACCAGTGTTTTTCAACCTTTTTCATGGCGCGACCCCCTTTGTATGGAAAAATATTTCGCGATCCCCTACCCTCCACTATTTACTAATTTTTATTTTTTTATGTTATAAATATCGAATCCGTTCATCATTATTGATTATTTTCATAGTCAAGTATCGATTAAATACGTAATTAAGGACTTGAAGCAGGCAAATTTTTGTATCAACATCGAAGTGTATGACTTATAGTAGCTTTTGAATGCGCGCGTAATCCATTTGAATTCTTTGAATTGTGAACTCGCGTTGGTGTTTATTAAATTTCCTTATTAAATTTATTAAATTGCCTTGCTGTTTGTTTAGTAGTTGCTCATTGCCTTTTATTCAAAATTCTGTGCTCATTGTAATTATTGAAAATGGCTAAGTTTCTGGAAAGAGATGCATAACCGTCAATTTCAAATTCCAATGAGAGGAATAAACAAAACCAGAGAAAAAGTGTCTATATGACGACAATTATTTAAAATTCGAATTTACTGTTATTGAAAATAAGCCGCAAGTTTGAAACTTTATCGCGCGAAAGTATGAAACTATCATATTAATGTAACCATTAATTAATCTTCTCTTTATTAAATATTATAAATTAAACTAGAGTGGTTTTATTTTTAAAGTAACTGCGACCCCCTTGAAAAGGCTTCGCGACCCATAGGTTGAAAAACACTGCCATAGACTATATATAATGGACAATCGAACTTATATTAGTGATGCGACTCGAGTAGGATTTTGTGACTTGAGTCACTCGAGTAATTTTGCTACGTCACTCGAATTGTACTCGAGTTTTCGAGTCACTCGAGTCAACCGAGTTAACTATTTCATTCCCTCCAACTCGAGTAAGATTTTTTTAAGCATTTTTAAATACCTTTATTGAATTAGTAATATGAGGTAATATGAAATAAAATACATATGATTAGTGTACATATTATTTATTTATGTAATCAACAAATAAAAGTAAAATGACTTCTTAAGAATAATAAAATTTCCATGTAAGGATGACCAATTAATGACTATAAATAACATTTATGCAATTTTGATTGCAGATAAAAATTAAACTTAGTTATTTTATAATTAGTTTCAATTATTAATCATTATAATTATAAAATCAAACTGTATCAGACTTTTGTTTACACCTTACAATTAAATGTTATTTAATAATAATGAATAAAGAAACTATTATGAAGAAAATCATAAAATATTAGTTTTTAGAAAACAGATATGTAAATTTTAAATATTTCAATTTTATTGACTAAAAAGTGGATAAAGTCAGGTTATTATATTTAAGTCAATTATCGGTATAATCGATTATACCTCGATTAATATACCGATTATAAATCGCTTACGATTATTAATATATAATCGATTAATCGATTGGTAAAATAATCGAATCGGAACATCATTATTATACACCTATACTTTAGTCTTTACTAGTAATATTAACGAAAGCTAAATTCAAAATCACACGTATGTCCCACTTTCATAAAATAACACTGGTAAACAGTGATTTTGTTAAACGAATTCGAATCGCTTTTTTAAACACTACTACCTACCCACAAATAAACCTTATACTTAGTTTTGTTCAATCACCCTCAGTTTCTGTAAAACAAAACTGATTACACGAATTTTGCTTACTGACCTAAGCCTAAGCGAGACGCTCTTATACTAGATAAACGAAATGTTCTTCACCCTCTTTTAATAAATCCTGAAGATGTATTGCTACCTCCATTCAAGGGCGTATGCAACCAGTTGAAAAAAAAGGGGGGGGGGGGGGTCTGTCTCTAATCCCAGGAGGAATTTTGGGGAATTGTGTGTTCTGAGTCGTATGCTTTAAAAAAAAAGTTACCTATTATCGGTCAAAGGGGGGGGGGCTGCAGCCCCCACAGGCACCCACGTGGATCCGCCTATGCCTCCATTGCACATCAAACTCGGACTTATGAAAAACTTTGTCAAAGCTATGGACACTAATGGAAATGGCTTTGTTACTTGAAACAGAAATTTCCAAAAATCAGCGATGCTAAAATAGAAAAGGGTATATTTGTAGGGCTACAAATTAGATACCTACGGACTGATAAACAGTTTGAATTAAAACTTAATCCGGTTGAAAAATCTGCATGGACATGTTCTCGAAATATTGTTTATAATTTTCTTGGAAACCACAGGGCCGAAAACTATAGAGAAGTTGTTAGCAACTACTTAACAGCTTACAAGAATATGGGATGCAATATGTCGCTCAAAATACACCTTTTACACTCACATTTGGATTTTTTTCTCAGAATTTGGGGACCATTAGCGACGAACACGATGAGCGGTTCCATCAGGAAATATCTAACATGGAAAAAGGGTACCAAGGCAAGTGGAGTGCGAATATTTTAGCTGACTACTGTTAGACACTCAAAGGAGATGTATCTAATGCTAAATATTCCCGAAAATCCTGAATAAAATTAAAATATAAGTTATTTTTCTTCATTAAATATAATTTTTAACCATATTTAATTTAAACAAAATTAGCTGCTGTTGCAAAAAAACTGAGGGTGACTGAAATTTTTCAAAAACGCAGGTTAGTTACAAATTAGTTGTAAATACAAAATAACCCATTCAATTTCATTTAACTTTCATTAAGGTCATTTTTGTCTATCAGTGTAATTATTCAATAGTTCAATCAAATCAACCTAATACCTATTAATTTATTGTTATCGTATCAAGTGCAAGTTTCAACCCGTCTCTTTGTAACTAGTGAAGTAACATCTGGCCCTAACCGAGTCTACTCGGTGTGCCGAGTTGACTCGGAAACTCGAGTGCAATTGGACTCGAGTAAAAATTTTTTTTTACTCGAATACGAGTTTGACAAATTCACTGAAGTCACTCGAGTAAACATCACTCGAGTCGCATCACTAACTTATATGGGAAGAATTGCCAAAATTGGCCACGAAAAGGGTTTATATTAGGCTTTCCTTTTTCACCACTGTGGCGTTAATATTCCTGAGATACCGATGTGAATATAGTAAGATAAAACAGATAAAACAGAATGTAAATACAGTACTTATTCTCAAATGAAAACACGTCGGGACTGAGGAAGTGAGTGTTTCCATTTGAGAAACACCAATGTCGGTTGATGATATTTAATAATAAGGAAATACATAGAAATTACATACTGTGTGAGTTTTTCCAGAGTTGCCATTTTTATTACAGCCCAAACCGTTGATTTAATCGAAAAATTGTTCAAATAAAAGTTGTAGATATCGACGGGGGCAACCGATTTCTATAGTCAGGAGCTTTATAGCTTTTATAGTTTTCGAGCTATGATACAAACTTATAGATTTTTAAATGGGACTATATATTAATTTTTCGATAAAACTGATCTAATGCATTAATTAACAACATAAATGAGCAAAAAAATTTTTTTTTACCCAAGTTTAATTTTTTAATTTTTCTTTAATTTATCAGTTAGGCGGTAAAAATATGCATATGTACTTGAGGCTACTTCAACCGATAGTGTTTTTCTTGGTTCCATTTCCATTACATCCAAGAAAAGAACCTTTTCCAGTACCATTTTAAAACTTAAACCCAGTTTATCTTCGCGTTTGCTTTACAATACAGTTTAAAGGAAAGTTTAAGTAAGCTTGTGTTGGCGAACCTGCTTTCAATCATTTGCTCATTTCATTCATAGCAAAAGTATTTTCTTATGTCTCAGAGGATCGCAAAAGGGGAAAAACTGATAGATAGAATGGGTAAAAAATCTAAAATTAACGCGTAAGAAAAAGAACAAGCATACAAAAAAGCTGTAACAATTAAGAGTGAGGTGTCAATAACTACAAATGCTTGTGTTAGAAAAGAAACTATTTTAGAGGGGAAATAATTTTATTTATTATTATTATTTTTTCTAGGTATTGATACATACATACAGATCGTTTTCACCTAACCATAACATAGATATTGACAAAATACGAACTTGTCCAGAAAGTTCTTCTTATATTGTATATTTCTGTAGAAACGCAATTTAATATAATTTTAAAACAGAAATGAAATACTTTTAACTTCGATATTCTTTTTCTAAAATAAGACTTTTCGTCTAGTTTTACTGCTAATGGTGAGAGCGTTCCCTTGAAATGTATACATCCAGTGTACAAAAATTCAATTGTGATATAAAGAAGTGCTATTACACTTTTGCCTATTAGGTATTTTTTGTTTTAAATAAGTAAATATAGGGAATGGAATCGCCAAGGGAATTTGAGAATTTTTTTTAATACAAAATGGGACATAATGCATCAGAGTCCATTAGAAATATTGATCGTGCATTTGGAGAAATTACAATTAATGAAAAAGTTTGGTGGCAATGGAGGGAATTAGTAATTACAGTTTTTTAAATATTGGCGAAACAGTTAATGCTGACTCATATTGCCAACAGCTCGAAATAATTAATAATTAGTAAATGTGGAAAATTAATGGAAGTTGAGTGGATCAGCTGCGAGTGAAAGATCACTCGCAGCTGTCACAGTGAACCATCACTAGCCTCGAATGATAGATTGTAATGTTAATTACTTTGTATAAGAATAAAAAAAATATTTGAAAATATTGTGTTTTAATTTTTGTATGTTAAATTCCACATTTCCCAAAGAAACCTAATACATTGTTCTCCTATGTTATGGTTAAAAAAAAAACGACCTGTATAGATTATAATTTTGCTTCTCAGAATTGTAGTTATAAATGCACCAACTACACGTGTTTTATGACAAACACCCCTTATTAATGTAATGGACGTACCCATAAATAAAACTGGTTTCTGCGTCTGAGACATAAGAAAATACTTTGGCTCTATGTATCTGTATCCGGCAAAGTCGGTAAAATAACTATTTTACCAACCCAATTACCAACCGTATGTATCCGGATATACTTCATACGCGATATACGCTACAAACATAACCTATATAGAAGTAACGCTATAAAGAAAAAAATTATTATAATATATATTAAATAAAATTAAAAAAAGAAATTTAAAATAATAAATGACACAAATGAAAAGAAAAGATCAGTAAATTTTACGAGTAATGAAATTGACGCATGGTGGCCACAGATTTTTAAAGATCAAATTCACTGACTTTTCCAGGTTTTCCAGAAATTTTATTAAAAAATTCCCTATCTATTTTGTGAAAAATGCCGCCCCTACTTTATCCCAAAAAGCTAAAAAAAATTCTTAATAACTTTTTAACACTTTCTTAAAAAGGTAAATGACGAGCAAAAAAAAAAAGAAATCCGCGCCAATTTTTAAATCTAATCTCAAAACAAGTGAAAAATTGATTGAAGTTTTTTCCCTAAATAAACAAAATTATAAAAATCAATTTTTTCCAGTCTTCTGGTAAAATTCTTTGACTATTCCCTGATTTTTCTAGAAAGTTTAGAATTCCCTGACATTTCCAGGTTTTCCAGTAATGTGGTCACCATGATTGAGTATTTAATTGCTCTAGTAGAGAAATATAAAAATATAATCGAATCCCTAAAAGCGACCTCAACCATAGAGAAGATCTTAAGTAGTTATATCTTTTCTATGATCTTAAGTAGGTAAGCTTAGTTTAAATGATTTAAGCCACCTTGATTGGTAGTTTAAATATAAGCTGAGTTTAACAAATAAACTCAATATGTAAAACGGTCTGATTTACTTAAACTTGGTTTAACTAATAAACTCAGTTTAAACTCGGTTTGTAAAACCGGCCGTAAATGATTTAAGCCACCTTGATTGGTAGTTTAAATATAAGCTGAGTTTAACAAATAAACTCAATATGTAAAACGGTCTGATTTACTTAAACTTGGTTTAACTAATAAACTCAGTTTAAACTCGGTTTGTAAAACCGGCCGTTATAGTTTAAATTACTTTATACGACGAATATCCAATGGTACTGACTCGAATTTTACATAGTGACGTCACGGATTATATAATATACAATGTAAATGATGCGACACAAAATAAAAATTGTTACGTTTATTTTAAAAACGATCGAAAAACCCACTTTATAACTGAGTTGAGCATTGAAAAAGATTCCAGAAGATTCTATTCGAAAGCTAACAAAGATATAGAAGCTCGCGGTTCCATTTGGGAGTGTTTCCATTTGAGAATAAGTACTGTATCGCTTTGGTATCCAAGGGAAACGAATATCCTCTTATCACGGCCTCTTATATTTACACTTTTTTGAATACACTGAGCTCGGTCACCATTTCTAATCATCAGGTATCGGACTTTTTTCGGATCAGACAGCTTGGTGTTTAGTATATGCAGGTATACATATTGCACTCAATGTGATTAAAAGTTCAAATATTTTGGTAAAAACAACGTACACAAGTTACACAACACACACATACATATTAGGGTTTCCGATTTCTGGCCAAAAAATCGATCTTGTGGATCGATTCGAATCGTCAAACCAAAGATCGATGCAGGAGAAAATCGGCTTACAAAAGATCGATCTGACAAAAATTGATTCAATTTTTGTTCTTACAGAAAATAAAAGAAATATAAAAGTTTTAATTAAGTTTTTTTATTAGTAAATCACAAATCAGTTTCAAAAAAATTTCAATTTCCTTTGAAGTTGAATTACTGAATTTAATATAAATAAAATATAATTCAAGTGGTTTCCAGTTTGCGCTAAAAATGTCACACGAATCAAAAATTTGACTCAATTTTCTATAAATGAATCATAAAAGTGATAAAATTATTTGACAACATAAATAGTTAAAATATATTCTACAATAACTTTAAAAAATCATATTTTTACAAAAAATATTTTAATTTAAATTTGAAAAAGATCGATCTCCGACCCCGTAAATTTTTCACGATCTCTGTATCGATTTGGTCTTCAAAGAATCGATTAAAAAAATCGAAGATCGACCCTCCAAAAATCGATTTTCGATAAAATCGAATCGAGATCGGAAATTCTAGTATGACTATGAACTATGCAGTTAGGGATGAGCATCGATGGTCGATGTTTTCAAAAAATTGATGTTTTGTTGTCGATGTTCGATGTTTTTGACATCGATGGTAGGTTGTCGATGTTTTTCGTACATCGATAGTAAGTCGTCGATGTTTTTATACACCGATGTTTTTATATACACTATGGGTAATATGAATTTTGTAGGAACAAAAATATTACATTACAAGCTATAAAAACTATAAAAATATTCACCCTTATTCTAATTCCCAATTTACAGTTGACGATAGTTTATAACAGTTATTTTCTGTATTTATATTTTGCAGATCGATGTTTAAACAATACAAAACATCGATGTTTAAGACCGCAAAACATCGATGTTTTGAGATCGATATTTTTGATATATCGATGGTTTACGGTCGATGTTAACATCAATGGTAAACATGGATGATTTTTTATCGATGCTCATCCCTATATGCAGTGGTGCGTGTGGATGTGCATGCGTACGTAAAAAATCTGCACAATTTCATGTAATTTAGTTGCAAAATTTTATTGCCATAAGTACGGTCCTGACCTGTCCGAAAAAACCCGGTCCCTGCTAATGCTGCTAATCATTATATTTGTTACGTTAAACTAATTAGACTTCTCTAGCGAACGCCAGCATTATTTGTCATGTCACATGTGTTAATCCTTAACCAAAGTTGTCAACTAAGGCAACTAGATACATAAATAAAAATAATAAAAATTTGAAATCAAAAATAATTTCTGAGTATTGTTTTGATTTTTAGTGACATGCACACCATGAATGAATGTATTTCGCAAATTTAACAACCAAAAGATATATCTACTTTTTTGAAAACATTTAAGATAAATTTTGAAAATTTTGAAAATGTCTAACTTAAAATCCAGAATAGGCTTACAAAGTTTTTATATCTTTAATTCAACACTTTGTACAAAAGAGGGGGAGGTAGTTAAATACAGAATATTAAAATTTTACTCACAATATATTATTTTTATAATTTTACCAATAATTCCGTCATTCAAAATTGTTTTCTTCAGTAAATTCTATTTTTATTTATTTACTTATTTTTTTTTTTTTTAAAGTAGGGTACGTTATTTAATGTGAATGTTTACCATATAAAAATATGTAAATATGTTGCAGGAAGAAAAGAAAATTTTATTCTACCACCCATTTAGTACGGATATTGATTCTAAAATACGAAATATTGGCTTAGTTGAAGCAGTGATTAAATTTACTGAGTATGAATTGAAAATGTAAAACATTATTTTTGTTGAATGTTTTGCGACCCATTTATTCATTTGTTTTAGAACGTTTAATTTAAAAGGTATCTGCAATTCACTGCATACACAGAAAACTCGACAAATTTATTTTCAGCCAGAAAAAAATTTTTGGATGGTTATGGTAATTAAATTTAATTTTTTAATTAAAATTAAATAAATCATGTGTCAATTGTGAACTATATTTTTTTTTACAAGGTTATTAATGTACCTAATGTTGCAAAAACAAAAGACGGGACAGAGTATAATGAATATCAAGGGGATGAAATTCAAGACAGTGTATATAGTGCAGTATTAAAACAAATATACTCCATGTTTAGATTGTTACATGGTACATTTCAATCAATTATGGATGCTACAGGGACTGAATCATTAAAGCAAATATATGATTTATTTTTTCCTAAGGTATGTATATTATTGCAAGGGTAAAATTTACGTAGGTAACATCAGCCTAAAAACAGATTTTTACTAAATTCTAATAGTAATAATTTTTAAATTCATAGTAATAGAACTTAATTTAGGTAATTTAGTCACGGAGCTAAATTAGGATAGGGTATGGGGAATCGAATTAGACGACATTTACTATAGACTCAGTAAAAGTTATCCAATTACAAAATTCTGTTCTCTTAAAGATATTCCTAAATATGTTTGCCTCTAACTTTAATCAAATGTCATTTGTTCCTAAATTTGGAAGCAAAATTTCAAAGTTGACAACTCTAAAAAATAAGAAATTAATACTAGTTTACACGATGGTAGTTTTGCGATAGTTATTATGGTTATTATCATGCGAACAATTAACGCAACGACTGTCATCGTGTAAACAACATAGTAGTAACCATTAACACGTTGACGATCATGGACGTCATACGACGTCAAGTGAAACCTGACTAACTGCGACACTATACAGTACCACGTCAACAATTTTGTATAAAGTGTATACCAGTAAAGCATACTGACATAGCTTACTCTCTGTCTAGGCATCGTAGATATCGGAGTGGTGCGATGTGTTCTATAATACATTACGCATTGTGCGGCAGACTTGTAACTATTGGACCTATCCTACCTATTGTGCCTAGACAGAGAACGCGTTACGCTTTGTTTATGTATTGGTATGTATTAGTTGTCAAAATAGTGTATTAGTTGGACTTTTCGCCATAATAGCTCATAACCATTAAAGTCCGATCCACACTACTATTGTGTTGATATCGGTACGCTCCCGCTACAATATAATCTTGTTGTGTTCACATTACAGTGCTGATACTATGCTGGTACCTATTTGTTTTCCATTCACATTATAATTCCGCTCTCGGTACGCTCCCAGTTCGGTTTCAGTTCGATACAAATATATTTTCATAACAACTGGATGCAAGCGGAGCGGAGTGGAATCAAAAAAGTGTTCACACTATCGATGTAGGTCTTATATCGCTCCGATTCCGCTCCGGTAAAATATTATTTGAGTGGTATTGATATTGGAGTGAGAGCGTACCGCGACTGATATCGGAGTAATGATGTGAATACACCCATTGTTTCTTGTGTAAGAATATTTTATCGAATCGGGAGCGTATCGAGAGCGGAGCGATAGTGTGGATCGAGCCGAACGGGTAGGTAAGTTCTCACCGACTCATAGTGGTTCTAAATTCCAAAAAGCTGGCAAAAAGTCGAAAAAAGAGCGTTTTTTAACGTCTAGTTTTGAGCGTTAAATAACGCTAAAAATATAGGCAACATTTATATGAATCTAAGTGGCTACACGTAGCGGAAATTATCGCTCAGTCTGGAAAGAGACACGCGTTCTCGAGGTCATAACGCCAGAAGATGGATCTGGGCGGTCCAGACCTATGTGGCGATAAAAAACGCGTGTGACGCATCTGGCTGGCCACACGAGCAACGCAAATAACGCTATTAACCTCAAACACAATATCCGTCATATTATACCCTATATGTATTGAGAGATACAGATTGATAATTCAGTTTCATTCTGTTTTCATATTTCAAATTTATAACACAATAAATATTGAAATAAAATTTGTCGATAATGAGCTATTAATTCTTAAAATTCAAAACCACTAATGGCGTTATTTATCGCTCGTATACCTGCGGATCAGCGTTAAAAAACGTCGCGTTAATTTTCGCTCAAAAATTAGGCGTTAAAAAACACTCGTGTAGCCGGGGATTAGCGTTAAAAATCGTCGCGTTATTTAACGCTCAAAACTAGGCGTTAAAAAACGCTCGTGTAGCCTAAGGCTTATATAGGAACTTTTAACTATCGAAATAGCTGTAGTGGTATATCAAGTATTTATTACTAGCATTGGAGCTGACTACGCATTCATACCTATCTGTAGTTTTCAATTCTTTATAATCGTCGAGCACAATACAGCCAATCTCGTAAAACACATAGAAAATAATTTTTCAAACGCTTATCAAAATTTTATAAGTGAACATTTTTCAATTCTGTAAAATGGAGGCTTCTTCTGGAGGTACAACAATCTGTCGTTCAAAAATAATATTTATTAACAACATGCCAATGAATCAACTGCTGATCTTATTAATCGGTTTTAAAAAAATGTTTAGAAAAAAGGCAAAAAATAAAAGATTTTGATAGATTTTGCCTAGAAACAATCTTCAAGCTATTAACTGTATATTTTTTAAGGCATATCAAAGAATTGACTGCCGATAGGTGCCCATAAGCAGTCTAGATTAGGTCTACTGGAATCCACCAATAATAACAAATAGAAGAATACCGCATAATAAACCTGATATACTGGTAATTAAATAGAACGAGCATACGACCTTAATGCTGAATATTGCAGTTCCAGCGGATAGAAACGTTGACAAACCAGGAACAGTTAAACTGTGAAAGTATCAAGATCTGTCATTTGAACTAGTTATGGGCTTAATCGAGTGAAAAATAATCGATTATTCGATTATTGAAATATCTCGAGATATTATAAAATCATTAGATTATTTTTCACTCGAGTGATTTTAAATAATATCTCGAGATATACTAAAAATCATTCGATTATTTTTCCTTCGAGTGATTTTAAAAAATATCTCGGGATCAAAAAATCATTCGATTATCCTGTCTTATATCTAAACAAAATATCTCTAAATATAACAAAATTATCCGATTATTTTTCGTTTGAAAAATTTTATAAGATATTTCGTGCGAATAAATTTGTTTCATCTCGAAATATTTTAACATGTTATTGTCAAATTGAAAAAAAAAACTGGAATATTTTTATGGGATTAAAGAATGGAAAAATAATACGCATAAATTAAATTGTCACGAATGAAACAAGGGTAAAAATAAGATGGCAAATGATCAATTTAATAAATTTATTTTAAAACTAGCCGTAGACCCGATGGGGTTTCCCATCGACATCTTTTTATTAGGTACTCGATTTCTGCACAATTTTAATGTTTTTCAAAAGCCTAAATCAATATCCACGTTTCTAACTTCAAAAATGAGGAACTTCCATACGAACTGTCATTTTTTGTTTTAACCCCTTAGGAAATTTTCCAGAAACGTTTACACAACTGACTTTTATTTATAAATAGAAGCCTAAACGCCAATTTTCATATCTCTTGTGCTAAATTTCGTCCTTCTAAACCCAACAGTTTAGGCTGTGCGTTATCTGTCAGTCAGTGTTAGAAATTTATTAAGTAGAAGATATTTATTTTAATAGCCATAGTAACATATTTGTATATACCACTAACTTCAAAAATAACGAATTTCCATACAATTTTTCATTCCCTATTTAACCCACTTAAGGGATGAATTTTCAAAAACCCTTTCTTAGTGCTCACCTACATTACATAGGGAACTCCTGTACAAAATTTCATTCTTCTAAACCCAACGGTTTAGGCTGTGCGTTCTCTGTCAGTCAGTCAGTGTTAGGAATTTATTAAGTAGATGTTTGTGTAATAATCAAACGTTTTAATTATTAACTTTAATCTTAATTTTATTAAACTTGACATATTTCTTTTTGAAATGCAAATTTAACACAAATTATGTATAGGTATACATATATTCAATAAATATTTTTTCTTTTATATTTAAATTTTAAATATAAAAGAAATATATTTTATAACTTAATGCAAAAAAAAAAAAGAAAATTGCCATGGTCCATTGAATAAAGGCATCAATAGGGTACTTGATTGCTATTAAAAAAAGATTCAAAATGGTTTGTTTTTACGTATGAATTAGTTAATCTTTGTTAAATTTTATAAAAATTATCAAAAAACCACAGTTTAATTTTAAATGAACAAATTGGCGCGAAAAAACGACTTGGCGTAGTGACGTATGTAGTGACGTCACGATTTAACTCAAACAGATGTCACTTCAGTCATCTGTACACGGTTCTATATCTATAGTTCTATATTTGTACAAAGCATTACCAACATAATTAACATGTATATGACTGGTTGTCATAGACAATTTATCTAGGGTAGTCATATTTATATACATATTGTCTATCTTGTCTATAGTATTCATATATAAAGCTTATAAATCGTGACGTCATTTTAATATCTCGGTGCGTTTTAGTCATTTAAACAAAGGCTAAAAATTTATAATTTTCAAAATAGAATTTTTAAAAAACTAAAGAATATTTTTATTTGTCACTGCTAAAATTGAATATATTTAAGGATAATACATAAAATTATTCAACATTTAAAACAAATTTTGATTACAGTCAAGTACCGTATTATGCGAAAATATATCTAGACAAAAATAAATCATTTTATATTGGGTTTGTGAAATTTTAATGTTTTCCCCTGATCCTGGTCCTGAAATTTTGGGTTAATGGTTTAAAACTGAAATTAATACAATATTCATTAAGTACTCAAAATAATTAACATAGTCGATAAAAATAATCGACAATAACAATCGAATAAAAAATAATCTAATGAATATAATCGAATGAAAAATAATCGAATCAAATATGTATAAAATTATTTACAGTACTTACTGAAAGTGATTTGCATATAAGGTGGTTAATACTTAATAATATTAATAACAGGTAGGTATTAACCATTAATACCTAGTGAGACATCATATCTACTGAAAATAAACAAACGACAGTTTATTACTTAAATATTTTAGATGAAAAAACCCAAATTTTATGAAAACTGTAAATTGTTTTATATAAGATGAACAGTACAAACCCCAGGAAGTTTCCTTATTGAAGTTAATAAGGTAAAAATTGAAATGTCCAATTCTTAGTAAATATTAATTTTAGAGAATAGATGTAGATCTCGTAAGTGAATTCCAAAGACAAGATTTTGGCAGTTAATACAACAAACCGCTTAAAAGGCAATCGAAAGATAAATTGTTTTTATAAAGTTAAGGCTCGATGACACTGGCGAGTTTACTCGCTACTAGCCGGCGAGTTTACAAGCGGGCGAGTCAGCGAGTGCGCTAGTGATGATGACACAGAAAACTTTCCACTCGCTCTCTACCCAACTAGCTAACGAGTTTTAAACCATGTATTGTAAACATAACCTTGCTTTTTTCTTTTATTTGTTCAACTTTTTGGGGTATTCTAATGTTAAAAAAAAATAAGAATATAAATAATACGTGGATATTTTTTATTTTTAATACCATATTTCTCATGTCTTTTTTCCATGGTTTTACCCACAATTTTCTATCATTTATTTTTGCTTTTCTTTTCTTTTTAATTCGTTTTTGACAATATGAGCTAAAATAACAACTTCTGAATGAACTAGTTTCGTCGACTGGACAAATGAAGTATCTTATTTATTTTTTATGAAACAACTACCGGCATACTCGCAGCTAGTTCACTAGCAACTATGGTGACACACGGTTAGTTTACTAGCTAACAAGCCTACACGCCAGCGAGTAGCGAGTAAAGTAGCCCGGCTTTCAACTTTTGTCGTAGCAGCTTGTAAACTCGCCGGCTAGTAGCGAGTAAATTCGCTCAGTGTCATCGAGCCTTAACTAACATGTTATGTTGTGAATGATTGTAAATAAACATGTTAATGATTGCAATTGAAAATAAAATAATAATAATAATAATAAAACGAGGGCGGTAGTAGTTTCCGCACCAAACAAAAGTTTGCAGGTAAATTCCGCACTCATCTTTTGAAATTATCATAATCCTATGTGTATTTTCCGCACTAAACAATTGAAAATAATACTAATTATTTTTTGGTAAAGTTATATTTAACTGGTGTGTATAATACATAAACAGGGTGTCAATTTAAAATCAAGCCAGGTCTTGTATCTTTGGAACGGTAATAGGTAATTAAAACCTGTTAAAACCGTTTCTAGAACATAAAGGGGGAACCATTATGACCCGCATAGGAAACTTTTGAAACCAACTGCTAGTCACCCCAGTCCTATTTTTTTAAATTGTAAGAGCCCACTTATGGTACCGTAAAACCGTCTAGATCCGGACAGGGGGTCTAGACCCGGACACTTTGCACCAATCTTCAAAGTAAGTAGTTTCTACATTAACCTGCTACAATAAACATTTGTTCTTGACGTCATTAGAGAGAGAAAAACATCCTATAAACATCTGTACCAATAAAATCTACGAATTTCAACTTTTACTATCTCATTTTACAGAATTACTATTCTCCAGTTTTTCAAAGAAATAAAATGTGTGTCTAACTTAGACATGTAATTCTCGTCATAATTGTCAAATTGTTTTAATTTTGATATGTATGTGTTCAGAATTTTATCGCGCATCATTTAATGATGTTTGAAGTTAAATTCGATGTATATATAAAAAAATACATGCTATATACATATATCCGTTTAGACCCGGACACATCAGTTTATTACACTATGGCCGCGATTCGCACTGGCTGTAACTTCCACTATCCATACGTTACATTTCCGCCAGAATTACGCGTTTTATGCCTCCTTCTGGTGTCATATCGGATGTTTACTTCATAGAGAGGCATACTATGTATTGACCCCTCTCCCTTCCCACAAAATGTTTTGAAGCCTTTGACAGGTTCAAAGACATCAGACGATATAAAACACTGTCCTAACCCCGACGGGAGAGGTTAGTTTACATGTTATTTCATTATTTAAGTAAGTGTCCGGGTCAAGACGGATTTGGGGTGTAGACCCGGACACTTACTAATTATTTATTATTTTTTTATTTTTACTTATAATGAAACAAATGGGTCAGGGATATAACAAATAATATGCGCTCTTTCTAATGGTAATACTTTTAATGGTGATATCTATGAAGGAAACATGTATAAACATAAAATTATACCAAAAAATGTAAAAAAGTGTCCGGGTCTAGACGGTTTTACGGTACATCATTGGAAAGTTCTTTAAAAATGTTGTTCATTAGTACCAAACACAATATTAAATTATTGAATATTTTTTGAAGATAGATTAAGTTAGTTTAATTAATTTTGACAATATACTTCGACTTGGATATAAAAACTAGGTGGTGAGGTTAGTTTAGGTTAGTTTTGATAATATACTTCGACTTTGATATAAAAACTAAATGGTGAGGTTAGTTTAGTTAGTTTTGATAATATACTTCGACTTTGATGTAAAACTAGGTGGTGGGGTTAGTTAAGGTTAGGTTAGTTTAGTTTTGACAATATATTTCAACTTTGATATAAAAACTAGGTGGTGAGGTTAATTTAGGTTAGGTTAGTTTAGTTAGTTTTGGTAATATACTTCAATTTTGATATAAAACTAGGTGGTGACGTTAGTTAAGGTTTGGTTAGTTTAGTTAGTTTTGACAGTGTTCTTCAACTTTGATATAAAAACTAGGTGGTGAGGTTAGTTAAGGTTAGGTTACCTTAGTTAGTTTAGGTTAGGTTAGTTTAGGTAGTTTTGTAATATACTTCAACTTTGATATAAAACTAGGTGGTGAATTTAGTTAAGGTTTGGTTAGTTTAGTTAGTTTTGACAATGTTCTTTAACTTTGATATAAAAACTAGGTGGTGAGGTTAGTTAAGGTTAGGTTAGTTTAGTTAGTTTTAACAATATACTTCGACTTTATATGTATATTCTAGTAAAATTGGTCAACATAAATGCTGTTATCCACTTGATTAGCGTTTTAAGTATTTCCCTTTGCCCGAATTCTTATGAAATAAAAGCAGTTAATTGAAAATTAGTCACCTGTCTGATTAGAATTTTTATCATTTTCTTTTGCCTAAATTTTCATAATAATAAGGAGCTAGCTGAATATTAATCACCTTCATAATTAGCATTTACTTTTGTCCAAATTTCTAAAAAAATGGTTTCGTTTTTGTTGTGAATATTTTAGGAATAAATCGAATGGCAATTATCAAAAAACTCACCCGGTGTATAGGTTTGTCGTGCACATACTTATGTTAATTTTCTGACCAGTGTGGAATTTACCACATAAATTAACAAACAGTTGATGCATTTTAAAAAAAGTGCGGAAACTATATGCGCCTTAAAACAATTTCTAAAAATTAAACAATTGAAATTTTTAACATTTTTTTCTTAAGGTTAAATAATCGATAAAAACAATCGAATGAAAAAATAATCGAATGAAAATAATCGATAAAAATAATCGAATGATTGCTCGATTATTATTCGATTAATAATAATCGATTATTGAAATCATTCGATTATTCCCGTCACTAATTTGAACTATGTTAACTGTACAATGTAAGAAGAACACAGATAGTTTCGATAATTCTACCCGCAAGTGAACTAATTCCGAATACGAAGTAATATATTATTTTAAAGATTGCCGGACCGCGTATCTTATCAATAATCATTTTTAGCTTATATTATAATAGTCTTTATATAAAAAATCGGTCAAGAGCAAGTCGGGTTCGCACAATTAGGGTTTCGTACAGTGAGCAGTCAATAGATCAAATTGAAACATTTTTATTTATGTATTTTTAAACTTTATCCAAATTTTTGACCGCCTTAATCTCCGAGGCAAGTTATGTTACGGGACTAAATTTTCTCAGGAAGGTGGAGGTTAATAGAAGCAGTTTTCCAAACCAAATTTCATACTATTAAATGTATTTATTTCTAAAATACTTGTGTACAAAAATCACAGTTTTGAGCAGTCATTGACTGACTGACTAATAGGTTATCAAAAATCTATGGTGCTTCCAATCGAAGCTTTGAAATTTGAAATAGATTATTTATTAGTTATTTATAGGCAAATTTATATTAAATGAAAATGACTCATATCTTAAGAACGTAAAAATGAAATTTTGTCACACATAAAAGTTATTATAATTTCTACTATCTTTTTTCAATATATTAGAGAGTAGATCTTGTGAGAGATAGATATATTAGCTTGTCTGATACATAAATTTATGTGTACTCTTTATGCATGAATCATTTTTAGTTCATATAAATTCGAGTATAGTTAGTTATTTATTAGTAATGCTCAAATCTATTAAATTTACCATGATTTTATTTTTTTTTTTTTTTCAGTATTTATTAACGATTAAGTTTGAGCACTGTGATATTTTGAATATATTTAGTGGAATGCAGTATTTACCTCTGAACAATTTAACATTTTTAAATGTTTTGTGTTTCGTCAATCAATTGCAACACGATTTCAAATCAATAAAATACGTCGCTTTTATGTATAACGACTATTTGGTGTGGACCGGAATTGAACCAAATGATTTCCAACCGGTGTATCTTTATATGGTATCAACGTTGTTACCAGCTCATGTAGAAACGGAATTACAAGGTGGCTCAATTCCAAGGCATACAGGGTTTTTTTCACCTTCTCAACCTCAACACTATTGTCATTTTGTTACTGGTCCACAAACATTAGCCGATGGCAATAAAATAGAGAAAATTCCAAAAATATATTTACAGATACCTAATAAGAGTAATTTAGAGCTGTTTTATTTAATTGTTTATCGAGGATTCAGTTCATCAGTAATTTTATTAGTGGATAGTAAGTATTAGTATTCTTAATAGTAATAAATAGGTTTAATATTTTTTTTTATTAAGGGGTTATATACAGTTGTGATGGTCGCAAAAGTTTATTATTAACTTCCCATTGGAAGTTGTTGTAATGGGTCCGATTTTACGAATCGCTAATTTAGACATATCTCCACGTTTCAATGTCACTAGAATCGGAATTCATCGTTTTTAGCGTGATGTCTGTGTGTGCGTTCGTTCACACACAGACAATAGTTCGTTCGTGAATTTTCTTTCGTCTCGTATTTCTCGAGAACAAATTATGATATCGACTCCGGATTAATTTCATTAGATGCGTAATTAAAAAATGAAGACCGGATAAAGTTTTCAGCAAATTCGGATTAGTGTTTTGTTTGTTATAATAAAAAAACGAAATGAAAAACTTTTTGTCAAAAACTTTTCCTCTTTCATATCTTAAAAATAAATGATGATGTCATTTGTTTGAGGAGGGATGGAGGAGGGACAGGATACACGGGGCTAAGCCCTCCAGCAAGGGACGAAGATTCTGTCGGGGGTTCGAGGGGAGGAGCCCCTGAAATGAAAAAAAATTATTTATATGCAGTAGTCTCTAGTCTTTAAGGGCATCCAATGGGAAGTTGACAGTGTGGGTAGACCTGTCCCCCCAAATTTTTTATTATGATAATAGCTAGTCGCTGACCCAAGAATTTTCAATTTTTTTAAAAAGATCTTTTTATAGCAAAGAAATCGAAAATTACAAATTCTTCGTTCAGTGAATAGACAATGAAATATACTAACAAAATTTTTTTGAAATTCTGATTTCGGATGAACCGTTCTCGAGTTATTATGTCCACGGCAAGTGATGCCTAAAAAAAGGCGCTCCTGGAATACAGTTATATTTCGGCTATTTTCAAATATTTTCCTATGAATAAAATTTAACAAGTATCCCGCTAAGACTATATATAACCTCTTAAGCATGTCGCAAGTCACATTCAGTTATATTTTAAAATCTACTAAAGTTTAAATTACACAGCTTAAAATACCCAGATTTTTTGAAAGTATAAAAAATGTACAATACGAACAGTACCTAATATCTACAATATACATATAATACGGGGACACACTAAACGCACAAAAATATAATACTTGTCAACTAACTTCAATAGTTCAAGCTTACAGATAATGTGCG
Source organism: Brachynemurus nebulosus (assembly GCA_035578155.1). NCBI lineage: Eukaryota > Metazoa > Arthropoda > Insecta > Neuroptera > Myrmeleontidae > Brachynemurus > Brachynemurus nebulosus. Next base: position 119,470,547 of record JAPWDM010000001.1, on the reverse strand, counting down.
TATTTGTTTCTACATACGAAAATAATAATTAGGAAGCATTATTTCATATATGAATATATGACATGCGTCAACGCATGCAACCATGCAAATTTTGAAAACGTCCCCTTTATCATCATTAAAATTATTATTTTGTTTCAGTATCAACAGAGTTAAATTTAGACTTTTTTAAAAACTTAGACGCCTTTATGGAACCAAATTTAACGAAGCTTGGTTCAGAAATAGCTGAATATTGTAGCAATCAACAAATTTCTAACATACTTACGAATACTTCGGAAAGTGGTCCAAGATACGTATTTTTTAATAATGTTAATTTAGCATATAAAAGTACAGTACATTTAGATAATCGACAAAGTGGTAATGTAAATGTGTCACAAGAAGCATTGAAGTTAATAGCCGATATAAAAGCAGACCAAGTTGATAAATTATTTTTTGGAGAAACTGTTGTAAAAACAATGAATGATTATTGGGTAATCGGAAAATTCTCAAATAAACGAGAATTTTACGTTGCAGTTCATCATAAAAATGCAAATTTAATTGAAATAAGCGGTAATTATCCAGTAATTTTATACAGTTTATTTATTTAGTTAATTTTTATGAAGGTGACTATTTACTGTATAAGGTCTAATCTAGTTACAATAGTATATTTATTCCTAAACGTACATTGACAAGGGAATGGCAAAAAGTCGGAAATTTAAGAAAATTTAAAACTTCGCCAGTACATAAAGGATAACTACCTTATAACATAAGGAATATTAGTTGATGCTAAAAAACGGTGTTAAGAGGAAAAACACTCTTTTAAAGCTGGCACTCAACAGTTATTGACGAAATTTTGTTCATATTATATACCTTACAAAGTTCTAGTAATAAATATAACATTATTTGTTGCGTTCACACATTTTTAAGGGCTATGATTTAAACGGTTAGTAGAAAATTAAAATTTTGGTCAATATAAAAATATAATCGATATGTTTAATAACAGATTTGACAGTAAAATATTTTCAAATGAGCAGTTCAATAAATATTTGGTTTGTTTTTCATAAAAACAAACATATTCAAAATTCAAAATTCGCAAATGACTTCCAATCGACGATCGATAATTTTTTCTGAGACATACTATAGAGGTATCTGAAACATAAAAATTTAAAAATTTCAGACAAATTCGTCAAGCCATTCAAAATTTAGAAATTTTTATCGATTTTCAAAAAATAATTTCATACTCTGGAGGGATAAGTTTCTAAAAGATGAACATGTAAATTTCAATCTTATGTTGATAGCAGTTGGCAGAAAAAACCGACACAATTCGCTTGGGGGGGATTCTTACCCATACTTATCTGCCCATGCCTCTCTATTTTATTGTTAAATATTAAAAAAGATTCTTAAACAGTGAACTGGAAGGATATTTTGAGGACATTTTTTCTTTCCAAAAAAAAAAAATCCAAAATTCCTATTTTATAATTAAAATAAAAAATGCAATAACATTTTTTAAATTACTTACATATGTATTGCATTTGTGATAAATGATAGTATTTAATTCATTTGTTTCTTTTTTATTCTGCCTACTGTATTATTATAAAAATAAATCACTTTAAACACAATTAATAATCTGAAGGTAGATAACCTCAAATTACGCCAACAATTGGAAGAAATACATGAGAGCCCTCAGGTGGCCAAAACTAAAAGTGCATCAACCAAAAAAGTTAAAATTGTTGATAAAAAATACAGGAATAGAGAAATTAATAAAACAATAAAAGATGGTGATAATCAACTCCAAATTGCTGATCAAACAACTTCCACAAATAATGTTAGTTCAATAACCGATGACAACAATGTAAACGTTGAAAATGAAAACGAGGACGACGGATTTACTTACTACAGTCACTTATAAACGAAAGAGAAATAAAATCATCAGAGCAAGCGGTCCCGCTTCCGAAGATTTTCAAAATGAATGGAAACCTAATAAAAACCTTGCATGATAGTCCAACTTCAGAACCACTTATTGTGACATTATTACCCACTGTCAGTGTAATAGCAAAAATTAGTGTATGTAAACTAGTATGTAATTTAAGAGGATGACGCACCCCCTCTCCAATGTTGCTCAAACTGAATTTTGAATTCGAGAATTTCATTTCTACGTTATTCTGATTGTCTTAAACTATTTTCCATGAAGAAGAACTTGAACTACCCAAATAGTACGACTGTTCGACACAATCACCCCCTAGTTAACTACCTCTAGACTTAATATTAGGACATTGAGCAAAAACAGGTCAATTAGATTTTTTGACGTAGATTTCAAATCTGTAAACAAAATTTTTATATTGTTTATTTGTCACCCCTTTTTTTCAATATTAACCCCCAATCACCCCTGTTGATGTAATTTGAACAAATTGCATATCAATAGATAGCTCTTTAAAAAAGAGCAATATCGCTAATTTAAACTTTTGCTCTACCTCTTACTGTTTTCGAGATATTTGAAAAATTAAATTTTTATCCCAGTTTTTCCAACGATTTCACCCCTTCAAACCGTTTTTCCGCAGATAAAAAAAATACGTGTCCCTTAGTTTTTAGTGTTCTACAACATATTTAAGTTTCATCAAAATCGATTGGTCCCGCCTCGGAATCTTTACTTGTAAGAGCCAGCAGTTAATTTTTTTCACGAAAATTTCCAAAAATAACATGTTTTAGGCATCGGACGTGCCTGGTTAACGAACTTGTCCAACGGTTTGGGACTTTTGGGAATTTCTGCTACAGTTTCGCACCATTTTATACCAAAGTTATAATGGACTTAAGTTACCCTAATTTTAAGGTTATTTTACTTATTTTTATCAAAACCTTAATTTAAAAAAATATCGAAATAGTTGGCATATGAACATATCTGAATTTAGTTTAGTAATGAACAAAATATTAAAATTATACACTTACCTTCCTTTGTAGGCTATCACAATTATTTTTACAATCAAAAGTTAGCAACGTAACAAAACATCAATTTCAAACAGAGAGTAAACACTTGCCTCACCTCTAGTGTCAATTTTCAGAACTACCTAAACTTAAAACACCGTAAACATACTGCTGTTACCTATTAGCTAAACATCGAACTTACTTCTACTATTGAATAATATAAGCACAAAACAGAAAATAATACTTTTTCCGTTTTGGGCTCAAGTAACCCGCATCTACGGTAGTTATAAATTATAGTTACTTAATCACAAACAAATCATCCAAACTTTCCAATCTTACCTAAACTTTTTTTTGTCAACAACTCACTCCCATTTTATTTTAAAAATGCTTATTTTTTGAGTTTAGCGTACTTTTTCACTTGTCCTAGTAGTGTACTTCTAAGTAGTTTTAGAATTAGTTTATTTACGGCAATTCAACTATTGTAACGAATTTTCGAAAGGAAAATTTAGCCATTACAACAACTGTCATGAAACTTGACCTCAGGACTGAAACTTGAAAATTTCTCCTTATTCAAAAATTTTTACACTATTGAAACGAGGAGAAAAAATCACACAAAAAAGGTTTTAAACTATTATTCTATGTCAACTAGTTTCCGAGAAAAACTAATTTTTGTAAACGGAAATTCACTATGTTATGCAGGATGCTGCGATAGGAGTATTGAATAAATAAAGTTCCTTATATGTTTGTACAATGTTTTAATTAGTAACCAACATCCTACATGGTCTCAAACTGTTTTCAAATGAAAATCACCTGGAAATTTAGGTTTGGGCTCAAGTAACCCGATCTTGAGGTTAACTTGAGCCCAAAATCTAAAAAGCTATAAAATTTATGAGCCATAAGAAAAAGACCCATATTATATAATACCCCTGTCGCAGCATCTGCATAACATAGCGAATTTCCAAATTTTGGGGACTGGCGGATCTCATCTAAGAACTGTACCTATTTAAAATAGTTTAGCTTTCTAAGAGTAAAAGATTTTTTAAAATCGGCTGGGTAATTAGTTTTGATATTTTTGGAACCCAAGAACCCGAACGGACTTTGTGCAGCATAGTTGTATCCATCTAAAATAATTTAGTTCTCTAACAGTGAAAAAATTTTCAAAATCGGTCGGTTAGTTTATTTTTTACAATAATGGGAACAGTAAACCCTGGCGGAAATCATACAACATAACCTTTATTCATCTAAAATAATTTTAGTAAAAAGTTTATCCTAACAGTAAAAAACGGGTCCTAGGGATCTCATATAACTTATGGTAGTTCGTAAGGTTCTTGTGGACATCATTTAATTACTTAATGAATTCAAATACTTTAACTTACTAACGGTGAAAAAATTTTCAAAATTTTCGACATTCGCTAAAAAAATCATTGAAAAATATTTGATATGTTTCGATCAATTAATGGTCAACATCAGCAAATAAAAGTTACTAAAATCGAAGAAAAGAATGAGTTATTTGTCCGTAGAAATTAAAATACAAATTCTGAAAACGAGCAAAGAAATATTGAAAAAACTAGATCGGCAAAACATTCTGACAAATAACACTACCCAACTAATACTTGCCAATTTGAATGAAACTTAACATACTTATTAAACAGCGAAAAATATTAAATACGTGTTTTTTTATTTCGGCTAAATACGCTTTTTAGGGGTAGAAAACACCATTCAACCTCTGTAGATGAAAACAGTTATAGCTAAATATTTTTGAAACGGCATATTTTCTGAAAAAAGGGCTGAGTACCAAATTTGTAGAATTTAAAGCGATGCACTTGATAGTGACCCTGAAATCGATTTTCAAGGTCAGTTGAAAATGATTAGCCATTGCCGAACTTTGACCATATCCTGTACCTATAAGCAGTAATTTCATGTATTGACTCAATCTATCTTCAAAATTGATTTGTTGCGTTATTTTTCTAAAATAAAAAAAATAAAAACCTGACGAAATGAAAAAATAGGCGCAAATTTATAGAAAAAATTAGAAGAAAACATTTTTGTAAGTAATTTTAGAAGTTAAGAAAAGATTTAATATCACTCCAATTGTAAGTTAAACATTAACTTTATGTTATATTAGAAATTTTCAAAATTTTTTAAAATTTTTATTGCTACTCTATAGTTATCATATTAGGAATTAAATTCAACATATGATTAACTATTATTTTTCCGATTGCGATTGAGCAAGTATTTTTCAAAATTACTTCTTGATCACTTATTTTCTATCTTGCATGTGAAATTCGTTCGAATATACTTTGAACCATTTAGGGATGAAAAGTAAACTACTCCTTTTGAAAAATATTAAATGATTTTCAAATGACTTTGGAAATTGACCTCAAGGTCAACTTCAAAGTCAAGTGCATCACGAGAGTCAAGTGCTTCAAGATCATCAAGTGCATCACTTTGAACTCTATAACTTTGGTCCTAAGCACTTTTTTCAGAAAATATATCGTACCATAATCCACTTCTCTGTTGATTCCTGGTCTCTTTTCCTGCGTTTCTAATATTTATGTCAATAAAAAATGTGCTACCGTAGACAAGGATGAATAGGTACGCATTCCGACTTCACACCGTATTTTTTTGTATTTATTTTATGAGTACCTAATCTTTAATATATTAAAAATTTACGCGAAGATGGTCACTTTATCAGCAGTATCCAAAAAAATTTAAAAATATCGGTGGTTTTTGAAAAATTAACAAAAATCGTATAATTTCTTCTCTATGAAAAATTGGGGTCAAAAGAGACGAGAAAAGAGTAAATGGGGACAACCCGTAGGGTCGACCAAAATTGAAATTCTAATATAAAATAATTTCGAACTTTTTGTATTTATACATTCAAAAAAGAAATAATAGGTACTTGATGATTTTCTGTAAAAATAAACGTAGAATCTAAAATAAAGTTTATATACTCCTGTCGTTTACCCCTAAGTTTATATTCCTCCTATTCTTATTTTAGTTCAAAAAATAATTTTTCAAAAGACTAAGACATAATAATTAATAACAGTGAGATTCTACGTCCATTTTCAGACTTTTGTTTATTAAATTGCGTAAAAGCTAGTAAATGCAATAACAGATATGATGAATTTATAAGGATTTTCTTGTACTACAAAATCTTAAAAATATGGAAACGCGTACTTCTTTTTCGTTAATTGTGTTTTATTCTTTTGCACAAAATTTTAAAAATACTTTATTTTCTTAAGAAAGGGAGGCAACTTTAGTCACAGATATGCCTATGAACAGTTTTTGGTAATCCGGGAAAAACGAAAACACTTTTTAAAATTTTTTTATTGTTAAAATCGAAATGTTCTTTTAAAGAGGGTTAAAATTACCATATTTTATATTAAAATTTTAACACAATCACTCCCTAATTAACGAGCCTTACTTAATATTAGCAAATTGAGAAAAAACACGTCAATTAGATTTTTTTACACAGATTTTATTTGTTATATAATTCAAAAGGATATTTTAAAAATGTGTATGAATGGCTTTCATTAAATAAATTTCAATATATTTTCCATTTATTTTAACAGTGGAATGTCCTTATTAGTGGCTATACTTTCGGCTTGGAGCGAATTAGACGAAGATTTTCTTCTAAAACCAAATTTAATAATTAATTAAAGAAATAAAAAAAAATTTGTGGATTTCCTACCGTTCAAATATAATCTTTATTGTATGTAAAAATGTTATTACATTTTTTCAAAAAACTGTAAGTAAACTGTAAAATTTTCTTTACAAATATGTTAAAATAGAGAAATGTTTCCTTTTTAATTTATTTTTAACTCTTTTTAAATGATTCACTTTAAAATTTTTTAATATTTCTTAATCGAAATTTCATAAAAGAATGTGTCAAAATTTAAAAAAATTTTTCTTTGTTAAAAAAAAAAATTGAATGTGCAAAATTATTTAATATTAGAATGCTCTGATTATACAATTCTAATCATAACTGTATTGTCAATTGGATAAAAAATTACGTAAAAATATTATTGTTTGAATATGATTTAACGTAATTTTTATACGATTGAAGCAAACTCTTATTAATTTTAGGAAGGTGTAAATATAATCTAAATTCTGATCATATCACATAACAGATATCGTCGGGATTTTTTTTGTAAAAAAAAATGGAACAGAGATACATTATAAAAACATTTAACTGACAGAGAAATAGAATATAGCCGAATCGTTAAATTGGATTAAAAAAATCATGACACGCTACTTATAAAGCGGCTTTTTTCGAATTTAGCTCGCAAAAAATGAGACAGAAAAAAAAAGAATGCGAGTGCGAGTGAAATGGAGAACGACATATTTCCTAGTTTTTCTCGAAAAGTAAGTAATTTAGAGCAACGGTATAAAAACATTTTTTTTTCGTTTTACCTTTTACAATGGCTTAGTGTAAAAAAAAATTTGAAAAATTGCTTAATTCTGGCAAAAAACTCATTTTGTTGACAAAAAACGCCCGGAAAACCTACTTCTGGGCATCCGACGTGTCTGGCTAACGAACTCATCCAACGATTTGGAAAATCGAATTCGCACACAAAATTTCATAAGCATTAAACGCTTCGTTCGAGAGTTATCGCGCGGATACATATATATATATATATATATATATATATATATATATATATATATATATATATATATATATATATATATATATATATATATATATATATATAAATTTTAGTGAATATCATTTTCGTATTCTAGGGACCTCAAAACATATTTCTGATATGGTCTCGGGCTTAGGTCGCACCATGACACCTGGCGTAAAAGCTGAATTTCCAGTTTTGGAAATTCGCTAATAAACTAACCGTAGTCATATATAGATTAATACACTGAATTTCCTATCCCAAATAAATAAACAGTTACGCTCAATTTTTGAAATTATCAGATGATTTGCAAATCTGGGCTCAAGTAATCCGCATTTACGGTACTTGATCCACTTGCACAGCAAAATCTAATTACTAGTTTACCATTACGTTGAGTCTTACTGTACTAAATTTAAAAAATTTGAAAATCTTATTAAGAGTAACTTTTGACAGAAATATCATTCATATTTCAGTTGTTTTTGTTTAATTAGGCTGAATTATATTATTATATTATCTTTTTCTAACTCATAATGTTGAATAGAGAGTGAATTTTTTAAAGAGTATTAAAAATTTTGTATTCAATTATTGGTTTAAAATCCATATGACGTCAATCTGAAGGGTTGTGCTAATTTATTACATCATTGTCTAAATATAATACTTCGGGTATATGTAAGTAATTTAAAAAATGTTATTGATGTAATTTTTTATTTTATTTATAAAATAGAACTTTTGGATTTTTTGGAAAGAAAAAATATCTTTACAAAGCCCTTCCATTTTACTATTTAAGGTCCTTTTTAATATTTAAAAATAAAACACAAAGACAATTGGCGGATAAGCATGGGTAGGAATGCCCTCGTATGAATTGTGTTGGCTTTTTTCGTGCTAACTGCTATCAGGACAAAATTGAAATTTACTGAGATTCAGCCCTTAAATTTTAAAACCTTTTTTAAAGCCCCGATCAGCCGGACACTCATCATCAGTTTTGAAACCACCAAAATGGCAAACCTCTTGTAGACTTCCAATCAAATTTCGCTTGTAGACATTCAATACCGAAGATGAAGGCGAAGGGAAAAGTTCGACTTCCGTGATGGGGCTCCGCTGCTCAAGGCATTTTTTGTATTATATAGCTTAGTCACCTGAATAAATTTTGATGTTTAAATTCTTAAAATTATGTGCTTATAGCTAATTGAATTTTATATATTCTTTTTTAGAGGAAATAAAAAAACTATGCGATGCCGAATTGAAAGGAATATTTTTTCAAACTTAAGTAAGTTCTATTTGTTACATTTTTTTAAAGTTAAAAATTGTTAAGTTTTGTTACAAATCTTTATTGGATATAATCGTTATTGTTGTTTGAAAAAAAAAAAAATACTATGTAACAATGGTAAAATTAAGTAAAATATGTAGATAATATAAAAATAAAATTTATTTAAAAAAATACATATGCATTTGTCTTATTTAAAAAAAAAAAAAAACAAACATATAAATAATATCAAATAGCATTAATGAAAAAAATGAGTAATAAATAATAATTATACGTAATTGGGTTTTTGAATAAAAAATAATTATTATTATTGTTTTTTTATTTCATAGTATATCATAAATAATATTGATAATCCGTGCACTTAAAAATGAGGTGCACTCAAACACTACTGAGAGCACAGAGAGCTTGTACACATTGTCAAAATTATTAAAATTTAGTACGAAAAATTATTGGTCGTTATTAAAGTAATTAGCAAAGTGTGACAAAGGATTTATGAAAGCTAAATCTGATTATCGAATATCTAACAATAACTTCTTTGTATTATTAAATAATTGTACAAAACAAACTCGATATCTCTTTTAATTAGACATTTTCAATAATTTATTCAATAAAAAAATGTTTATAGCAAGCAATAATTACACAGAAACAATTCAAAATAAAAAGACATTTGTATTTTCAAGAAAATAAACATTATATGTGCTCGAGTGGTCTCGGGAACTGTTATCAGTACTAAGTTTAAAAATTTATTTTTACTTTGATATAACTTTTTAAATATTACGTAAAAAAATAAAATTAGTTTTCTTACTTATATATTGCATCACTTATGATTAAGGAATAATTTTGGGATAGATGCTTATACTCTAAATTACTCGAAAACAATATTATTTATCGAAATATAACAAGTATAACTTTTTTTTGTATGAAATAGTCTGGAGAATTTTATTTATATCACTTTATGTTGTTTGTACCTTAAAGGGTAAATAGATAAGAAAAAATTTAAAAATTTTTCAATATTTTTTCTATCTATTTACCCTTCAAGACCTTTTATATGGTCTTTCCTTTTTTGATAAGAAAAAATTTTTTTCAAAAACCCAATTCGAAAATTTATGAGTTTACACAGAAATTTTAATATCGATACAATAAATTGTAAGAGTTGTGTATGAGATGATAAATATAGATACTAAAATTTAATGATGGAAATATACTGAAATAATCCATTACTTACAACAGTGAAAACATTTTTATAAAATAGGTACTGACTAAAAATCAGATCTATATTTCATAATGGTAAAAAGTCGTAAGTACATAAAATTATATGATACTTAAATAAAAAACAACTTTCTTTGACTTACATTGGAATGAATGGCAGTAAAAAATGTGTTTTAAAAGTATTAACGAGTTACTTTTCAGAAAGTTAAGTACCAGATACATTACATATAAAGAAATCTTTAAGTAATGTGTTTCCACAAAACCAAAATTAAAAACATTATAAATTTTGAGCAAATTTATAAAACTGACTGGAAGAAAAGAAAGTTTCTAAAATCAATGCCACTTACTAATGTCTGAACATTGTTGTTATAAGATGTTCATCGTGTTGCGATGTTATGCTAAATATTTAAAATTGAATGTAATTTGAATATTTCATTTTTAATGTATTTCAAGATGAAAGAATGTTCACTATTCTCTTTTTCAATGTAATAATTAAAATTAATTAAAAATTAAGATGTAAGCATAGACATTTTCGTCATAAAATTGGCTTCATGCTAATTAAGCATCCTTCTATTATTTAAAGATGCTTCTAATTTTCTGCTTCAAATTAAACATTAAAGAGTTAACAATGTCAAAAGATTAAAAATCCAACTAATTTTCAGTTGTAATTAACCATCCAAAAGATAGAATGTAAGTTCTGTTTGTTTGTGAACGAAAAGTAAGTTTAATTGTGAATCTAAACCGACATTGTCGACTCGAATTAGTTTGGCTTCATTTTGTCTAGGATCTTTACGAACTACAGCCAATCCATAAACTCGCATTAAATGATATTCTTGATCAGCGGCGCCACCTCCTGTTGTTGCAAGTCGTACATGGCAAGTAACATCCACATGAATGTATTTAGTAATAATAGCTTTACCAGATTTTGTTAATTCCTGTAACGTTAAAAACTCCATTAAGAAATCTTATTCAACAAATAAAACTTAGTACAACATTAATTGAAACGAATGGATGGATAAGTGTTGAATGAAACCGTCGTTGAAGGAATAAGGAAGAAAAATAATAATAATAATAAAATAAATAATGGCCTTTGAAGTTATATTTTATCACATATATTTTTTTCCTTAACCTCTTCACTACTGATGTACTATATACTGTACCTCAAATTTAGAGATATGTTAACATACGTAAAATATGTTAAATGATTATATATATATATATATATATATATATATATATATATATATATATATATATATATATCATCCTATAACGAATGGAGTATTATAAGATGGAGATCTAACTCATATGAGAGGAATTGACAAAACTGGTCAGGAAAATGGTAAATATAAGGGCTTTCTTTTTTTACCACTGGCGGCGTTAATAATCTCAAAATACTGATGTGAATATAGCGAATATAGTAACATAAAATGGATAAAACAGAATGTAACTACAGTACTTATTCTCAAATAGAAACACGCCGGGACTGGGGAAGTGAGTGTTTCCATTTGAGAATCACCAATGTCGGTTGATGATATTTAATAATAAGGAAATATATAGAAATTACATATCTATGAAATAAACTCTTATAGTGTAAATTACTTTATACGGCGGATATCCAATGGTACTGACTCCGATTTTACATAGTGACGTCAGCGAATTATATAATATACAATATAAATGACGCGACGCAAAATAAAAATTGTTAAGTTTATTTTAAAAACGATCGAAAAACCCACTTTATAACTGAGTTGAAAATTGAAAAAGATTCCAGAAGATTCTATTCAAAAGCTAACAAAGATAATATAGAAGCTCGTGTTTCCATTTGAGAATAAGTACTGTACCGCTCTCGTATTGTACGAATACGAGTGCCATCTTTGATTTGAACATTTTTTTGAATACACTGAGTTTCGACTCCTTGTCTAATCTTCATAGTATAATGTAAAAGCCCCTATACCGGAACACTATTTTTAGGTGTGTAATTAAATTGACTTATAAAAATTGACAAATAAATTAAACACCCATTTATTTTTCTTAATAAGTATGAAAGAAAGTTTTTTTAATCCAATGAATATGTTTTTAAAAAAAATACAACCCAAAAATTTTTATTTATTAATGTTTACAAACAGACGTGTAATATGAGTAATATGACACATAGAGTGACATCTAAACGTCAAAGTAGGAAACAGAATGGTTTAAGTATCAGATATAAATAAAGGATCAAAATTGTATTCAACAAAAGTTAATATATATTTCTTTAATTAAATAAGGAAACATTAAATGCGAGGTGACTTTAAATTGAAAAATAATCATTCTATTAATAATAATTTTTGTTATCAGAGGTTTCTTTCAAAAATAACTTCATTAATATATAAATGTCAAAACTGTTCGGACATATGATCGCGTTCCGGTATAGGGGCTTTTACGTTACTGATTGGTATAAAAAAATTTCAAAAAAGAAAAAAAAACAGTAGCGAAAACGTTAATAAATTATTTTTTAAAGCAAAATAAATCACACGTCTACACAGTTGATAGCAATAGAGGCTCTGTAAAAAACTGCATTGAAAAGCGCCTATGTAGACGGAAAAAGATTTCATTTAACGTGTTTATTTATCTCCCATCTAGATAGAGTTCGGCGTTAAAATACGCCATGTTAATTTCTGCTTTAAAATTAGCGTTAGAAACAGCCCTGCACTAACAAAGTAACAATGATACAACTTGTATAATAAATTATTCGAAATTGTTTATTCGTTTAATTTTCTAAAGAAATTAATAAACAATTTTTCTTTACTTTTTTAATTTCTCTAAAAAAAATTAAACTTTAAGGACCCATATATGTAGTATACATATATAGCCAAATGGATATGAAAAAAACGTCCCAACATCACGGTGCAGATTTGGAAGTATTTTGTTCGTTTTGCGCAAATGCGATTTTTTTGGTGGTAATATGAACCAATCTGAACAGTAAACACGGTAAACACTAATTGATGCATCTGCGCAAAACAACTGAAGTGCCTCTACCCGATGTCTATCCGTCTCACTTCATCGGAACCACTGCCTCTTATAGGGATTGGCCATATAGTTATAATACATATATGTAAGGACCCAACCAAATTTTAAAGTTTAAGTTTCGTTAGGCCATCCCTGGGGGCATCTCATATTGCCAGACATCTCACTTGTCGAAATTCGTTAAATGACTTTGACTGTGTGCTTTTCACAAAATTTTCCCATATTCTATCATAAATATATAGATAGATCCGGAACACCATACAGTAAACGCTCAAATCGATTAAAAACTCAATTAAGTACTTACAATCTTTTGACTTTCTTCACGCTGTGGGAAATCGGCACGAAATACTGTAGCTTCTCCAATTTGTTGTCCATTAGCATTGATTGAGAATTTCATTCCGCTGTGAATTGCACGTGGCTCAAATCCTAAACCATCTGGGTGAGAGTCACTCCAAAAATAGTTTTCTGGATTAAGTAAAGAATCTGGTTTGAAAGTGATACGTTTAGCATATCCACATCCAATGCTTAAAAGGAGTAAGGCGCGTCCATTGAATAGGTGATGTTTTCCAGTAGCTGGTCGTACACGATAATAGAAGCCAGGAATGATTCGTGGATCAACGTACGTTCCACAAACTGGGAATTCGTAGGGTTCTAATCCTGTAATTATATACTTGGTAGGAATGTCTTTAATGTCCTCGCCCTTAACAATAACTCTGCGAGCGCTACGTTGATGGCCAGGGATGAATGTATATCCTTTTCGACTTCGGCCAATAGAAACGTTGACTAAACGTTCGACAACAGCACTATTGCTGCCTTTGTATTTCTTATAGATGGCGATGCCAGTAAATGGCAAAACTTTAGCTGCACCGTTGTCTTCATACCATTCAACTTTACATAGGCATGAAACTTTCACTTTTTTTTCCACGTAATCTTTTGTAACATTGCTGCTTATTTCAACTTGTGGAGCCTAAAAACAATTTTATTCAATAAATTTTTAAATTTTTTAAAATCATCATAACAATTTTACCTCATTTTGAATAACATCAAGAGTTCCTTGTGCGACGTGATTCGCGTCTAACGCCGTAAATTTATCACCAGGTGAAACAGCTTCAATTTCGAAAGAAAATCCTTCAGGCCTCGAATCGCTCCAGAAATAGTTATCATTATCATTTAAACATCCAGGATCAGCTTCAAAAGTAAGTCTTCTTGAATATCCACGTCCTATACTTAACAATTTAAGTGCTCTCCCTTGAAATAATGCAGCCTCTTGAATTGGGCAAGAGTAAAAATCTTGTAATGGTTTTACACGGTAACGAAATCCAGTAATAACTCGTTGATCAATGTATACACCAATAACAGGGAGTTGATGTGGTTCCAAGTAGGGTACCACATACTTTATTGGCAAATCTCCTAATGCACCAGCATCTAATGTTACTGGTGAACGCTCTTTCACAAATACGTTATCGTATGTATGTTGATTCACAAGTTCCTGAAATATTACATATAAAATTAATTTGCTTCAGCAAATAATTGTTTTATATTATATCAAAGGTGTATGTAATAAACAAACTTTTCAACAATTAGCTCTCTTAAAATATAAAAATAATCCAAGTTATAAAAACTGGGATAGCTCTTAATAAAGATATTATTGTTCTCTTAAATGTAGTAAAGCATAGAGTAAATTAATTGTAAAAATTATCAAATTATTTAGATTGGCTTGAAAATGCTCAATATTATGATTCTTGGACTGTGATAAAGAATTTAACTTTAGGATGCATGACACGACATGCATTAATTTTTTTATTCATCAGATCACTCAAAGAAATTATTATACTGCGAACTAATTATATTATTATTATGATATTTTCATCTAAAAATATATTTTTTCTTTGCAACAAATTTAAACGAGTGTCATGGTACAATGTCACATAGACCTCACATGCAATGATAGCAAGTGAGAGTGAAAAATTAATTACTTTCTCAGTAAAGTGTTTACTTTATTTGTCAGTTTTTATGTATTTGTATGATGTCAGCGCACACGAGCGACTTCTGTCACTGTGACATTTTTGTCACTACATACTATTTAATCTGTGTATTAGAGAGAGAGAAATAAAATTACTTTCTCTCTAACACATATTAGATATATAGTGACAAAAGTTGTTCATATTCGCCTGGGGGGTAGAAATTATAAAAATGTTGATATGTGCGCTAGTCTATATGTTTTCAGTTTTTACGGTATTTGCTTGCTAATATGTATGCCATTTATCGTGACATCGGTTAACGGTAGGCTTGCTTCGGTTTTCGACCGGACAGTCTGCTTATGACGTGATTTGTCCGGGTCTGGTTCCTTATGTGTGACTGAACTCAAATTGTCCGATTAATTGAATTTAAATAATATCTATATGAAATCGTACTTATTTATCACTTTTTTTTATCTAGTATGATTTTGTGTATAATTGTTTTTGGTATTAATTTTATAATAAGCTATGAATTCTTAAATACGTAGGTGAATCAAATTTAAACCGACCTTTAATTATAACTTTTTATTAAGTGACTATTATATTAAACAAACAGCATATTATTTTTCTGTATACATTCCTTTGTAAGAAGTTTGTTAACTCCGTCACCAAAGAGAGAAGAACGACGTGTAAGTAATCAGTTGCACACAAACTGCTCTACTTGTTCGTTAGTCTCAAAACGTTGTCCTCCCAGCGCGTTTTTAAGCGTGCCAAAAATGTGATAATCACACGGTGAAAGGTCCGGACTGTATGATGGGTGTTCGAGAACAGTCCAATGCATTTTAGTTAATTTTTGTTGGACGTTTTGAGACTAAAGAACGAGTAGAGCAGTTCGTGTACAACTGGTTACGTACACGTCCTTCTTCTTTCTTTGACGGCGGAATTAACAAACTTCCGATTCGATGGCAAAAATTCATTAATAAAAAAGGAATATATACAGAATAGTATATTGTGCAATAAGTGCAGGAAATTGTCGATTGCTCACGAAAGCGAAGTTGAGCGCACGAACGTAGTGAGTGCGCTCATTCGCTTGAGTGAGCAATAGACAATCCCGCACGAGTTGCACATACTATTTTTTATTACGAATTTCACATATTTTTTTCTATTATTATTACTATTTTTGACATTTTTATTAATTTTTAAAATAATATTTTTAAGTGTCCGTCTTTTTTTCTGAATTAAATATTGTTTAAATCACTTTTTTGGTGATTTCTATAGAAATAATTATGAAATATTTATTAAATGAAAAATTAAGAGGCGGCGTTGCATGTTTTATTGTCAATTTGCGTGTGGAAAGTAAACTTTATTTTACTTTCCACACGCAAAAAAGTATGTGGAAAGAGTACAGTGGGCAAACAGCTACATATTTTGCGTACAGAAATGCGTGCGCTAAGTTAGTACTTCTCCCGCATGAGTAATAAAAAAATAATATGCTGTTTGTTTAATAAAATAGTCACTTAATAAAAAGTTATAATTAAAGGTCGGTTTAAATTTGATTCACCCTCGTAGTAATAGAGAATGAATGAAAACATTTTTACACAGTTTCTACTAGAAAAAGGTATGTTTACTTCTTTACTATACCCTGTTTCATATACAATTGATCATGAGTCAAAGTTAAAAAATTAAATAATTCTTATATTCAAAACAAATCAATCTTCTATTCTTTTCTAAAAACAAACTGCAATTTTAAAATTTACGTAAGTGCAATAGTGAAAGAGATAAAGCCAAGAAAACGGAAATTATTTAAATTCATAAATGATGAAGCATGGTTACATTTAAGTGAAATGGACCATACCTAGAACTGCAACTGTTTCTTTATTTTCGAGTGTTTTCAAATAAATACTGTTTTCTATTTAAAAACTATAATCTACAATGCTCAATTTGATATTACAGAAAATTGCCTTCAGAGCTTAAATTCTCTTTTACTTTATTCATCATTGTTAATTATTTTGATACTGAGAATTAGATATGTATTAATTATTTCACCTTATTTATGAATTACGAAAAAAATTTACTTGGTTTCCCGACTATTGCTTATCCGATATTTTCAACTAATAACTTTTTTCTAAAAAACACTGTAATTTGATTAAGAGAGCGTATTTACTGCTTTAAGCAAAAGTAATATTATCGAAGAATATACATATCAGTAGAATTTTAAAGTCAAAGCTGGTAACAACGATTAACTCACAAGGAGATGCACCCAGAGTGAAATTCGGGATTTTGATGAAACTTCGCTGGTGTGTAGAATAGGCAAAAATAAGGGACCCGTATTTTTTTTTATCGGCCATCTTCCACGTTTACGGGGTGAAACCAGCCCCTAAAGTTGGGGGTTCAAATCGTATTTCTTAAGATATCTCGAAAACTATAAGAGATAGAGGAAAACTTTAAATTGACGAAATGTTACTCTTTGAAAGACCTATTTACCTGTATAGGCTAAACCAGGGCCGAGTTCATAAGAGGGTCTAGAGGGCTGAAAATGGGGGTAAATTTTCTTGTACAGCCTGAATGGTTCAATGTATCAAATTTTTGCCATCATAAATAGAAAGAGCACCAAAAATTAGTGGATACGTGTTTTTGCGTTTTTTCGAAATATGTGTGGGATCCAAGCCATATAAGGAGAAAAAAATAGGGTAGATTATATTGCATTATTATTGATTGCAAATACCTTCTATATTTTTTTTATTTTTATGTTTATTTTCATCATTAAAATGTAAATTTTTACTTTCCGATAATGATTCATGTATTTTTCAGTACTTACTTAATTGATAATTTAGCTATGTGTATATTTGGTTACTAATATTCTATATTTTTTATACCTATTCCTACCAAAGTTCTCTGGTCTGCAAGTGTTAATGAATGTTCAACAAGAAGCAATAATCTTCTGTTCAACAACTGCCTTTGTCTTCTTACAAATTCGTTTTTAACCAAATAAACGCGATTTATTTCTTTCTCAACATTCAAACTATTTTTCTTATTCTTTTTGCATGTTTTATAGGTGTCAACCGCATTTCCCAAATCGCAAAATTTCTTACAAAGCACCTGACAAGTGTGCGAAAGAGATTATTGCTTCTTGTCGAGCATTCATTCTCGACACTCAGTCGAGCACACACCAGAGAACTTTGACTTTTGCAGAAATAGGTATAAAAAATATCGAATATGATTAATATGAGTAACCAAATGTACACATGGCTAAATTACCAATTGAGTTAGTACCGAAAAATATATGAATCATAATCGGAAAGTAAAAATTTACATTTTAATGATGAAAATAAACATAAAAATAAAAAAATATAGAAGGTATTTGCAATCAATAATAATGCAATATAATCTACCCTATTTTTTTCATCCTTATATGGCTTGGATACCACACATATTTCGAAAAAACGCAAAAACACATGTACCCTAATTTTTGGTGCTCTTTCTATTTATGATGGCAAAAATTTGATAAATTGAACCATTCAGGCTGTACAAGAAAATTTACCCCCATTTTCACCCCTCCAGACCCTCTTATGAATTCGACCCTGGTTTAATCTATACAGGTGAATAGGTCTTTCAAAGAGTAACATTTCGTCAATTTAAAGTTTTCCTCTATCTCTTATAGTTTTCGAGATATCTTAAGAAATACGATTTGAACCCCCAACTTTAGGGGCTGGTTTCACCCCGTAAACGTGGAAGATGGCCGATAAAAAAAATACGGGTCCCTTATTTTTGCCTATTCTACACACCAGCGAAGTTTCATCAAAATCCCGAATTTCACTCTGGGTGCATTTCCTTGTCAGTTATGAGTTAGTCGTCGAAGAAAAGCGGTGAACGTGACATCTTTATATTTTGTTATTTTACAGGTACGTCTTTTAAAATTTTTAACAAAAAAAATTGTCTATAGGTAAGGCGAATCCATACACTATGGTGCGTCAATATAAAAAGAAGGTGGGTATACATATACTACATGAGCTATAGTCTAGACTAGATAATATAGAATCGGCACTTTTCGACAGAGACGCAACAACTGGGGAGTCCAAGGGGTCCGGAACCCTAAAATTACCTGGACTCCTCATAAAATTATGTAAATTTTCCTTCAATTTATTTTTAAATTATGTTATAAAAAATAAAATTTTTAGTGATTTACTAATATTTTTTATTTGAAAATCAAATTTTCGGAGACATTTTATTACAACATTTTCCATTGTTATCGGAGAATTACATTATCAAAAAATTTGGTTATATATAAATTTTTGTTGGACCCCTTGCAAATTTGTAATTGCTGCACCCCTGATTTCCGATATTAAAAATAAAAAAAAATCGCTCAGACAAGTTGCTGAATATTTCCATGTTCCCAAATCGACCTTGCATGATAGACTCAAAGGTAAATAGAAATAAAATTGATTTGAGTCCAAATTTTTTTATTTCACTCATCAAAAGTCATTCGCTGATGCAGATATTGCAGATTGGAAATTCAGCTATTTTTATCTTTTTATGTCCGATTTCACCCATATGCATGACTGAGTATGATTTATATTGCAAAAAAGCACTGGCCGGATTCACCCCACACATAGGGGCGAATCCGGACACTTATACCAAAAAAAAAAAAAAAAAATACTGCCGTATCAATTTTGATATTTTTATTACTATCCTATAAGCTCGGAATATTAAAGCATTTAAATTATTTTTTTAGAATTTTTTCGATTAACTCGAAACAATTTATTGCTAAAAAACTGAAAAAATCGTCCGGATTCGTCCCAACTGACGGTATGTACTTTATTGGAAAGGTCATTGTTATATTAACATGTTATTAAAAATAAAATTTAATTTAAATGGCATTCGGCTAAATATTCGTTTCATAAATAGAATAAAACCACGGATATAAGTGCATGTATAATGTATTATACCCTTGAGTGTGTGCTATGATACTAAATATACAATGCGGAATGAATATTTTCTAAATTTTTTAAACTTACTAATTTATTGTAATTAAGTTCCTATGTTTATTAGATTAGTAATTTTTCAAGCCAACTCAAAATTTTATGAATAAAACCTTTGGTTAAGTTGTCCATGAATACAATTTTGGTATTTACTCTATGCGCCAAAAATTCTTAGTTCCATTATAAATAGTAAAAAAAGAAAAAAAAATAGTAAAATAATAATGAGGCATGTAATTATGATAATATATTTATAATATTTTCTTTTAATCTATTATAAATAACGTAAAATCGAAAAATAAATGCTTTAAATCTAACGAAATTAAATATTACAAGATGCTAGAGAACTTTCTAGAAAGATGCTTAAGAGAAGTTTCGATTCGATCAAAGTCACTAGTTGTACATATTATGTTATAAATCAATGAAGATGCCGTACTTTAGAGGAAAACATTACAAATTGGCCAAAACATGGATTAATTTTTTTATCCAAAGCTATCATCCACTTAATTTTTATTGTTCCGAAATGATACGATTGGTCGTTCCTGTCGGACCGGGGCTTTATTTAATACCTTAATGACATATTTTTTTTTTTTTAAAAAAAAATATTATAAATAAAAATTTAGCATTGTTATGGAATATGATAACCATCTTTGGAATTATAATGAATTTTCTGTACTTCTCATTTTTAATTTAAGAAAATTAGGTACTACTATACAAAGTATTTTATTAGAGAAAGTACAAAAAATCATTCTCAGTTTCAATAGATTTAAGTAAAATAACTTTCACGTTTAAATGAAATTAGATTTGATGTATTTATGACACGAAATGTTAATTTTGTAAACACCTGAAAGTTACTCTGAAAACATACCAATTACCTTTTATACAGTTAAACTGTGTTAAAGCACGTTCAGCAGCCAGACTGATGATGTGCTTTAATCATTTTCAAAAATTAAAACTTTAAAAAAACATATTTTTTCATATTCAATAAAAAAGTCAAACTGCCTTTTTTAGCACACAGATATTTTTTAAATTTAAACCGAAGTCAGCATTAATGTTTTAATATGTTACTGTAAAAAGAAATCTGGACTACGGTGTTATCAGAATTTGTTATAATAATCCTGAAATTTATTTATATTAGAAAAATATTGGTCAATAATAATAATTACATACAATACGCTTTTTTAAAGAAAAAAAAGAATAAATAAAATGAAATCAAATTGAAAAACATTTAATTTGTAAAATGTTAGTAAACCGTACTGTATGTAACAGAAAATATACAATCTTTAATACTTTCTTTAAACTCTTAAAAATTTACTGCATAAAAAAATAAAAATAATTAATTTCTGTTATTCTATTTCTGTCTCTTACAAACAAGGTTATATCACATTTTTACCTAAAAATATTGTTTCAATATTTAAATTTTAAAAAAAATTAAAATAAGTAATGTTGGTTTAATAAAAAAAAAAAAAAAATGAAAAAGCCAAGTAAGCGAAATATTACGTATTTATCTTAGGAAACTTAGAGAATAACGAATTTATAATTAGGTATCGGATATTTTTTTGGATCAAACAATATCGTGTTTTGTATATGCAGGCAGATAGACAGATAATATGTGTGGGTTGTATATACAGGGCTTTCATTATATATCGAGACCCACGTGACCAAATATAATTTCCGCCATATTTGTGTATGGTAATTATTAAAAAAAAATACCCTAAATACGGTATTATTTAAAAATCTGTTCTATAAACAATAGTATTTTATATAATAAGAACTTAATTTAAGATTATTTATGAAATTTATTATATTTTGCAACTAAATATTTAACGTAATAATTACAGCACTGGAAAATACGAATGATTTCGGTTATTTATTTTTAGTGTTTCCAGCTAGCAACTAACTTCACTACAGTGCCACCAACATACAGTAAACAAATTACCAAGCGCCCTAAACAAATTTGATCACGTGGGTCTCGATATATAAATGAAAGCCCTGTATAATTATGTATGTTTTATCAAAATATCCGTTTTTATTCCCATTAATCACATCAAGTGTGATATACCTGCATACACAAAACACGAATGCTGTTTGTTCCGAAAAATGTCCGATACCTATTTATAATAATTTAATTTTAAAATATAATTTTTTTAACCTTATTTGTAAAACGATAAAAACTCAATAAAGACTTTTTTGTGCTCAAATAAAATTATTTTTCATTATAGATTTCTATAAATTAAAAAAAAGAGATGTGTAGATTGAATACTTTTTGAATTAGTGTTGGACATTAAATAATCACTTAAAAATATTTAAACTGATTATTTTGACTTTCAGAAGAGTTTCAGTTATAAGCATGGTAAGCATAATTTAAACGGTTGAGAATTAATAATCATCGTTTAAGTTGATCACTAAAATAATTGAATTATGACCAATACTAGGCGTAAGGCATACCTAGTATATTTATAATGAAAAATAATTTTCTTAAAGGTAGCTATTATAATTATTTAAATAAAATTTTAGTTTAACATCTTCATATTTTTGAGACATATATTATGCGACTGTTATACAGAACAAAAAATGTATTTTGTAAAAATCGATTTCACATTTTCACATTAGAATTTAACTACTTTAAAATTTATAATAACTTTAAAAAATTATATAATATTTCAAAACACATTTTTTGTCAAATATGTCATTCGTCAGATTATTTTGTTGAAATAAACTCACTGAATCGTATACTTAATTGGATTGAAGCTGGCACGTAATCCTTTTTGATCTTAATCCAAGCTGGGATTAAGGTTCCAAAGGAATGAAATATAAAAGTTTATCTAAAATAATGACACGATGAGAATGAATTTTATTTACCTGATCAGACACAAAGCAAATTGTCGTTGCAACTGCCATTTAATAATTAACTACAATTTTTTTTTAAATTTTTAGTTTAATTTTTAATATTTTTATTTTTTAATTGTTGCCGTTTTCATATTCTTTAAAACAGAAATTTTGTATACAAGTAGTACTTTAACTGAAACGTATAACACTAAGTAAAATTTGTTGTAACTACTATTTATTTCGGGAAGATAATTTTTTACAATAGGGAACATACAACGGGTCTAAAAATAAGCATTAGCAGTTATAATAACCTTGGCTGTAGAATCAATGCCAGGTTTATGCAATACGACAAGCGAATGCTAACATTTTATTTTAATCGAAATTAACGACTAATTTCTAGATTATTGACTGCATAAAATTTCATTGCCAAAAATATTAACTCTATATTCTTATTGAATTAATAAAAACATTTTAATTTATTTTTGTATTTCGTCTTTACTATTTATTACGTCTAAGTAAGTTATTTTTTAATGGATGTTAGAAGCCATAAAATGATTTTTCTTAATTTACAAATGTTTCTTCGTATTATAATTTATTTTGTTTAATTTTTAAATATCAAGGAATTTTGTACAGACATATATTATGTATGTATGTTATAAGTTTTCTAATTTAGGAATGAAATTCCTCAAATATTAAAAAATGAAACGTTCGTCCATTGTAGCCACATAGTGTGCGGATTAAGGCCTGGCGCATACAGTCAGTTAGTACCTCGACTAAACTGCTTAGTTGAAATCGATGAGCCTCACGAATTCAACCCAACTAAACTGTTTAGTTGTAGGATGCGCATACTATCAATCAGTTGTTCAGCGATTTTAAAATTATTCGTACTCTTATTTATTCCTATTCGTGCATAATTCTCTTTTTTCAACCACTCATAAATAATAGTTCCTATATCTGTCATGTCTATTATATCTATGATTTTCAAAACTTGTTAAATGTTTTGTGCTTTTAATTTTTTAATGATCTTATCAATCATCGAATTCAAAAATAGTTAATAGAAAAAGACTTTTCTGTGCTTTGCTTTATATAGAACGTACGACAAAGAAAGCAAAAGGAGATATTCCATATATATCACAGCATAGATAAAATACTCCAGAATTTACCATAGAGATTATATGTTCGGGTTACAGATCGACTACTTATTTATGTAGTTGAGTGTATACGCGGTAACGTATTTTGAAAATATACCCGAAGTCAGAGCTTGTGACATCACTGACCGATTTAGGATCGGGTATAATTTACAAAACAGAAACTAACAAAATGACTCTTTAAAATATACCTCATTTCAGAGCCAAAATCGGGTATATTTTCAAGTACAAGAATACTACTATGAGAATTTGAATATATACCCGACAATAAATTAGTGTAATCTTATACAGTTACTAATAAGGTATATTTTCAAACTTATTTCAACTGTAATTTATACTCGATCTTCATAAAAAAAAATATGCACATATGATTTAAAACAAGACTTACTTTGTTGCAAATAAAAAAAAACCGTTGCAATTTTTTGAAATAATTTTTAGCTTCTTATCTTAATTCTTAATTGTTAGCGTGTGAATTAAACGTGCAAAATTTGTTTAAAATTGAATAATGATTCATAAAAGAGATTTAGAAGGTTTTTTTTACAAAAGCGTATGAATATGGACAATATTATTTGAATTCGAATCCGTTGAAAAATATTTGGTGCAATTAAGGTATTGGTCTAGTAACTTGGATTGAGAAAATCGAAATTTTTTTTTTTTTTTGTTTAATTCGAAAGTACAACATATTGAAAATATACTGTGAAAATTTTAGACCAAAATTCAACGAAAACAAAACAAAACAAAACGAAAAATTTTTGAATCCGTTGCTCTGCCGTGTCACACTAATCTCACGTATCTCAGAAATGATTGTTTTGAGAAAACTTGATTTGAATAAAATATCGTATTATTTTAATTCGCTCAAATATTATTAAATATCTAAGATAATTGATTTTTATTATGCGTTATTGATTCAGTGTTGCAGTATTGATTTAATAACGTATAAATATACTATTTGAAAATATAAGAAATAAGGAATGTGATACAATCAAAATAAAAATTTAAAAATACAATAGATTAATTATTATATTATTATTAACAAATTAATTAATTTTATTGTCAATATATATACTAGGGATTGAGTAGAATCCTTTAAACGTTGTTACGCCAAATTGCTGTATCTAAAGATACATGACATTCGTGTGACACGGCAGTGCTATTTTATGAAAAAAAAAGTAAAAAAAACCTATGCATAACGATAGCTACAATTATGTACTTTAATTAAATTTTTTTTCTTTTTATTTGAAATGATTCATCACTGCAATATCGTTGGTATAATTTGCAATTTTTTTAGGTGCATTTGCATTATTAAGTTTGCAAATATTTAATATTATTCTATAAAATTTTATATGAACAAACGGATACTTATCTAAAGTCTTTTTAATTCACTCACACTTGCAAAAAAAATTCGCTAAAATTGTCAATTTTTTGCAGCGTCACAGTGCTGTTTTTCCTTAACTACTTAACTGAACCATTTGTTTACCAATAAATTGAAAGTGGGTATGTTTTTCATACTATTCTTATTAAATATTGAGTTTGAAAATATACCCGAGCTCAGCGCTTTTAATGGGTATATTTTCGAATATCGAACTTTATAATTAAATATATATATTTATAATTAAGCTTTTAAACATTGAATGTATGTATACCCGAGTTCAGATACATTGAGCTCTGAATACGGGTATATCTTTCAAATACGCTACGCGGTATACGCATTTCAATACACAGTAATGTACATACATATACCTGTCGATCGATAGTTGTTTAAATTGTCCGACTTTTTAGTCAAAAAACGATCGATATGGATTTATGATTTTTTGTCGAGCTACTATCGTGTTGATAGTATGCGTACCTCCATAAGATCTCATAGTCTTTTGACATATAACTAAACAGTTCAACTAAAAATTGTGTGTATGCGGCTAATCTAAAAATATATGAAACTTCAAAGAATTCAGAGAAAAGTATAATTTTTTAGCTAATATAATTGAGTCGAGTTGGTTCTTTTTTTCGTTTGGATCTCTACAACTAAAATTGTTTCCCCCTACACACGCCTCTAATACGTTTGTTTTTGTGTTCTCTTTTTTTGAATCTTATTTCTATGTGAAATTTCCCTGCATGTATTACATTTATAAGAATTCGATTATAATGTTTGTTTTAAAATTCAATCAACAGTTAGATTAAAACTTCAATAAAGGCAATTACAAATAGCACAGTGCTTATTGATTTATTCACATACATAGCAACATTTATTAAGATGTTATTTTTTTTATATACATACTACTTCTTTTTATATGTAGAATAGATGTGACTAACTGATTCGATTATAAATAGTACCCTCAGCGAAGCTTGATAACGAAACATAATATGTATGGCAAAAACAATGATGAAATTTTGCAGTATTTTATGAATGATGTTATTGATGGACTTAATTAATCTTTATCACACTACAACCTTTAAAAAAATATATATTATTCAAGATTACAGATATACCACTGATTTTAAAGAAATCAACACGTGTACAACTGGATTTGTGTCTGATCTAAATTAATGAAAATAAATTTAAAAAAAAAAAAGATTATTATACTCTGTATGGTATCATTTACAACGAAATTTTTTTTCCTTTAGTACTTTCAGTTAGGTACTATAGCTGATACTCATGTTTAATAAGAATTCATTAACAAGTATTTGAAATAATATATTTGTAAATATTGAATGACACCATACGAATATTTTTAATATAAGAATTTAATAAATAAAACCTATTTGAATTACTCAAATAATTATTTTTTATTAAAAAAAAAAAACAAAACAATAATAAAATAAAATTAATCATTAACAAACCTGTGTTTCTAGTTCATCAGCGCATAATTCACAGTCACTTTCTTGATCGCTACAGACACAATTTGATTCGGTAGTTTTTTTAGTGGATGTTTCGCCTTCCTATAACAGTCAAAATTTAAAAGATTTAAGAAATTAATATTTTAATTTTTTTAATTTTAAGAAATATTAACACTATACAGATCGCGTGTCTACGTAGTAAACTTCCTCAAAGGCCGGCAATATTTTTAACACGTTGACGTAACACTGTATCACGTCAACAATGAGTGTATTCGTTGCCCTTATCACTTACTTCTAAATGATGTAGGCACACGCGCATACTATTAAAAACTGCGTGAGAATTAGCGGGAATTAGCAATGTTAATTCTCGCGCAGTTTTTAATTAATAGTAGTCTTCATAATCTTTGTTAAATTTGTTAAACTTGCTAAATGTTATTTATGTTATTCTTCGAAATAGATAAAAATCATGAACGACCTATTTACAACTGTGTTAATTATTACATATTTGACAGTTATTTTGTAGTTTTATACCAGTTCTCGATTTCAACTTAACAAATAACATGCTCTTGGCCTTGTTATTTGTTATCGTCGAATTTCATCAATTTTTTCTCGATTTGTTAATTTTTTTCTTCGAAATAACACATTTAACATGTTATAGCATGTTTAACAAAGATTATGAAGACTACTAATATGTGCATGTGCCTACATCATTTAGAAATAAGTGATGAAAGCAACGAATTCACTCAATTCCAGATAAAGCGTACACCAATTGAAACATAGCTCGTTTTTTGTCTAGTTACTGTGAGTGATGGAGCGATGTAACGTGGCAGCAAACTTGTGTAGCTACGCACCTATGCGGTAACATCACACACATATATGATCACTGATCGCGATTGGCCTCTACGGTTGTTCTGGCTATTACACAGATGTTGTGTAATTGGACAGTAAAGGGTTAATATTGACTTAAGATACATAGAAAAATTAAAAATATGTGTGAGATATCGTCGGGTTTGGTTTTAAAGAAATTATTTTTTTTTAATTAGGGTTATGATAGCCTTTTTCAATTAATTATTATTTTTAATAAACATACCTTACATAACACCCTCAGTTTCTTTTTTTTCTTTTTTTTTTAGGTAAACTTTTTTATATTATGTGATAATTTAAATGGTCAACAGCCGAAAGGCAAAAAAAAAAATTATAGGTGATATTAATTAAAATTGGTCTGACGCCATTAAACAAATGATGCAGAATTAGACGACCAAACTTTGTCTCTTTTTTTTTTTTGTTATTATTATTTTTATATTAGAGTAACTATAATAACTCAAAAATGTACGTTTAATTAACTTCATTTTTAATGACGTCAGATCAACAATAAATAATAAGACAAGTAAAAACATCTCTACAAATAAAGGCGTACTTCCAGGTGACTGCTTATCCCCCTACTTTTTAACTTGTTCGTCAATGACCTTGACAAATTCTTGCTCGAAAAACATTTACGTGGAATTAATATAGACTCACTTAATGATATTAATGTACTTATGTATGCAGATGATCTAATTTTGCTAGCAGACTCACCAGGAATGCTACAAAAAGGTTTAATATTAACTAAAGGTTCTTTAGTTAATTTGACCTATATCTACGTATTAAAATTGGCCTGTCTAATAAAAAGCGCTGACGACGTCGTAATGATCATTGAAGAGGTATTAGATAATGTACGTTAGATGTAGTTTTAGCGAATTTCCAGAATGGAATTCAGCTATTACAGCCACTGTCATGATGCGACTTGAGCGCGGGACTATGGCAGAAATTTGTTTTGAGGTGCCTAGAAACCGAAAATAATATTCACTAAAATTTATATATATATATATATATATATATATATATATATATATATATATATATATATGTTCGCACGATAACTCTCGAACGAAAGGTCCTAGGTTTACGAAATTTGGTGAAAATGTTGGAAGTCCCAAACCGTTGGACAAGTTCGTTAGCCAGACACGTCGGATGCCAGGAACATGGTTTTTGTTCTTGCAAAAAATTATAACATGTTTCGGTCAATATGACCATTCTCAAAAATGTTTGAGAATGGTGAAATATTGACCGAAACATGTCATAAGAGTTTTTATATTCAATAAAAGTGGTATTTTGCAAAGTAAAGTGTTTTTATTTACTAATATCAAATATGGAATACCATAAACTAACGTTTAAATCTATTAAAAATATTGAATGAGTTCCTCAGCCAGACACGTCTGATGCCTGAAACATGGTGTCTTGGGAAATTTTCGTGAAAAAAATTAGTTTTTGCCATGGTTTTCCCAAATTCAAGTCTACCATATTTTTTTACACCATTGGAAAAAGGAGAAAAATTACATAAAAATGGTTTTTAAACCCTTCGTGCAAATCAATAAATATCTCTATCTTGACAAATTAACACAGACAGATACCTGTATATTTTTTCTTTATTTCTGGTAATTATCATTCACCGCTGTTTCACGTGTCTGGTTTTCCCCAACGTACTCTAGTCATTTTTAATAATATTACACCTAACCGTTTTTAAAATAAATCTCGCTGTAAGTACCTTTGCAAATAATACAAAAAAAATTTTAGTTTTATCAAAAATTGGTCAACTTGGGTGTTCCCTTACATTTGTTTACTGTGATTATATCTGCCTCTATCTCTAACATCCCCCACCAATACATTATTTACTCCAATATAAATAGTTTTCGCCTAAAAGAACAATTTTTAGTTATGTTTTTCACCTGAGGATGGTGTAAAAGCCGAAAGTCGACTCGTGTTTTTCTATGATTTTGCTGTGAAAAGTGACAAAGCAACGATCCCATGTTTTATTATTCTATGTAACCTGCTTTCGGAGAAAAACTATTTTCTATAAACGGAAATTCGCTATGTTATGCAGAATGCTGCGACAGGGGTATTTTAAATTCAAAAAATTTATTAAAAGTAGAATTTAATAAAAATTTAATAGATTGCCGGACATTTCATATTTTCGGCAATATTAACTTTCGGTTTCGCTTTAAGTATATTATCAGGTATAATTTTTTACTCTGGTAGCTTGGACTATAATGACAGGACTGATGTAACGGAATACTTTTTATGTAATTTTGTTATGTTAAGATCCTAAAATCAAAAACTTATGTTATCTTCTTATTTATCTGCCATAGCAAAATATTAAAAGATATAAAATACAATATCTTTCTTCGAATGTTTTACTGACACGAGATTCGGTAATAAATGAGTAGCCGTTACTAGTCTATTATCGATTCATAAACTAGTCGATAGTGCCCGACTCAACTTTCAACTTTGGGCACGTTCGGTCGTATTAAGGCACCTTCAGCTTCGACGAATCAAGACCGAAGCTTTAACTGAATTCAGAGGATATTTTACTGAAGTAATTCATGAAAATAAAAGACAACGTAATATTTTATTTCCAGCCTTTCATAACCTGAACCTTTTTGATTGTTACTAAAGTCAAACCTTATATGTACATATTATTTTGCTTTAATTTGGAAATGAAATTTATTTAAAAAACTGTCAAATACCTACTTTATATTCATTGCGAGAATCTAAAGGAGTCTCCACATTCTCGCCGAGGTTGGACGAGGTTCCTCGTCGAGTTCCTCGCTGAGGTTGGCTCAGCCATATGAATAGCATTAAAACACCAACCGCGAGACACAACGAAATGACCCTCTACATTCTCGTTTCGTCCAACCTCGGCGAGAATGTGGAGACTCTTTAGGACTGAAGTTTATTGCAATTTTTATTGTTTTTCTAAAGCGTTGTTCACATATAAGTAAGTAGATTAGTAGTTAGTAGAACAACTTAGTAAAACAACTTAATAACTTAGTAAAACAACTTAGTAACTTAGTAGAACAACTTAGTAGTAAGTGGAACAGGAAAAAAATATAACAATCAATGGTATACATAAGGTTGAGTACTGTGAGACTCTGCTCAAGTGAATATGAATATGTTGTCAGATACATGCACCCGGATACACACAGATGTATATATGACAACATATTCATATTCACTTGAACAAAGTCTCACAGTACTCAACTTTATGCATGCCATTGAATATTCGTTTACCTGTAATAAACGTTTGTGTACATATTGTGAACAAAATACATACCCAATTGATATCCAAAAGCCAGTTATTACCGTCCCATAAAACATTCTTATAATAAAACTGTACATTAAATTTTAACAAGAAAAGAAAAAACATACACTGTTAGGAAAAAGTAAGTGGTTGGATATGTTAAACTAGTATAAATTAATTATATTTTTTCCTGTTCCACTTACTACTAAGTTGTTCTAATAAGTTACTAAGTTGTTTTACTAAGCTACTAAGTTGTTCTACTAACTACTAATCTACTTACTTAGGTGTGAACAACGTTTAATGGAACGATGTAGGTATATATATATATATATATATATATATATATATATATATATATATATATATATATATATATATATATATATATATATATATATATATAAAAAGAATTGTTATTAAAAAATAGCTTATTTGAAAAAGTTATTATATTAGGTTATCACAATTAGACATAAAAAACAGGTTTTGTATACGTAAAAGAAAAAATTCACATTACTAACAATTCACAGAGGTTATTGACGCAAATACAGTTATTCAGCTAGCGAAGGTTCGGTTGCACTAACAGGACCGGCTTTAGATTTTCAAGTATAAATTAATATATATCAAATAAAATATTGAGGAATTGTAATCTATTTTTGTGCTTGGATTAATGCTCTCTTAATAAGAAATTTAGTGCCTTAATTTAATATACAAAAATAGGTTACAATTTCTTAATATTTTATTTTATATATCTTAATTATAGTTGGAAGCTTAAAGCCGGTCCTGTTCGTGCAACCGAATCTTCGCTCCCTTATTTGTTATACATACATAATTTCATTGCAATTTTTTTTTCGTTTCATTAAGGTCAAAATAATTAAGATAAATGAACGAACTTCGTAATATTTATTTATTAATATTTTGGACAATATTTTCAGTTAATTTACAAACATGTATTTTTACTATAAATATTTATAGTTATTTTTTTTTTTTTTTGTTATATCTATCAATAATAAAATAGATACTTTGAAAAAACACCACTCTTTTTGAATATTTTAAAGTCCTTATGACATATTTCGATCAATATGATCATTATCAAATAAGTAAAATTGTAATTGACCGATACAACGTATTCAAAACTTTCGCAATTTGTATATACCGGCATACCTGAGAATTGACGAATCGGATGTTAGTATAAGTATTACTATTTGAATTACTATTGGGTTTTTTTAAGAAAACTCTTTTTATTTTTTTCTTAATATCTTAATATTTTAAAATTTTAAATTTAGTACCGATAACGGGTTGACAGTTTCCGAGACTACTCGGGCGCATATATGACATCATAATTAGTAAATTTATTTATTTGCCTGAAAATAGAATAGTGTCTTTTTATTTTGAATATTGCTACTATGCAATTATTGCTTGCTACAAATATTTTTGTATTGAATAACTTATTTAAAATGTCTAATTAAAAGAGCTATCGAGCTTGTTTTGTACAATAATATAGTAATAATACAAAGATGTTAGATATTCTGTGACCAGAATGAGCTTTTATAAATCTTTCGTGACACATTGCTAATTAATTCAATAACCACCAATAATTTTTCGTACTAAATTTTAATAATTTTGACAATATGTACAAGTAGGGCGGCCAACTTTTTCATTACTCAATGTGAGACAATATAATTTTGAAAAATTCCAAAAAACATATTGATGAGCAAAAAAATTACATTTTGTAATAAATACAATTATTGATGAGCAGTATAAAAAAATAAAGTAAAAAAATGTTTTTTAAGAAAAAGCTTTTATTTAAAAATAGGCTAAAAAAATAAAATAACTTTTGAGTAAAGTTTGAAGCAATATGCAACAAAATTTATAAAAGCTTGAGGCGTTATCATTTATTATTTCTGTGTTGAATATAAGTGTAGCTATTTTACTTTTCAGCAGTTACCAAATTTAATTAAACGCCTCAAGCTTTTATAAATTATGTTGCATATTGCCTCAAACTTTACTCAAAAGTTATTTTATTTTTTTTAGCCCATTTTTAAATAAAAGCTTTTTCTTAAAAAATATTTTTTTATTTTATTTTCTACTTTTTAATTTGATTACAATTAATTTAAAAAAAAATTAAAGAAGTAATTTTTTTACCTATATTTTAATCGATTAATTTACCCTAATCAGAAATAACTATGGAAACAAAAAATTGCAATGTAAGATCAATGGACAATATTTGACAATTCGAAATGTCAAAAAGTTGCATAGGACTAAAAATCAACAATTTTAGTTTGGGGCGATTTAGGGCAAAACTAATTATACAATATTGCATTGTCATCAAGGTTAGACACGTTTGCAAAATTTGAAACCTCTAGCTCAATTAGAACCTGTCTAAATTTTGATTCCAATATTTGATCTAAACCAACATACTAACATAGCAAGTTAAATAAAAACTTTTAAAAACACTGTCAAGTAAAGGTCCCGGGGGCGAACCACCTAATGTCATACCAATTAAAGGCGGAAATTATTCCAGGCTACAAGAATTCGGTTTAAAATTAAAGAATTGCTTTTAAACAATTGGCTAATACTTAAGAAAGTGTCGATATTTATCTGAATTACATGGTAGACAAAATGGTCGGGAAACGACATTTCAGATTACACGACTAAACGTTATTCCAACTAATGGTGGAAATGATTCCCGGATAAAAAAAATACTATTTAAAATTTAAAAAAAAAAAACGGTTTTTCTAAATATTTCGCTAATGCCAATGAATGTGTCAATATGTATCTGAATTGCATGGTAAACAAAGTGGTCAGAAAATGACATTTTATATTATACGACCAAATGTTATTCCAATTAATGGCGGAAATGATTCTAAGATACAATAATACTATTTTAAATCACAGAAACGCTTTTAAATAATTGAAAGAGTCAACATGTATCTGAATTACATGGTAGGAGAAATGGTGAACACACACTTTATATTAAGCATAAATTAATGTAATTTAGAAAAAAAAAACTGATAATTTTCATATGTGATTATAAATGTGACCGGTCCGCACAAAATTATCTGAGATTTTACCGCGTTGTAACTAAAGAAAGGTTGAAAAATACTGTTCTACAACATATTCAAATTTCATCAAAATCAATAGGTTCGGTCTCGAGACCTTTACTTTCAATTAAATTTTTTTTATTATTTTCAATCTACTGAATGCGGAACTTCTGGGAGGCATTAGACTCATTCCCGGACTATTTTAACAAAAAATTCAATACGGGATAACAGCTGCTTTTCCGGGATTGGCTCACAGAATCCGGGACGGTTGGCCGTCTTTTGTCAATAGTATTTGACATATTAACATTATGACGTTACACACGGTTCGAAAAATAATTTTGAACTGAAAAAATCGAATAAACTGGATCTTGAAGTAGTGCATAAACGTCCTAATGAAGATAATAGTTTTTGTAAAATTAAATTTTAAAGGATAAATTAAAATGTTCATTTTTTCGCTATATTTAAAAAGAATTTTATGAATAAAGATTAATGGTTTATGGCGATTATCAGGGAGCGAAGGTTCGGTTGCACGAACAGGACCGGCTTTAAGCTTCCAACTATAATTAAGATATATAAAATAAAATATTAAGAAATTGTAACCTATTTTTGTATATAAAATTAAGGCACTAAATTTCTTATTAAGAGAGCATTAATCCAAGCATAAAAATAGATTACAATATTTTATTTGATATATATTAATTTATACTTGAAAATCTAAAGCCGGTCCTGTTAGTGCAACCGAACCTTCGCTAGCTGGCGATTATATTCATTGTACAATTTTTGCTGATCATATTTCATTATCAAAATATTTAAAAAAAATACTGACTGACTACGTAACACTCCGTCGATTTCTAATGATTTAGGAGAAAAATCGTCATATTTTTCCCAATTTTAAAATTTTCTTGATTTTTATAGTAAAACTAGCTGTTACCCGCGGCTTCACCCGCGTGGAATTTGAAATTATGGCAGCTAGTTAAAACATATAAAGTGTACTTTCATCACGTCGCTATTACTCGTCGAGTAGGTATTATTATTATTTTCTTTGGAATTTTCCCATAGAAATACAATATTTTCGCCGGGCAAAAAATAGACTATAACATTCCTTTAACAACATGCCAAGTTCAAATGAAATCAATGATTCTTTTTTATACTGTTTTAAATATATATTTTCCCACAGGAATAAAACTTTCCACGGAAGTTAGATATTTTCCCGGGATAGAAAGTAGTCTGTGTCCTTTCTCATCGTCTCTGTAAACAATATGCAAAGTTTGAAATCAATCATCCTTTTTTTTAATAGTCAGTTGTTATTTCATTGTTTCGTTTTAAATACATTTTCCCTCGGGAATGAGATATTTTATCAGGATAAAAAATAACCTATGTTTATCACTGTATACCGTCATATTTGTCTATCTTCATTTTTTGTTTCATTTAAAGTATATTTTTCCACAGGAATGAAATTTCCCACGGGAAATTTCCCGGGGTATAAAGTAGTTTGTGTCCTTTCTCATCTTTTCTGTTAGCAGTATACAAAGTTTGAAATCATTTATCCGTTTTTTAATAGTCAGCTGGTGTAATTTAATGCATTTTCCCTCGGGAATGAAATATTTTCCCGAAGTAAAAAGTAGCCTATAACCGTCTCTGGCTCACAAGCAACGTCTGTGCAAAGTTTCAAGTTGATTGGTTAAGCTGCAGAGGCGTGAAATCCAGTCAAACAGTCAAACAAACAAACAAACAAACAAACAAACAAACTCACTTTCGGATTTATAATATTAGAAAGGACTAGTAAGGATGTAATATGGAAGCACATACTTAAAAAAAAAAAACAGAAGAGACTAAAAGTGACAAATTTTTACTAAAATTTCTTTCAAAATTTCTTTTAAAAATAGGTACAAAACCAATAGTCCAAATACAAATTTTAGAATGCGGAATCCTATTCCTATTTTTAAAATGTAATGTATCATTTTTCATGTCTCTTTTAATAAAATGATTTTTTTTTGTATAAGCATTATTTTACAATATCTTACCTCAGCTGCAGAAACATTTGGTAGTATATCTTTGAATCCATCAAGTTCTTCAAATACAGAGCTATGTTGACGACGATTCTGATGCCAGAAACGTTGCAAAGCTGCGAGCGCAGCTTGATCTTCTTGAACAACTTCTTCAGATGGAGTAGCAATATCAAAGTTTTCAAAATTCATTCTGGAAAAAAAAGAAAAGCACAATTAAATACAGTAGGGTCTCGCTATATTGCGGTGTAGGAGGCTGTAGAAGAGAGAAATCCCATATAAATTTTAATGGATTCCCCATTTAATACCAGATGGTTATAGCGTTTAATTTGACTTGACCTTTCTTTATGGACGCAGTACTTTTGGTATATGAAGGGAGAGCTATTGCGAAGAAAAAATTACCTAAATTTCTACGTTATCTTAAACTATTTATTATAAAGAAGTTCTTTAAGGGGTCTTTTACAAGTGATATGTTAAGAAAAAAAAACAAAACTATTTTGGGATATTTTTGGAAAAACTATTTATTGTCATGAAAAAAAAAAACAATAAAAAATAAATGGTGTCAATAATTAAAAAAAAAAAAAAACTAAGTCCGATTGAACTAAAACTTGATACATTTTCTTTATTATTGTGTTTTTTATAAGACTATCTTGGATCAGCCCTCAAAATAAAAAAAATTCGATTTTTTAGAACGCCTGAAAGGTCAAAAAACGGCAATTATTCGTACTTTCTTTCAAAATGGCGCCAAAAAAAAAGAGGTCTGATGGGCTGATTTTAGGTAGTCTAATTAGTTTTTAATATTATCTTTCTAATGAACTAAGGTTTTCTTAAAATATGTTTTAGAAACCGAGAAATCATTGGCGCCGTTTTGAACTACAAAATTGACATATGACATTCAACAAGCTTACAAGGGGAGATAGAAAGCCAAAAAACTAGAAAAAAAATTTGAGATACACTTAAATATATCGCCTTCCTAGTATGAAAGTGAGATACCTGAGAAATGTTCATTTTGAGATAATTGCATTTTAAATTTTAATAATATATTAGTTTAAGTGGTGACGTTGAAATTTGAAACAATGTCCTACAAATTATATATCCTGCGAACTTGTGAAATATACTATTAGATAGGTAATTAACTTATCTAAAAATGAAAATCGGAAAATTCCCTGATATCCCACTTTCATTCTAGAAAAGCTATATGTAGTTTAATGTACAAAAGATTTTTTTCATTACAATTAATAGTTTCTCAAAAAAAAAAGTTACAAAAAAGTTTTTTTTTTAGCACACTACTTGTAAAAGATCCCCTAATTATTCAAATAGATAGTCACTTCCTACATAACTCACTCCTATAAACTTAATATTTCTAAATCGAGTAATATTCGATCGAATAATCTATTTGATCTAAATCAGATCAAATAGATTTTTTGACATAGAGTTTAGAATTCTCTAAATAGAATTTTAATACTATTTGTCTTTCACCTTTTGGCAAAATGAATTCTCAAAGTTTAACCATTTAACATTTTGCTGTATCTTTTGCTGTTCTCCAAATAATTGAAAAACTTAACTTTTTCCCCAAATTTTGAACGTCAGTTTTATTTTTTTAAATCGTTTTCCCACTGATAAAAAAAAAAGTTGAACATATTTGTCACTCTTCTAAAACAGTAAATTTCATCAAAATTGATTGGTCTAGGTCTGGGGATCTTGTAAAGCACATTCTGAAATAAATTTGCATCCTCTACAAGAGAAGTTTAATTACAGAATCGCCATATTCCAAAATTATATACGCATGCTTTTCGGGGTCGGCTGTACATATAAAATATAAACACAAAACAGAAAGAACGATGGTGAAAACGATCAAAATCAAAGTCAGACAGAGAGCATCAGTAAAAACAAGTTTTCAGCCACGAAACAGTTTTGAACAACAGCTCTACCCGTCGTTCAAAAACGTCGTTTATGACCACCTTAAACCTAAATCCGTCCCTGTAATTAAACGTACTCTGTGTAGGTAAATACATATTTTTATAGACTTGTAGTAAATAACTAATGTATGTATTACGTACAGACTGATATTGTGCAGTAGAAAGAAGGATAAAACTCAGTAGTTACAATAAAATATGTATACATGTATTAATTATGTATGTGTACCGTATACGTAAACACTGAACCAGACTGAACTAGAACAACATTCAGTAGATTCAGCACGAGAGAATCTACGTGTTAACACACAAATCAAAGTTCAGTTATTTATAGACAAAATTATTTGTATTATTAATCTTAATTTTTTACTGCATACTACGTCAACGACGTCAACTATATATATATATATATATACATACTAGAACATTTAATTAAATATAGGTACATATAAGGTATACCGTGTAACTGATACAATGCTGCATTAGGTTTGTCAGTTGATCGTCATGACCCTAGGGCCACACTAACGGTTAATGCCGTTAATTATCGCGTTAATCGATATTAAATGCAGGTGTGACCAGAACTTAACGCGTTAATTTATTAACGTCATTAATAATGACGTTAGGCATTAGGCGATAACTCGGGTGGCGATCTTTTTGGCACATCAAAGGATTTTAGCGCGTCATTTATGGCGTTAAAAGGGTGGCTACACATGCCTGGGCATTCTACCACATCATTCTACGCTGGATGCATACATATGTACGATATGTATCATATGTACATAATATTATGCCTATTTATGTATTTCCAGGTAACAAGAACAATCATGTCTATGTTGCATGTATATGTACTTATGTAATATGGTATATCATCAATATCATTTAAATAAAAGCGTTCATACCATTGTTTTAAATTTTAGTAAAATAACAATTATTTAAAATTTTTCCCTTTTTAAATTAATAGTAGGGTAAGAGACCCGATGACCGATCACTATTTTTAGCTGTATCATTAAATTAGCTTAAAAAAATTAAAAAATAAACAAAACACCCATTTTTTTTTTTCTTAATAAGTATGAAACCAAGTTTTTTTAATCCAATGGATATGTTTTTAAGAAAATATAACCTAAAAATTTTGATTTATTAATGTTTTTGTTTTATAATTTGTTGACGTCTATAAAAAAGCGGACAGAAAATATTAACCTCCTTTGAAAGATCAATACACTGACCCCTATGAAAAATCGCGCATTAATGTACATGAAGTACCTTCTACTATCGAATATTTGAACCATTCTCTTCCAGCCACTTTGACACTATCCACTCCTAGGTGAGGCTATATGTCATAGAGTATTATCATAGAGTGACATCTAGTGAAACATAGAACGTCAAAGCAAAAGCCAAGAACGGTTTAAATATTCGATAAAATAAACCATTAAAATCACAATTTCGTTTCGCTCTCTGCTGATCTTTTAAAAAAACATTGTATAAGATCTGACTTAGCCGTTAACCATTGTGAATTTTTAAACAGTTAAATTTAGTTTATATTGTATCTGTATGTGTCGTTTCAGATGTAATACATACATATCATACATATTATGTTTGACGTTTTTATTTGAAAATACATATATAAATAACAATTTGGAAGTTTTAATTCAATATTAATTATTTTTCAATTGATTTTACGTTCTGAAATAAATAAAATATTAAAGTGAAATAATAAAAACGGTTAGTTAAGTGTTTTAAACCCAAAAATTAATTAAAAATGTTTATAAAATAGGTATGTAATATATAATTCTCAAAATGGGGTACCCAACCTTAAAACTCGGATCCCAAGAAGAAAAACTTATACAAATAATATTTAACGCATATAAAATATAATTTAGCTACCCTAATCTCTTAAGTGGACT
The DNA here is from genome assembly GCA_035578155.1 of Brachynemurus nebulosus. NCBI lineage: Eukaryota > Metazoa > Arthropoda > Insecta > Neuroptera > Myrmeleontidae > Brachynemurus > Brachynemurus nebulosus. The sequence continues at coordinate 119,430,815 of JAPWDM010000001.1, read as the reverse complement.
AATAACAATTATTTGTATACTTTTATTATGCTAATAACTTTAAAAATTCGGTGAAAAATGTTACAATTTATAACCCATGTGTTTTGAATAATGATCATCCATCATATTAAAAATTCACGAATTCAACAAAAATTGTTATATATATATATATATATATATATATATATATATATATATATATATATATATATATATATATATATATATATATATACATATATATATATATGTATTTCTTAAATTAAGTGAGGAGACATTAAATGTGAGGTGAATTTAAATTGAAAAATAATCATTCTATTAATAATAATTTTTTTTATCAAAGGTTTCTTTCAGAAATAACTTCATTAAGATATAAATGTCAAAACTGATCGGACTTATAACCCCGATCGACAATGGGGTCTTTTACCCTATTTAAAATTAAGATTTTTATTAATTAAAAATAAAAATAGTATCCATTTTTGTTTTAGCACGATAATTATCGAGATAATACGTTAAATGCTATAGTATAGCCGCCCAATTTACGGATAGTTTAAGTCGTTATATTAACGCCATAATTACTGCGTTTATAGACATTAGACATTACGTTAGACGTTAACATTAGTGTGGCCCTAGCATGAGAATTTGAAAATATAGTCGACAATAAATTAGTGTAAACTTATACAGTTACAAACAAGGTATATGTATTTTCAAATTTATTTCAACTGTAATTTATATTCGATCTTCATAAAAAAAAAATGCACATATGATTTAAAACAGACTTACTTTGTTGCAAATAAAAAAAACCATTACAATTTTTTTAAATAATTTTTAGCTTCTTCTTATCTTAATTTTTAATTGTTAGCGTGTGAGTTAAACGTGCAAAATTTGTTTAAAATTGAATAATGATTAATAAAACAGATTTAGAAGGATTTTTTACAAAAGCGTATGAATATGCACGGATAATATTATTTGAATTCGAATCCGCTGAAAAATATTTGGTGCAATTAAAGTAGTAGTCTGGTAACTTGGATTGAAAAAATCGAAAATTTTTTTTGTTTAATTCGAAAGTACAATATATTGAGAACTAGCTGTTACCCGCGGCTTCTCAAGGGTGAATTTCGTAATTTAGTAAAGGTAATTATTTTATGTAGTTTGCTAAAATATTTTGCCCGTATTTTCTTATCATAAGCTGAAATGATAGGCTTTATTTATTGATAAGCTTACTCATCAATCCTCTTTATTTTTAATTTCTCCCTTTGGCTAGTTATCTAGAAGTAATTGAAAATTTTCAAAAACTAAATGGTCATTTCTTCAAGCATACTTATACCATAGATTAAAAATCTAAAATAAGTCTATTAAGAAGGTGTAAACGAATTTGGTATAGAAGTAAAAAAAGTATATTGATTTAAAATACTCAAATATTATATATTTTAAAATACCTTTATTTTAAATAAGTATCCTCCCTATTCCTATTGGAAAATTTAAATCCCTACATCCCCTTTAAGTCTGTTTGCATTATATTTGAACATTTCCTAAACTAACTGACTCATTATTGGAGACGCTAGAACAGTAGGCGTTGAAAATGTAAAGTTTGACCTCTCCCCCAATTTTTTGCGTTTATTCCCTATTTTACTCTTTACAGGATTAATTTTCAAAAAGTGTTGAAGCATGTACTCATTAACTTTATTTTTGACAACTTGCCCTCCAGTTTCATTCGTGTAAAATTACCTCAACTGTGAGTAAAACTACTTTAGTTATTCCAAAACAAGTCGGACAAATTTAGTTTCAAATCAGTTTTTTAAAGTGCTTCGCTTCGCTTGCCCAACAGTTGAAAATTCTACATATAAAAGATTAATTCCATTTAATGCTTCGCTCCGCTCGCCAAACGACTCGGAAGTAACCATTAATATATCTAATTTTCACACTCTGACATCTTTCCATAGATTTCCATATTGATGGTATTAAAATTAATTCAATTTTAAATCCTTTTCGGGAACCCAGAATCCTGGTGGACTTTTTAAAATTATGTTCAGTTTCTCAGTAATTAAACTTTACTACTATATTTATAAGGAACAAAAAGTTCAAAAATTGACGACAAAAATTGATTTGTTAAATTTACTACTATCCTTCTCTAAAGTGAAATTTTAGTAAAAAAGTTTTGAAGTTAACATTTAAATTTTTAAATATTATTTTTATCATAATCTTTTGTTTTTCTTTCTTTTGTTTCCGTTTATTGTTAAATGAGTGTTTTTGATATATCAACTTTTGTCTTGAATATATCAAACCGCATAAAGAATATTCTGATAATTTTGACTGGAGATGTTGTCGATGTTGAGAAGGTGAAGCGTCTAAGGATTAAATTTATAAAGTTTTACTGAAATCTGTCCCGTGGTTTTTGTGTCAGCCGGGCCTATGAAAAACCTAACTGATCTTTTTATTATATAAATTCTATGTAACTTCCAAAATATCAGTTTTAGGTATAAGAATATCTTATAGTAATAGATAGACTTTACATTTTTCTACATAGTTATGATAAAAAATATAGGTAATTCATTTGAAAAAAAAAAAGATTTGCACAATAAACAAAAAATATTTAAAAAAAATGCTTTATGTGACCACTCTGTATCAATTCAAAAAGCTGAAATGTCACTGTCACATAGAAAATTAGTAACAATTTCCAGCGAATTCAAATTTGCTGTCCAAAAACACTTCAAATAACAAATTTGGTGTCAACTTCCGGTATAATCGGAAATGGCACCAAGTTAAAAATATGTTAATTAAAATCTTCATAATTGAAAACTTCTATAACCAAATTATCAAAAATCGATTTTATTTAGAAGACCATAAACTTTTAATGAAGATTCTGTTTGAATCATTCTGTACATAACCATTTGGGAGATCACATTAAAATGTGGCTAAGATTGATCGGGAGGTTAATATCTATATTCTCTGTAAATTTCAACTCAATAACTTTAATAGTTTTTGAGTTAAATCGGTTCGTACAAACAGACAGACAGACAAAAAAAAATTTTAAAGTTATATTTGGTATATATGTCGAATTTGCTAACTGGAAAATACATTAATACTTAAAAATTCGAAAATCACAGACAGACCCTTCTATTTTATTTATAGGTATTGATTCATATACTGTGAAAATTTTAGACCGAAATTCAACGAAAACAAAACAAAACAAAACGAAAAATTTTTGAATCCGTTGCTATTTTATGAAAAAAATGTAAAAAAAAAACCTATGCATAACGATAGCTACAATTATGTACTTTAATAATTTTTTTCATCTTTTAATTTGAAATGATTCATCATTGCAATATCGTTGGTATAATTTGCAATTTTTTTAGGTGCATTTGCATTATTAAGTTCGCAAATATTTAATATTATTCTATAAAATTTTATATGAACAAATGGATACTCATTAAAGTCTTTTTAATTCGACCCTCATATATTCACTCACATTTGCAAAAAAAATCGCTAAAATTGTCAATTTTTTGCGGCGTCACAGTGCTGCTTTCCCTTAACTGCTTGATTGAATGATTTGTTTAAAAATAAATTGAAAGTGCGTATGTTTTTCATACTATTCTTATTAAATATTGAGTTTGAAAATATACCCGAGCTCAGTGCTTTTAATGGGTATATTTTCAAGTATCGAACTATGCTTATTAAACATTGAATGTACACCCGAGTTTAGATACATTGAGCTCTGAATTTCCAAATATGCTGCGTCGTAAGAGTGGGCCTAATAGCTGAATTTCCAGTTTAAAAATCTGCTAAAAAAGAAATAAAATTGGATTACAAAAATAATACGATATGTAGATTGTTGTACATTATTGGGAAAAAATTTACAGTTTGATAGTAACCCGTGAAAAAATTATTGGATCTAATTTGATCCATTTGGATCTAATTGGATCCAATATTTGATCCAATTTGATCTAATATGATCCAAAGAGATCTAATTTTTTATCTCGCTTATTCAATTGGATCTGATGTTTTATTTTTTTTTTAATTGGTCAGATCCAATTGTATCCATGTAGATCCAATTATTGATCAAATTTGATCCAATTAGATCCAGTTAGATCTGGCATTTTATTTTTCGTTATTTGTCAGATCCAATTAGATCTGATATTTATTTTTTTTATTATTTGGCAGATTCGATTGGATCAGATAATTTAATTTTGATTAGATTAAACAAGTCCAGTTGAATTTGATTTTTAATTTTATTTGTCAAGTCCAGTTGTATCTGTTATTTTATTTCTTAATGAACGATCATCAAATCTAATTTGACGTGCTGTTTTTGTTTATGAATTAAAATAGGACTTCAAGTTAAATAACCTACTTAATAATAACTTTCAAAAATAAAATAAGGATTCATGAATAAAAGAAGGCTCTTTACCAATATAACATAATATTTTATTGCAAATCTAAAAGTTTATTTTTATATAGGTAATTTCGATAGAAAAACAATTTAAAGAGGTGAAATTGTCTTTCAAAAATTAGAGCGAAATTTCAAATTGTCAACCCTGACGGAAAAAAATGTATGAAAAATTATGAAAAACATATCCAAATTTGGACACTTTTATGATCATAATTCATTATCATATTTTTTCAGAAGAATTCGTCGTTTGTCAGAAATTATCGTTAAAAAACAGAGATTTTAATAGATTTTCAGATATTCACATGTAATAGGTATTCATATTTTTTCATAGTTATTCATAATTCATAATCAATGTTTTAGAATAATGCATAATTTTTCATTAAGAAAATAAAGTATACTTAAAAATTTCGAATAAAAAATAAAAGTCCACTCACACAAAAAAAAAACTTTCAGGATAAATTTTTTTTGGACATCAATTCCTACTTTTAATAATTCCTGATATTTAACTGATAAAAATATTATGGTGAAAAATTCTTATTTTACTTTTCAAGTCTAATAACAATGATTACATCTAAAATTTTGCCATTAATAAATTCATTGTTAAAATAATTTTTTTTTTTTTTTTTTTTTTTGTTAATATTAACAGTAATTTTTTATTAGGTATTAATTTAAAAATAAAAAAGTTATGAAAATTCTAACAATTTCTTAAGTTTACTAATTTATCAAATATAACAATATACATACTATTTAATGATACATATAAACAAGGATAGCGTAGCCCAGTCGATAAGAGTGTCGATTCTACGTCATATTCTACACACCTGCAACATGAACAGTGATCGAATTCCACAAGATTTAAACATTTACAATACAACATTAAAAAAAAATGGTACGTAGTCCGTAAGGTATAGGGAATGTTGTACAGTATGTACCTATATATAAAGATAAAGAAAGAGAGATAGTAGAAAAGAGATAATAAAAAAATTGCGTTTTTTTTGAATCCAATTGGATCCAAAATTTAAAATTACACCCGGTAATTCAGATCCAATTGGATTCAATTAGATAGGGCCAATTTTAGGATCCAATTGGATCTGATATATTTATATCCAATTTGATCCAATCATTTTTTCACGGGTAAGTTTATAAAATATAAGGTGCTGTTAAATTATTATTGTTTTTCGCTGAAACTGTACGATATTTGATATGTGCAGATAAAAGGTGGTCCAAGAAAATTACTTGCTGGTACCATGGAGACATTGCAGGAAGCTGTAAAGTTCCGTGGGAAGTTGAATTTCGTAATTACGCTGGATCCGACTGGATTCGTTATGCAGGAGATAAACAAACATGGAGAAATGTATTGAATCTGCTCCCCATATTGCCTTAATTTTATCCAAAATTTTAAAATTTTAAGTATAGTCTTAGTGTAAATATTTATTAATTATTATATATATATATATATATATATATATATATATATATATATATATATATATATATATATATATATATATATATATATATATATATAAATTTTGCTTGTGAAGAGGTCGATACTCTATCAGTGTTTTTTACGGCTATCATTATTATTATTATTATAAATTATTGTGAAAAACGTTTTTTGTAACTTTTGCAACGTCCCCCCCTCCCAATAGTAGAAAGAAGTAAGAACCTGTTTGACTCCTCTTCTCCGATCTCACATAAATATATTTTTAATAATTTGTCGGTACTTTACAAATAATCTTGTTTATTATAAATACTAATTACAATATTATACAATAATATGAAAAATAAAAATATATGTTTGATTCACTTTACAATAATTATCTCTTATGTTTGATTCACTTTAAAACAATTACAATAATTAAAATGAATAATAAATAATAGTGAAATATCGCTGAACTGCTTCGATTACTGCCGATTTACAAGTGAACTCGTTAACCAAAGTTGGCGGGCCGAAACTATAGCTAGATCATCCATAGAGTATATTTGCATAATTATCACCAGCGCTGCGCATTAACTTAGGGACCGCAATTATAACTATTTATTATTTGCAAGAATGCTTATCTATGTTGTCGGTACGACATCATTACATAGATCACTGCACAGTTATCGCTCATACTACTGTCCACTTTGACCAATAGATGTCTAAATTACTACAACCATCAGTTTAAGTAAGTACGTAGGTAAATTTTAAAAAAAAAATTTATCAACTTTTTACTGCCGATGACCTTAGATATCAGTTAAAAATTGAATTAGTGAACGTTTTTGGCCTCTTTGGTATAGTGTATATGGCTGTAGTTATAGTGAGTGGCTGCTGGAAAGTGAACATGTCTACAATTTTTAAGACAAAATCACATAATATAGTTACTTACGATTCTTGCCCGTCCCCTGTAGAATAGTAATTCTCAAAGTGGGCGTCACGAAAACTATTTGGGAGGTCGCAGAAACAATTGGTTACAGATTGCATATATCCATATGAATATTTTATAGATATCCTACTTATTTCTATATATTTCGGGGGCCCTTTGAAATTTTTAAGTGTAAAAATTGGACTGGACTAAAAAGTTTGTAAACCACTGGTATAGAAGAATAAATAAGTTATTTGTTAACTTTCTTCTCTCTTAAAACGTCCCACGTAAGAAATAAACAGACCCTAAAAGACTCCTATTGAATTAATTTCAATAAAAAGTACAGATCTGCCGTGGCAAAAAGAACCCGATATCTTATCTCTATACTTTGATCTATCCTTTTTTTTCAGTTTGTCTTTTTTTTATATTTATATAGTTGCCACAGTTAGATTCCAGTGACCACCAAACAATTGTGAATAAAAGTACGAAAAAAAAAAAAACGAAAAAAGTAGATTACTTATTTGTTGATTTACTATTTCCTATATTCTTACTTTAATAAAACAGAGTAAAGTAAAATATTAGCGAATTTCCAGAATGTTAGGGCAGACTTTTACAGCGATAATTTTTTCTGAATAAATTTGTGTTTTCTACAACTCAAATTTCTTGTCTAAGAGCAATTTAACTCGAAGAATTGTCAACCCAAAAACGCTTCAGCTCCGCTGTCGCGTTTTTGTTAGTTGACAATTCTTTTCGTTAAATTGCTAGGCAACAAATTTTCGTTAGACAAACCCAAATTTATTCGAAAAAATACAAACCTGTACGAACGCACTGAATATTACGCAGTAACTAAATTGTAATTTTTAGCAGAAAAATTTCTAATGGGGTTGTTTTTAAAATTCAAATTCTTTTAGGATAATTCCATAAATTGATATAAAAGCACCGACGCCGCAGGGAAGACAAATTTTAATTATTCCATATCTAAGAATTTTAGGTAAATAAACTATGCAATAAAATTTTTCAAAAAAGCTCAGAAATAAATTGTAGAAAGTGGTTGGGTAATAAAACAATTTATTATCCTGTTTTTGAAGAAATTTAACAAAAGTTGAAAAAACTTATGATAAACATATTAAATATAATCTTTGTTCAAATATTCTAAAAATGAAAATGAAAAAGATGAGAACATTTCATAAAAATAATATTATTTGATAATAAATTAGTAAATAAGAATTCCATTTAACTTCAAAATCAGAATTTCAGCTTGTCATTGATAATACATAATATGTTATTGATAATATGTACAGCTGGACCACCGATTGGTAATCACAGATACAATGTTTGGTGTATGTTGTTCGGGGTTATTCATTTTGTTTTCACTATTCAAACCATTCAAACTGTTCATAATTTTATAACTATAGTAACAACCATACACGCTCTGTATAGTATTATAAGTATTACAAAAAAATTAATTAAAAAGGCTTAATTTCGGTTAAAAAATACTTTTCGCACGAAATACTAAAACCATCAGTTAGATAAAATTGATTTTTAGCCTTTTGCTTTTGTAATTAAAGTTATATTTATAAATGTAATTGGAAAATACATTAACTTTATGTGCAAGTGTACAAGCAATTCTGTAAGACATTACTTTCTATGTTATGTATGGTTGCTTTACCTCCTCCCTTTCGTCACTCACCCGACGAAATCGGGTCCAAATAGTCACGGCACATCTGTAATATAGTACCCATGTATCTACTTCTTATAACTAGTGGCACTTTCGCTAGATTTTAAATACTAATATATAACAGGAAGGAAACTACTTTCTATATTTTAAGCACACTTTCGAAATAAAACAAAATAGAAAGTGGAATAAAATGTTCGCAAAAAAGAAAAAACGGATGTACATTTATCTACACAAAAATATTGATTTAAAATGACGTAATGTGGGTGAAATGTAGCCTGAGACTTGAGATGCGCACAAAATTTTAGAGGCTTTAGAAACAACTGTACTACAATTTAGATATTTTTTAAAGAAAGTACATAAAATATCAACGAAAGTGGTTTTTTTTCAACAATAGTTTGGATATCTTTAAGATGCCTTACTGTTTTTAACGTAGGGAAATAATGCTATAGTGAAAAATATTTTAGTTAGTGCTGTATTTATTAATTCTTGAAAATCACCATCTTAATTCAGTTGATAAAGACTACTTATTTGTATTTTGCGTAATACAGTAGTATTCTTATAGCTGATTCATTTTACATTTTCTAGTTGACAATAAAATAGCTAATTTT
>JAPWDM010000001.1:119131815-119416815 GCA_035578155.1 Brachynemurus nebulosus | reverse complement strand
AATATGGACACTTTTTTAAGTAATATAGAAAAATGAAGCACAGTTATTATGTTGAATAAATCTAACAAAGGATCAATATAAATCTCAGCTACATGAAAATTTTAAATAGTGTAAAAGCTAGAGGTATTTTTTCAGAACTATAAAAAATGATATTATTACCAAAAATGCAATACTATTAGAAATCTAGTATTACACAAATAAGTATAAAATATTTCTACGATTATGACGTTGAAATTCATTTTCGTTTCAGCCGGAATAAATCGAAATCTGAAATGAAATATAGCAAATTTCTAAGAAACGAATATAGAATCAGAAATACATATTTGATTCTAGCTGCCTTCTTTTTATTATAACAATGACCCCCAACCTATTGAGTGTTTATCCAGTTATGGTTGATTTTATGGCGTGTGGAAAGTAACTTTCCACACGCAAATTGACAATAAAACACGCAAAATTTAATCAAAACACGCAAAGCCGCCTCTTAATTTTTCATTTAATAAATATTTTATAATTATTTCTATAGAAACCACCAACAAAGTTAATTCAGAAAAAAAAGACGAACACTTAAAAATATTATTTTAAAAAGTAATAAAAATGTTAAAAATAGTCATAATACTAGAAAAAAGTATGTGAAATTCGTAATAAAAAATAGTATGTGCAACTCGTGCGGGATTGTCGATTGCCCCACTCAAGCGAATGAGCGCACTCACTACGTTCGTGCGCTCAACTTCGCTTTCGTGGGCAATCGACAATTTCCCGCACTTATTGCACAATATACTATTTTGGCCCTCCTAAAAACCTAGCGCACGAGGCACGTGCCTCCGCTACCCTGTCCCACCCCCGTGCGTACGGTACTGGCTATGATATCTTTGTTATAATATCTTAAAATATAATAAAATAAAAAATAAATATTGTTTATAATGATATTTATACCACATTTTTTAATCGATGTTTCATCACTGAATTTAAATAATTTTCGTTTTCTTGGCTTTATCTCTTTCATTATTGCATTTACGTAAATTTTAAATTTGCAGTTTGTTTTTAGAAAAGAATAGAAGACTGATTTGTTTCCAATATAAGAATTATTTAACTTTTTAATGATAACTCATGATCAATTGTATTTGAAATGAGGTATAGAAAATAATTATATCTTTTAAAAACAAATGCATAATTAATGCAAAAGTAAGCTTTTCTATATTTTATTTGTATCGTTAATTAATACCCTTAAATACCCTGGGCATAATTAGAAACATGTATTATTATTATTATTATTATTAAATATGTAATTATATATTTTTGAATGAGTCAGGTATGAAATATACCACCTTTAAATAACTTAAAAACAAATAAATCAATATTAACTTACCTGAAAATATATAAAAATTTAAAAGTTCAAAAACTGAAATTTGTGAAAAATATTTTATACGACGTATGCGGCTCTTATACTTCGATGATATTGACGTATGCCGGTAAAATCAATAAATATACACAATACTAATCAAATATATAATTTGCAATTTATAGAGCACAAATAATGTTTTTATTTGATGTACTTAATTGTAATATATTTTCTTTTAAACTTTAATTCAAAGTATTTAAATTATTTTATTATAATAATTTAAAAAATCTAGATTACTTTGATGCAACAATGCTTCGACAACCACTCTTACACAACTGTAATCCAACTGTTTTGAAAACAGATGCGTGCAATGTATTTATTAATGCTACCAGTGCGACCAGCGCTACGTATGCACAAGGCTTTTAACGTCTTTACGAAATATGTAATGGAATTATTGACCGAATTGATCATGGAGTCATGTGGCATTAAGCTGACAATGAGTGTCCACTACATGGTGACTAGAAATGGTGAGCGAACTCAATATATTCAAAAAAGTGTCTAAAAACAAGAAGACATTCGTGTGTCTTGGATACCAAAGCGGTAGTTTGAATATTACTTGAAACAGTTTTATTGTTAGTAGGCTATTGACTATGTACAAAAAAACAGGGGGAAAAGGAACTAATTTGTAACAGGTGTTTTATTGTTTCATATGTTCAGTTGTACCCCAAAGATGATAAATTCACAAAGTGCTATTAAATTTAGGCGTGCGTTTTTACGAACGGCGTAAACTTATCGACGCTTACGTTTTTTAACTATAACTCAAAAACTATGCATTTTTCGTAAATACACATAATATGAGTTTTTGTAGAGAATTAAATTTCCTATCGAAATGGTACTTTATGAACTCAAAAAGCTTTTTTCTCAACAAAATAAGTCAAAACAATTATTTAAAAAAAAGCTCAATTTTTTCAATTTTTCTATTTTTTTAAATTTTTGAGTACCTAGTACTTTTTTCTGAGTGAATTTAGGTATAGGGATTGGTTTACAAAAAAGAAAGCTGATGTAATTCCCGTCAGAATGGTGACCGATCAAAATATTTTCGATAAAAACCGGCTGAGATACAGTCGTTCAAATTTACCTACTTTTTTACAATTTTGTTTCTTTTGACTTTTATACCATATTATTTGTAATTTTTACACAAAAAAATTATTTTTATTGAGTACAAAACTTATTTCTACTTTACCAGAGGTAACGATAAAAGTGGTAACGATAAAATTTTGATATTCATATGATCTTAGGTATAAAAAAAAAAACTTTAATATTGTACTAATTTATAGTTCTAATTTTTTTTAAAAGTTACATGTATCTATTATATTTCTCTCATAATGTTTTCAAATTCAATATCAATATCTTCATCAACATCGTTTTGGACATCCTCTTCTGTCATTTCTGGAACATCCGCATTTTCACAATTTAGGCCCATACATTCTTTGCAGAACATGGAGCAGCTAATTCCTATAATTTTCTACAGCCGCAATTTACGTAATAGAATTAAATCGTAATTTCTCTTTATGGCATTAACACCAACAGTTTAGGTAGTTCTCGGTTACAACTTTTTCAAAAATTATCAAAAAGCACAAAATTTTCTCTAACCAATTTCCCACTAACTTCTGATGCCACTAAATATCACGGTTTAAGGACGTGCCACCAAAAATTCAACAGTGGGAAGGAAATATTTTAAATCCATTTGAGTGGGGTTGGAAAAAATCTAAAAATGGATTAGTGCCAATTAAAACAACAAAACCTCCTGCACTGCAGAATTTACTGGAACAAATAGCTTGCGGGTGTATAAAAGGTTGTCACGGAAATTGCAGCTGTAGAAAATTAGGAATTAGCTGCAAAGAATTTATTTGCGAAAATGCGGATGTTCCAGAAAATTGTGAAAATGCGGATGTTCCAGAAATTACAGAAGGAGATGTCCAAAACGATGTTGATGAAGATATTGATATTGAATTTGAAAACATTATGGGAGAAATATAATAGGTACATTTAATTTTTTTTTCAAAAATTGAACTGTAATTTAGTACAATATTAAAGTTTCTTTTTATACCTAAGATCATATGAATATCAAAATTTTTAGCAAATAATTTTATCGTTACCTCTGATAAAGCAGAAATAATTTTTGTACTCAATAAAAATAATTTTTTTGTGTAAAAATTACAAATAACATGGTATAAAAGTCAAAAGTAATAAAATTGTAAAAAAGTAGGTAAATTTGAACGACTGTATCTCAGCCGGTTTTTATCGAAAATATTTTGATCGGTCACCATTCTGACGGGAATTACATCAGCTTTCTTTTTTGTGAACCAATCCCTATACCTAAATTCACTCAGAAAAAAAGTACTACTCAAAAATTTAAAAAAAAAGAAAAATTGAAAAATTTGAGCTTTTTTTAAATAATTGTTTTGACTTATTTTGTTGAGAAAAAAGCTTTTTGAGTTCATAAACTGCCATTTCGATAGGAAATTTAATTCTCTACAAAAACTCATATTATGTGTATTTACGAAAAATGCATAGTTTTTGAGTTATAGTTAAAAAACGTAAGCGTCGATAAGTTTACGCCGTTCGTAAAAACGCACGCCTAAATTTAATAGCACTTTGTGAATTTGTCATCTTTGGGGTACAACTGAACATATGAAACAATAAAACACCTGTTATTACGAATTAGTTCCTTATTCAACTACATAGTCAATAGCCTATAGGTAACTATATCATAAATAACAAATTGCAATATTAATAAAATTAATTTAGTTTACTTGATGTTCCGTTAAATATATTAATTTACTGGAGGTATTTTGAAAAATAAAGGATTTTTCAAATTTATTTATCAGTCGCACTGCCAGCAGAACAATTTTTAACACCACATACCTTGCTCATTTTGATATTATTGATAAAATTAAGCTGAATCAATTTTTCCTATTTATTTAAAATACAATTGTATAAGATTTTGAAATCATTTCTGTATTGTCAAAAATTGGGGTTAAGACTGTCCATGTCATGTCCCTGCCACTTGTTTTCAAGGACGGACCTTTTCATGTCACAGTTTGCTACGTTTGCTACGTGGCGCTAATGGTATAGGGGGTATACTAAATAGAGTTGGGACATGTGAGCATTTTTCATCAAATAGATGTCAAAATTAATTATCAAATGATTGAGTACAAAAGTATCGTCACCAAGTTATGTGTTAACGAAGAATTAAATTTTTTTAATTTAATTAATCTTTCTAGGTTGAATTAAAGTATTTTTTTAAATATTTAATTTATTTCCAATTTATTTTAGATGAAAAATAGCGAACTATTAAACCTCATGTCTCGACTCTAATTTTATCCCCTAGTAAATCAACGCCATCTGGTATATTAGTTACAGCGACGTCAAAAAACGGTCCATTTTTTTTATAATAGACTAAATGGAGAGTGACAGGGACATGGTACAGACCGAGTAACAAAATGTTGGCAACATGTTGATATTCGTGTTGCCAACATGTATCCCATCAATAAGCAAAATATTGACGGATACACGTCAACACTGAGCGGCATGATATCAAAGGAATTTGTTGAATGTTGCTTGTATCTCTGTTTTCCATTTCAAATGGAAAACATCGGTCAGTCTGGACAATGTTGTCAACAAGTTGCCTTGATTACATTCAATAGGTACACTATTATTTGTACCTATATATTTTAGTATATTCACATTATATTTTTTTAGCGAATTTCCAAAAATTGAAATTCAGCTTTTACGGCCGCTCTCATGACGTAATCTGAGGCCGAGACTATAACAGAAATATGTTTTGAGGTCCCTAGAATGCGAAAATGATATTCACTAAAATTTATATATATATATATATATATATATATATATATATATATATATATATATATATATATATATATATATATATATATATGTGTGTGTGTGTGTTCCCACGATAACTCTCGAACGAAACGTTTAATGACCATGAAATTTTATGTGCGTACTGAAGACTAGATTGGCTCGGCTAAGTTCGTTAGCCAGACACGTCGGATGCGCAGAAGTAGGTTTTTAGGGCATTTTTTGTCAACAAAATGAGTTTTTTGCCAGAATTTAGCAATTTTAAATATATATATATATATATATATATATATATATATATATATATATATATATATATATATATATATATATATATATATATATATATATATAAACTTAAATTGTTTTGGGACATGTACTACAAAATTAGAACAAAAAATTAAAATACCCCTGTCGCAGCATTCTGCATAACAAGTTCAAAATGTATCTTCTGGGATTTTCTTTGACCTTTACCATAATGTAAAAAAATTTGAAAAACTTTTAAATTTTGATAATTTTTCGCAAAAACTCATTTTTTTTGAGGTTTTTAGAATCGGACGTGTCTGGATGGAGAACTCATACAAGATTTTTGGACTTCCAACGTTTTATTGTTCTATTATATTTACATCCCAAACTAGCATCCTACCCTATTAATATAACAAGTTTCATCCCGAAATGAATTTCTCGGAAATATAGGCAATCAAATTTTCGAAATTTCTAAAGTAATTTAAAATAGAGTTAATCTCCAGAAATTTTGTACTATGGTAAATTTACTTTAATAATTCCATTTTCCCGTGGGAATGAGACATTTTCCCGAAGTAAAAAGTATCTTAGATGTTAACCCGGGTAATAAGTTATCAGCACACCAAGTTTCATTAAAATCCATCCAGTAGTTTTTCTGTGATGCATGAACAGACGAACAGACAGACAGACAGACAAAAATTTTAAAAATTGCTGTTTTGATATCTACATCGAAACGGCTTCGTTACAACTGTATTATATGTATAGATTACCTACTAACGGCTCTTTGTTTAAAATATTAAATAGGTCAGATTTTACGAATCGCTAATTTTGACATATCTCCACGTTTCAAGGTCACTAGAATCCAAATCCATCGTTTTTAGCGTGATGTCTGTGTGTGCGTTCGTTAGTTCGTTCTTTCGTGAATTTTTTTTCATCTCGCATATCTCGAGAACAAATGATTATATCAACTCTGGACTAATTTCATTAGATGCGTAATCAAAAAATGAAGACGGGATAAAGTTTTCAGCAAATTCGGATTAACGGTTTGTTTTTTGTGGCAAAAAAACGGAATATAATAAAAATATATATATATATATATATATATATATATATATATATATATATATAAATATAAATATAAAATATATATATATATATATTTATATTTATATATATATATATATATATATATATATATATATATATATATATATATATATATATATATATATATATATATATATATATATATATATATATATATATATACTCCTCAAAACAAAATAAGGGCCACTTGAAAGTTTGTATTTTAAAACTGATTTATGTCGATCCACGTCAAAATAACTTTTCTAAATGACTGTTGTTATGATATTAAGTGGTTGAGTAAATGATAACAGTTAGGTTTAAGTGATATTATTGTTGAGGGGAAGATTTAAACGTTTTTTTGTCTCGCACAGCGTCATTGGTTAGTTTTACTTACTTTTTTGAATTTGATTTTAAATCAGTTTGCGCTAGATTATTGATTGCTGAGGTTGTTTTTTGAAGTTTGGCGTGTTATTCAATCATTTATTTTTACAATGCCGAGAATTCGACACCATATGGACGAAGCTACTGCTACCAGAGCCGTAACGATGATTGAGGTTGTCAATCTCAACGTTCCGTGGCTCTGCAGTTGGGTTGTTCACGAAGGGCTATTCAAAATGTTTGGAATCGGTATCAGCAGACCGGTACTGTAACCCGGCGCCGTGGCTCAGGAAGAGTTCGTGCTACCACTGCCCGTGAAGACCATTACATTCGACTGTGTGCACGACGTGAGCCGACTGTAACCGCAGGTACTCTGCAAAATCGCTTACATCGATCTACTGGTACTGTTGTCAGTAATCAGACCATACGAAATCGTTTGCATGAAGACCAACAACGTTCAAGAAGACCAGTAATCCGTACCAAACTGACCGGAGCGCATCGTGCAAACCGTTTAAGATTTGCACGTGAACACCTTGAATGGGGCTTGGAGGAATGGCGTCACGTACTCTTCACGGATGAGTGCAAGGTGAAATTTTTTAGTGATGATCGACGTGTAAGAGTGTGGAGAAGAAGTGGGGAAAGGTTTTCTGATCGTCACATTTATGAACGCGACAGATTTGGCGGTCCTAATGTCATGGTCTGGGGTGGAATTAGTTTGCAAGGCAAAACTGAGCTTGTTTTCCTGAACGAGGGTACTGTAACGGCTCAAGGCTACATCGAACAGGTTGTCAGACCCCATGTGATCCCCTTTGCACAACGAGCGGCCGACGGATTTATCCTTATGCAGGATAATGCCCGAGCGCATACCGCTCGAGCGACGACAACTGTCCTTAGGGAGGCTAATATACAGGTTTTACCGTGGCCTGCAAATAGCCCTGACTTGAAACCAATAGAACATCTTTGGGATCAATTAAAACGGCGAGTCAGAGCAGCCGGAGAGGATGTGCACACCCAACAACAACTGATTGATGTCTTGAGAAGATGTTGGGAGGAGATTCCTGATGAAACCGTTAGGCATCTTATTGAAAGCATGCCGAGGAGGCTTCAAGAATGTGTTTTAAAAAGGGGAGGGCATCAAATAAATCACCGAAAAGTTGCATAATGTGTGCTTTTACTCAAAGCGTGAACGTTTGTTGATGACTGTAAAAATGACTATAAAAATGGTAAAATCCTAAAAAAATGTAATTATGGATTAATTTTTTATTTAATCTTATTAAAATTAATTTTATTTAGTAAAAAATTAGTTCCTTAATTAAATGTAAGCATACCTTATACTGTAACTTATATAAAAATAAACTTATGCAGCAAAACATGAGTGGCCTTTATTTTGTTTTGAGTAGTATACACATATATATACTGTGTGAGTTTTTCGGGAGTTGCCATTTTTATTACAGGCAAACCGTTGATTTAATCGAGAAATTGTTCAAATAAGAGTTGTAGATATCGACGGGGGCAACCAATTGCGATAATCAGGAGCTTTATAGATCTTATGGTTTTCGAGCTATGATACAAACTTACCTTTTTTTTAAATGGACTAGTATACTTATTTGTTGATAAAAATTATTCAATAAAGCAAGAGAAATAAAAAATAAAAAAATAAAAATTTTTTCTTAATTTTTTTTTCAAATTTTGCAACTTTCGCGCTTAAAAGTGATTTATTTAAGTTAATTTTGTGGAATTTAAGAGTGCTTTATTCAAACAGCCATCGTTATTTACGTTAAATAATTTTGCAGCTAAACAGTAATTGTATTTATGCTACATAGATGGCTGTAGATGGCTTTACCGTATATAACACAAATGACTAAAACAAAATGTCAGCTCTTTAAATACCAAAATTTTATTAATTTTTATTCAATATTTTGTGTTTATATTGATTTACAACTAAAATTTATCTACCTGGAATGCAACTAATTAAAAAAATTAATTAAGAAAACGCGGAACGTCATTAAATGGTAAAAAAATTGACCTTGTTTTTAGCAATTTTTTTTAAATTTACAATATTTCGATAATTTATGTAATTCAGTTTTAGGTACTTTATTGGAGTATTTCTAATAACTTATTATTGTGTTTATTGAAGATAGAATAACGATTTTATTCTCATATTTAATTCAGTTTCATGGAAGTTTTCGAAATGACATAACCTCTAATATGTTCCTATTCATTGTTATTTTAAAAGGTAAGGTTAATTCCACAATTTCAAAATAATTATTTACAATGTAAGTAACGAAAATTTTTATTTCATAGGATTCTTTAAAGCTTTGGTTCAGTATGAAGTTAATATAAAATTGCCAAAGCATGGTACTTCTGTGGAAAAAATTTAAGAAATAGAAAATTTAACGCAAGGAAACTTCCCCTAAAAATTTGCCACTCGGAGCTTCTGCCCCGCGTGCCCGTAGTGTAAATCTACCACTGGTTATACGTAACTACCAGCAGGGCTGGGAAAAATGGTTCATAGAAATTAAAATAGAAAATGGAAAATGGTTTTCAAAAATGTATTTAAAATACAAAATGGAAAATGGTTTTGCTGAACATATTTAAAATAGAAAATGGAAAATAGCTATTTAAAATGGATTATAAAATGCTAAATAGGCATTTACTCGATTTACTCTCCAAAGAATCGATTCGAAAAATCGAAGATCGGCTCTCCAAAAATCGATTTTCGATAAAATCGAATCGAGATCGGAAACCCTAATGCCAAATGCTTTTTTTACTTCTTCTATAAATTTTTTTATCAATATTAAAAAAAAAAGTTAAGAAAATTTTAAACGTACTGAAATTAAATAAAGGCAGTTTTTGGAGAAAATGTTGTAAGTTTACATGATATGAAAACAAAATTTAACTCTTGAAATATTGTTACTTTAAAATATTGTAAAATTTAATTCAGCCTTGACATATTCAAACCTTGACTACGCTACAACTGCGACTTCTAAATTATGAAAATCATCTATTTGTAATACAAAACATTTTTTATCGCCTTGTCTTAAAGATAATAGTACACAACTTGAGTCAGAAAAGTTTGATTTAAGAGAACTACAACTCTAGTAATAAATTTAACTCCAGTGACTTTGCAACTCGAGTTATAAAAAATTTGAATCAATTAAATAAACTTACATTTAATTTACAATTTGTTAGACTTCTGACCGTTCAGTTCGAGTTCTATAATTTATGCACATAAATTTGAGTATAGATGCATTTTCATTTTCAATGTAAAATGGATTCAAATTTTCTTTTTAAATACAAAATGGAAAATGGTTTGACCGAACTTATTTAAAATAGAAAATGGAAAATGCCATTTTGTATTTTAATTACATATTTAAAATGAAATCTTTTTAAATAGCTCCCAGCCCTGATCAACAGAAATTTATTTTATTGTAAAATTGTATAACAATTAACAGAAATTATGATTTTTTAATAAAACAGTAATTTGAATTTACATTGTATATTTATTTTTATTATTTAATAATTTGACAAAATGTAGAATTTTTTTTTTTTTGCTCGTCACGTTTTTTAAGAAGGGCGACCACTTTTAGGGGCGGCAAA
Source organism: Brachynemurus nebulosus (assembly GCA_035578155.1). Classification (NCBI taxonomy): domain Eukaryota; kingdom Metazoa; phylum Arthropoda; class Insecta; order Neuroptera; family Myrmeleontidae; genus Brachynemurus; species Brachynemurus nebulosus. Next base: position 119,406,281 of record JAPWDM010000001.1, on the reverse strand, counting down.
TTTGGCAAAAAGGGCGGCAAAATTTTTTTTTACCTTTTCAGGGGCGGCATTTTTCATTGAGCCTAGAGCGGCACTTAAGGTAAATCCGCCACTGATAGAACTGTACATTTTCTATATTTCGTGTTATAACACATGGGTGTTAAAGTATAAAAAACAAGCTCAAATTTTTCATAGTTTTCCGAACCTGTGTAATAATGAATAGCTTATGTTTATCACCTCTTAATTTTTCAATCGAAAGTCTTTATAAACTGTTTGTGTTGAAACTATTTTCAAACTTAATTCTGTTTTATCATCTGGAAACGGCATAGTATGGTGGTACATTATTAGAAAACCTGGAAATATCAAGGAATTCTAAACTTTCTGGAAAAGTCAGGGAATTTTACCAGAAGACTTGAAAAAATTGATTTTTATAATTTCGTTAACTTAAGGATAAAACTTCAATCAATTTTTGGACAAAGTACTTAGTTACTTAATTTTAGGAACACTTTTAATTTTTTCTTCATCTTCGGATTGTTGTACTATTAATTGAATCAGTTATTTCAGAAACAACACATGTAACAATTTCAGTTAGAGGTGGATTTGTATATAGTTTACCAAGACGCATCGTTTGGTGCAGAAAAAACACACATAACATTAACTCAACTCGTTGAAATCTAATCTTGAAGTTTGCCTTTAGAACGGAAACAACACATGTGAATCACTTGTATTGTATTGACTATGAAAATGAGTGAGGCTAATGTGACCACAATCGTAGATTTCCTGCAGAAACAACACGTGAAATTTCTTTAAAATGTCATAATTTGATTTTTGATGAAATTTTTTCGGCAAAAACTTGTCAACTGACGTAAATATAGTTTATTTACAAAAATTATAATAAACAGAAACATACATAATATACAGTAACAAGTATAATAATCTATTATAATAATCTTACTAACAAACAAATCAACAACAGACCAGTACCGTTAACAATAAAAAGAAGAAAGACTATCTACTGCTACATGATTGATCAAAATATAGTGAAAATTTTGAACAGAGCATTGTTAGCGATTGTGACACATTAAGTGGTAAATACTAGCTCAGTGCTCAAGAGCCACTATCGCATATAAAAATACGTCGTTTAGCTGCTCTAGGCCTCTTAAGGTTAATAACGCCGTCACGGGATCACCTCCAGCACTGATATGCTTATTCAAGTACATTTGCCTTTTAAAAGGATACTTTTTACATTTGAAAAGAAAGTGCGTAAGATCGTTAACTTCGTTACACTGTTGACAAATTTTTTCATGTTTCAGAGTCAGTTTACAGCCTCTGAAGAAAATTTTTGTACATATTTTATTTGAGATTCGTAATTGACTAACTAATCTTATTTTGGAAAAATTAGCCTTGAGGTGAAGGTAGTTATTCACATTTTCTTCATGTATCAGGCGTCTGTACACTGGGGTATAAGTAGACTGCTGCAAGCGGTTTAGATCGGCGTCTTTTAATGAGTTTTCATATTTTTGAATAATTTCGGTCAGCATTCTTTTTGTTTTGAACATGTCCTGCGCTTCCCACAAATCCTCGTAACCAAGTTGAGTCAACTTTTGTTTTAAAGATACAACCCAGTTAGAGTTTTTGTAGGTTGGGTCATCAGATAGTTCCTTTAGTTTTGGATAGCATACTTTCGGGATTCTCTCGTCTGTCATATTCAGCAAATGACACCACCATATCAATATACGTTTTAAAATAAGTGTAGTCAAGTGTGGACAGTTCACCTCCGACTTCACTACATAATCAGGTGTCGTCATTGATAATTGTAGTAGATTTTTCCAGTACTGTGTTTGTACTTTTTCCAGTATTTGTACATATTCTACCGTTCATATTTCACAAGCATACAGCAATGTCAATCGAACTATGGAGTCGAAAAGGGTTTTCTTGGTTTCCCAACAGTTTGATTTTGAGATTGACAGTATCGACTTTGATTTTCCCGCTGCTATTCGTGCTTTTGAAATAAAATGGTCGCAAAAGTTTTTAAAACTACCCGATGCAGAAAATGGTACACCTAGATATGTGTACGTTTTAACTTTTTCAATTTCCACATTATTTAGCGTAAATTTCCCATGTTCTTTTAATTTTGGTGATTTATAAAAAATTACTATTTTCGATTTACTTATATTTACTGTCAGGTGATTTTTTATGCAATATTCCGAGAGCACCTCAAATTTATCCTGTACGTCATTAAAATATGTTCCAAACATGATCAGATCGTCTGGTCAGATTACTGGAAAATAAATTTAGGTTATGAATATTTTTAAAATACATCTTTTTCAGACGTATTGTTAAAATACATACCATACATACTCGAAAATTTTTATATTAAAAATATTTTTTTGGACAATTTTTTTACTCTTTTTAAAAAAAAAGAGTTTAAAAATTTAACAATTTAAATTTAAAAAAGAGCTGTCATATTATTTATGACAGCTCTACGATACTATCCAGATATGCCATCTATAATTTACTTTCAGAGATTTTTAATAATGACATTTTCACATGTACTAAATTTTGACTTCTTTAATATGGTGTACAATTAAATATTACAACAACATTTGTAATTTGATAACCTGTTTAATAAATATTAAGTTGAATATTTGAGGAAAAACTACAAATTATTTTGATATTTAATGTATTTAATTAATAAATTTTCTGTTACTGTAAGAGGCTAATGTGTAATACCATTACAACTTCGTATTTTTTTCAGTATAAATTTAAAATAAATCGTATTTTTTGCGTTCGTTTAAACAAATCTGGCCACGGGTTTTGAAAATTAAAACTTAAAAATGCAATTTCTCAAAAATTTGAAATAAAATAATGAAAATTTTAGCATAATTGGTAATTTGAAGTAATAAACTAATTTTTAAGAAACATCTCAACATATGTTCCCATTTGAAAAAAAAATTGCCCCCTCTATTTTGAATACTTTTTGTATAAACTTTTTTTCGATTAGATGTATATTTTAGGAATAAATCGAATGGCAACTCTCGAAAAACTCACACAGTATATATATATATATATATATATATATATATATATATATATATATATATATATATATATATATATATATATATATATATATATATATATATATATATAAAACTTAACCTAAAAACACTTACGCACACACTTTCTCTTCATTTATTCCGGCCGCACGTACACATTTGACCGCGCCCCGGGGCCGAGGGCAGTCACGGTGGAGAGATATCCATCGGCAGGATAAACTTCTTGCTCCGCTTGGACAGTGTCTTTGAAGGCAGGAACATGTCAGCAATTCGGTCATTGTGGTGAAGACGGCATCTGGCCAGGTGACGTGAAGTTAGTGACATAATGTAGTCAAGAACAGGTTCAACGCCTGATTCTTGATGTAGTACCTCGAACCTTGAGGCACGCCTGCTGGTATCTGGAGGACGCTGGGCATGGTGTCGCCGCTTTCGACATAAAAGCTCCGGTTGGTGAGGTAGTTCTGGATGATCTTGGTGATATACATTGGTACATCATGGGACTGCAGCTTGGCGATGAGGTTGGCGTGCCATACATTGTCGAAAGCTTTCTCGATATTCGGAGATACCAGCGTCGTGTTCAGCTTCTGGTGATGTGGTCGGTAATCCTACCGAGCTGGTACGTCGTTGAGTGATCGGATCTGAAACCAAATTGATCATTTGGGATTAGCTCATGTTCTTCTATGTGTGATAGAAGGCGAGTGTGGATGACTTTTTCAAGGAGTTTGCTGATCGAGGGAAGCAGGCTGATAGGTCGGTAGCTGGTGGGGTGGTTGGGTGGTTTTCCCGGTTTGGGAAGAGAAACAACTTTTGCCACTTTCCACTGTTGCGGAAAATAGCTGAGTTGTAAACAACTGTTGAAGATGTGTTTCATCTGAAGAAGAGCTTTCTTCGGCAGCTTTTTCAGGTACCGGTTGGAGATGGTGTCTGCGCCGGGGGCCTTACGATTTCTTGCTTTCCTAATGTGTTTACTGAGCTCGCCCACAGTTGTGGGTTTGATAGTAGTCGGCAGGACAGACGCCTTCGCGACTTCGGCTGCTACTCGTGCAATACCCGCGCTTTCACGTGGATGTGGCAGCTGCTCTCCGATGCGGTGCGCCTCCTGGAATGATTCCGCGATAATTTGGGTTTTCTCCGAAGAATCTGTAACTAACAAATTGTCTTTGTTTAGTGGCGGTATTGTCGCGTCACGTGCTTTGAACGAGCGAATTAGCTTCCAGAAGTCCTGGTTGGAGTCAATTCGCTGTTCAACGTAGTCGTTAAATAGTCGTCCGCGTTCGTCGCGTATTTTGTCACGTATCTGTCTGGTTAGGTCCGTCTGTAAGTTCTTGTAATGTATCTGTCATGTCCGCTGGTACAGTCGTCTTTGTCTGTTCCGTTGGTGTTGATGTCAGTTGTTGCCTTATTCCACGCTGGGCGGAACGCGTTGAAGTCGCCAGTCGGTAGTGTATGAGGACTGCGGTCAAGGAGCTTCTCGAAGTCGTCCGCATCAATTTGGCCGGGTGTGTAGACGGCGGTAACGGTGAATGGTGGCGTTGCCTCGATCAGCACGCTGACATGTTCGGTCTGGATTTCGAGGTCGGGCATTGCACTATGTTTGACACCCTTTCGGATGAGCCGTGCTACCCCCCGTCCTTGGCGGATTTTCCTGTCTCTACGATGAATTTTGTAGCCTGGAACAGAAAAAGTTTTAATAATTGAGCCAGGTCTTTGTGATGACAGCAGAATCAACGTTGTGGGTGTGCAGCAGAGCGAGAAGTTCTTCTTTCTTCATCAAAAGACCACCGCCGATTGAGTAGGCGAAAACGCTTAGCGCGGCTGGCCCACTCGTAGATAGCAATGGCACGTTGGAAGCCATCGGAGCAACTACAAAGTCAATTCACGAACAGACTGGATCATGGTTTTGATATCACATAACTGATTCAGTTGATTCAGCTCTGTTACGAGTGTGAAAAGATCATCCGATGATGATCCAGAACTGGATGTGGATGGGATTGAAGCTTATGTTGGTTCAGGAACGGGGGCGGGAATTCCTGGAGCTGATGCAGGGGGTGGGGGAGGAGCAGTTGCTGATGGCTTTTGTGAGGGACGTTGCCGCCGTTGTGGAAGTGCTGGGGAGTGGTGTGCGTTCTCCAGAACTGGGACCGGTGCTGGAAAAACTGGTGCAGGAGCTGTTGTTGCGGTCTTGAACCAGGGATTGAAAGTGGGGGCCGGTGCCGGAACGGAATGCGGGTCGCTTTGGGGGCGTACGCCTGGACTGCACTCTTCGCTGGTATTCCAGGAAGGCTGGACACTGCCGGTAATTTGCCGGATGTGACTTTCGGCAGTTGGCGCAGGTGGCTGGAGTATCCCTGGTCTTCGTACAGGTCTCCGTGGCGTGCGTGTCACCGCATTTCACGCACCAATGTTGGCTGCCGCAGTTTCAGGATGCGTACCCGTGCTTCTGGCACCTGAAACATTGTGTAGTGCCGCCGGTCTTGTTTATTTTCACTGCCGTGAAGCCAACTTATTCCCGTCAATAGTTTGTCTCTAGTAGACAGTATTATTGTTCTTCAATTTCTGGATACCATATATATATATATATATATATATATATATATATATATATATATATATATATATATATATATATATATATATATATATATATATATACTACTCAAAACAAAATAAGGGCCACTCATGTTTTGCTGCATAAGTTTATTTTTATATAAGTTACAGTATAAGGTATACTTACATTTAATTAAGGAATTATTTTTTTACTAAATAAAATTAATTTTAATAAGATTAAATAAAAAATTAATCCATAATTACATTTTTTTAGGATTTTATCATTTTTATAGTCATTTTTACAGTCATCAACAAACGTTCACGCTTTGAGTAAAAGCACACATTATGCAACTTTTCGGTGATTTATTTGATGCCCTCCCCTTTTTAAAACACATTCTTGAAGCCTCCTCGGCATGCTTTCAATAAGATGCCTAACGGTTTCATCAGGAATCTCCTCCCAACATCTTCTCAAGACATCAATCAGTTGTTGTTGGTTGTGCACATCCTCTCCGGCTGTTCTGACTCGCCCTTTTAATTGATCCCAAAAATGTTCTATTGGGTTCAAGTCAGGGCTATTTGCAGACCATGGTAAAACCTGTATATTAGCCTCCTTAAGGACAGTTGTCGTCGCTCGAGCGGTATGCGCTCGGGCATTATCCTGCATCAGGATAAATCCGTCGGCCGCTCGTTGTGCAAAGGGGATCACATGGGGTTTGACAACCTGTTCGATGTAACTTTGAGCCATTACGGAAAAAAAGCTCAGTTTTGCCTTGCAAACTAATTCCACCCCAGACCATGACATTAGGACCGCCAAATCTGTTGCGTTCATGAATGTGACGATCAGAAAACCTTTCCCCACTTCTTCTCCACACTCTTACACGTCGATCATCACTAAAAAACTTCACCTTGCATTCATCCGTGAAGAGTACGTGACGCCATTCCTCCAAGTCCCATTCAAGGTGTTCACGTGCAAATCTTAAACGGTTTGCACGATGTGCTCCGGTCAGTTTGGTACGGATTACTGGTTTTCTTGAACGTTGTTGGTCTTCATGCAAACGATTTCGTATGGTCTGATACAACAGTACCAGTAGATCGATGTAAGCGATTTTGCGGAGTACCTGCGGTAACAGTCGGCTCACGTCGTGCACACAGTCGAATGTAATGGTCTTCACGGGCAGTGGTAGCACGAACTCTTCCTGAGCCACGGCGCCAGGTTACACTACCGGTCTGCTGATACCGATTCCAAACATTTTGAGTAGCCCTTCGTGAACAATCCAACTGCAGAGCCACGGAAGGTTGAGATTGACCACCCTCAATCATCGTTACGGCTCTGGTAGCAGTAGCTTCGTCCATATGGTGTCGAATTCTCGGCATTGTAAAAATAAATGATTGAATAACATGCCAAACTTCAAAAAACAACCTCAGCAATCAATAATCTAGCGCAAACTGATTTAAAATCAAATCCAAAAAAATAAGTAAAACTTACCACTTGACGCTGTGCGAGACAAAAAAACGTTTAAATCTTCCCTTCAATAATAATATCACTTAAACCTAACTGTTATCATTTACTCAACCACTTAATATCATAACAACAGTCATTTAGAAAAGTTATTTTGACGTGGATCGACATAAATCAGTTTTAAAATACAAACTTTCAAGTGGCCCTTATTTTGTTTTGAGGAGTATATATATATTTTTATTCAATAGAATTTTTACACTTAAATACGACACACTTTATATTTTTTTCTGTTTAAATTTCACGAGTTGATTAAAAAAACATGATTTTTATTTTGACGTGAACACCACGACGGTCACTAACAGACTAAATCAGTAGTGGTGTAAATTGCTACTTAATGCAACTTTCGGATTACACTCTTTTATATGTAGGCTTGATCTGTCTCATCTGTGCGCCAGGATTACCATCTCACATTCTCTGCCTAAAGGTAGGTGTTCCAATCATACTGTTGGAAAATTTAAACCCTCCGAAATTATGCAATGGTACCAGGCTCCAGGTGAAAACTTTGTACAATTTTCACTGGCATCAATCAGGGGGGAAATGTTTTCATCCCCCGAATTCCTTTGATCACATCAGACTACCACTTCGAATTTAAATGATTTCAATTTCCTGCTAAGGTGTGTTACGCTATGACTATCAATAAAGCACAAGGACAAAGTTTGAAAATGGTTGGCGTGGATCCGAGAAATAACTGTTTCTCCCACGGACAGTTTTATGTGGCGTGCTCCAGAGTTAATTCACCTGATAGCCTGGTCATTCTTCAGCCAGAGAGAAAAATCAGGATTGTTGTTTACAGGGAAGTCCTGAGCACTTAATCTAAAGGTGGAGTTGAAAGTGATTACCAACTAATTTGTTACCCTGATTCTATACCAAATAACCAGGGATAGTTAAGGGATTAAAGGGTTCAAATTCCCTATTTCATTGTTGTTAAATTTACAATAGTGTCTTAATCTATAATAGAAACGTAGCTTACCTTCTAAAAATAATTTATACAACGTTATTTTTAAAAACTCATTAATTTTCAAACTTAATCGTATAATATTAATACGATCACTTTGATGTCATCAGTATGTTACAGAAATTTTTTTAAAATTTTAAATAAATATTTTTATTTATTTACTTTTATATTTCAATGTATTTATCTATAACCACAAAAATAAACTTGCGGGCCGAGCATTAGTTCTTTTTTCAACCAAAAAATGAAAGAATAAAATTAATCAAAAATACAATTTTAATAAAAATGAATAGTAGGCGTCTATAAAATAGTATATTACGTGATTGAGGTTGTAAGTGGTATATTAGGTACACATGAGGGAAAAAGTTACGCAAGAGCCGCGCAGCGACGAGTGCCATATATATATATATATATATATATATATATATATATATATATATATATATATATATATATATATATATATATATATATCTTGCGTAACTTTTAACCATTTTCAAACTTTGTCCTTGTGCTTTATTGATAGTCATAGCGTAACACACCTTAGCAGGAAATTGAAATCATTTAAATTCGAAGTGGTAGTCTGATGTGATCAAAGGAATTCGGGGGATGAAAACATTTCCTCCCTGATTGTGGCTTCGATTACATGCTTGTACAAAGTTTTCACCTGGAGCCTGGTACCATTGCATAATTTCGGAGGGTTTAAATTTTCCAACAGTATGATTGGAACACCTACCTTTAGGCAGAGAATGTGAGATGGTAATCCTGGCGCACAGATGAGACAGATCAAGCCTACATATAAAAGAGTGTAATCCGAAAGTTGCATTAAGTAGCAATTTACACCACTACTGATTTAGTCTGTTAGTGACCGTCGTGGTGTTCACGTCAAAATAAAAACCATGTTTTTTTAATCAACTCGTGAAATTTAAACAGAAAAAAATATAAAGTGTGTCGTATTTAAGTGTAAAAATTCTATTGAATAAAAAATTTCTCAAAATAAAGGAATATCTTTCTTAAAATAAATTATTTTTAACAAATTTATTTTTAATTGTTGACTGGTGGTAACATAGGTCGGCCATCATAGTATATAGTGTATGTATGCGAACTGCATATATCATCATCAACATATCATACTAACACATTGGTATATTCGTGTCCATACATCGTGTGTTTTGATCGTATGTGTGCTGTGTTACGTCACTCATTGATTACAATGGGCACAGTTTGGTAGACATTCTAGTTTGAGCCCTTGTCCTGGCGGCTCAAGAGTATGCAAGAACTCCACAGGATAATGAACAGCATCTTCGATCTCCACCACCGAGTCCACAGACTCATATTTAATAAGCTGAGTTGGCAGCTTTTCCAGCAAAAAATTGTTAATGCTATTAGCTGAATCGTTTGTTGGAGTGAGAATGGCTCGTTCCCTCAGCCATAAAGCGCAGTTCATTTCATCCTGATTAATGTTTGGATATATTCTATTAGTTAAACTGACCAGGTCTTCCACAATATCGCAAAAATTAATTGGAATATTTATTTTTCCATTAACTTCCAAAACTTTGTCATCACCGATATCAAGTAGTAAATTTGAAAACTGCTCTGCCCTCAAGTCATGGTGAAGGTGAACACGCATATTAACTTTCAAAGACAAGATTTTGACATTATGCCATAAGATGGATGACTTGAGACATGATTTGACTTCATCTGCACGTGTTCCTGGTGGTATAACAGGCTAGGTCTATCTGAAATCACCAGCCAAAAGCACCGTAACTCCGCCCATAAGACGGCAGGAACTCCTAATATCCTGAAGTATCCTATTTAGAGCCTCAATACCTGACTTGTGGGCCATGGTACATTCATCCCACACGATAAGTTTGGCTTCTCGAAGCACCTGAGCCATTTCGCTCTGCTTAGAGATGTTACATAATGCAGGTTCAGAGTGATTTAAGTTAAGAGGTAACTTGAAGGCAGAGTGAGCTGTTTTGCCTTCGTCGATCAAGGTAGCTGCAATACCTGAGGAAACAACACCAATGGCGATATTCTTTTCACATCTAATTGTCGCTAGCAACAGATTAATCGTGCGGAATTAGAAGCAATACTGTGAATTTCCAAACTTTTCACCAAATTTCATAAAAATTAAATATTTCGTTCGAGAGTTATCGTTACATGAGTTTATATACAGGGTGGAAACAGATTTATCGAACATAGGGCAAATACAATGGGGAATTTTTCTCAGGATCAATGTCATCTCTGATACATTCTAATCAATAATGTTTCGTTTTTAAATCATGTTACCATGGATTTATAATATTTTGATGTTTGTCAAACTAAATATCAAATTTACTGCGAATTTATCTATTGAAAGAAAACTAAAATTACAAATTATGGTTTATTATACTACCGAAGAAAAAATTCAGCTTGTCTCATGGTTTTTGGTGGGCAATAGTTATCGTAAAACACGTGATTTATTTAGTGTGTTTTACCAAAATAGACAAGTCCCCAGCATAAGTACTGTAAAACACATTGTAGACCAATTTCGTACCACGGGTTGTGTAAATAGTGCTTGTTTAAGACAACGAAATGAGCCAAGAAACATTAATGAAGATTTAGAGACGGATGTTTTAGCTGCTTTTCATTTAAATTCTAATGCAAGCATTAGAGCAATTGTTAAAGAAAAGTATATTAGCCATACAAATGTACATAGAATCTTGAAAAAATACAAATTTACTCCATACAAGTATAAAAATTTACATAAAATTTTCGCTGAAGATCTGGAACTGAGAAACGAATTTTGCGAAATAATGATGAACAAATCCAATCTAGATCCTGATTTTTTGAAATTTGTGTTTTACCGATGAATGTACATTTACTTTGCGACAACATCCCAATTCCCAAAATTACAGGTATTGGGCAACCGAAAGTCCACATGTTTACGTAGATTGTCATACGCAATATCGACAACAACTGAATGTATGGACGGGAATCCTGGGCGACAATATTATAGGACCATTTTTTATTAATGGGGCACTCACGGGCGATAAATACCTTCAGGTGTTAATAAATGAGTGTGAATTGCATTTTTAAGTTTTAATTTTCAAAACCCGTGGCCAAGTTTATTTAATCGAACGCAAAAAATACGGATAGTTTGCAAAGAAGTCAAAATTAGTTACGTGTGAAACTGGCATTATCTATTTCCAAAACTAAATGATGGTGAACATAGATTAGGCACAGATGTCATTTGTCAAATTATTAAACGATTTTTTTTTTTAAAGTAAAATAATTACCCAAAAAATATTTTAATACAACATTTTTCGAGATTGCCGTATATATTTTAACAATATGTCTCTAAGGCATGTATTTTAAACAAATACTTATATAACCTTAATTTCTTTTCCAGTAAGAACGCCTTTAGTGAAGGTTGTTCAAAGTTCAAAATAATCGCCGATTTTATTACAATTTTAACATCTTTAAAACGTGTTCTGTATTAAAACGATTCCCCATATTATGAAAACGACAGTATTTAATAAAGTTTTTAATAAAATTACACAAATTTTATTTAATTACAACCACTTCCTAAATAAAATATAATAAATAAATATACTTAAAGTATAATTTTATTAATTCTAATTACTTTAGTGTGTAATCAAATTGCCTAATTGTTTTATTGCTTTCGAGACTACCTACTAAAGCAAATTTTTACCAAAATAAAATTTTTTACGCAAATTTTACGTTTTCGAGCTTCCTGAATAATTTTGGTTTGGTGTCTGTTCGTCTGTGTGTCACCAGTTTGCACCAAGTGACATAACTTCTGAACTATTCGATTCTTTGTAACGAAATTTTTAGAAATTATGCAGTTTGGTTCCTAGATGGTCCCCTATGAATTTAATCGAAATCGCAGTAACAGTAGCTACTCGCTACCGTGTCATTCCATTAATATACTAAATTGTACCAAGTGGCGTAACTTCTGAGCTATTCAATTCATTTTTATGAAATTATCAGAAATTCTACGGTCTGCTTCCTACCTGGTCGCTTACAAATTTCATTGCATTCGGAGTAATAGTATCCACGGCACTACCATGAAATCCCATTAAATGTCAATATCTTATTTACTGCTAGCCCCATTTCGTTCAATTTTTTATGAATCGTTTTGTTTATTTATTTTTCTAAATTTATATACCTATATTAAATTACACAAAGATATATTGGGCATTAAATTACCAAGGTGCTTTTACGAGTACGAGAAAGCTGTGTGCCACAACCCATTGGCAGCGTACAGTGGACTTTCGGAGATTGTCTAATCGCAAATTGTCCATATTTCAGTGTTAGGGATTTAAACATCGTATGTTTACGTCACACGAACATTGTATTCACAAAAATTGTGTGTCTGCAGTATCCGTCTGACGTAAACATGCGATGTTTAAATCCCTATCACTGCAATATTGACAATTTTTGATTGGACAATCTCCGAAAGTCAACTGTATTTTAGTATCTTACAAAACTGCGAAATTTTTTTATTTTAGTTTGTAACCAAATAATTATCGATCATTTTCTTGGTATACTTTATTTGTTGGATGACCAATTGTCATTTTATCGTTAATTATTTCGTTTTAATTATTATTTAAAATTTTTTAGGATATAAAATAAAATACATTTTTCATAGAATAAGATTGTTTATTTTTTCCGCCAGACATCGAAATTACGGTATGTCGACGTGTTCTTCAACTTCCCTCGGTGCCATTGCCGGATTTCACAGATGTTTCAATTTTTCTTCTTTCCTGAGAATAAGTTGAACTTAAATTTCACATTTTAGATTTGACTTCTGGTACACCTGATATGATCATTGCTTCTACGACTTTTTTATAGGACGTTTCCCGCATGGCTCTATTTTTAAATAAAGGAGATTTTGTATTCCACAGGCATTCAAAATTTCTTAATTCCTAAATAAATTTTATTCTCGTTTCCGAATTGGACTCTTCTGTCATTTTTATTTAACCTATAAAATAATTTCCATTTAAAATTAAAAATTATACTTATTTTTAATAATTACATAATATGAAGTACTTACTTGATTTAATTACATTCCAGGACAGATACATTTTAGTTATAAATCCATATAAACAACAAAAATTGAATAATAATAATGGTATATCTGGATAGTATAGTTCATTTATTATAGGGACTCTAGCATAGTTCATAAAAAGAGCTGTCATATTATTTTAAAATTGTTAAATTTTTAAAACCTTTTTTTTTAAAAGTAAAAAAAATTGTCCAAAAAATATTTTTAATATAAAAATTTTCGAGATTGCGGTATGTATTTTACCAATACGTCTGAAAAAGAGGTATTTTAAACATATTCATAACCTAAATTTCTTTTCCAGTAAGAATCAACACAAATTTGCAAAGTTCATGTTATGGAATGCTTCCTTTAAAATTAAAGCAGTTACATTTTAAAGCAAATAAAAAGCTACAAAGAAAGCTGCAAAAGCTCAAAAAAATATTTCAAAAAGTGCTGAAAAAAGAAATCTAAAAGGATGAAAAGTTATCTCATTTACATTTACAAAGTGTTAAAACAAGTGGGTTTATCCTGATTTTATTACAATTTTAACATCTTTAAAACGTGTTCTGTGTTAAAACGGTTTTTCATATTATGGGAACTACAATATTATTAAGTAAAACTTTTTAATAAAATTACACAAATTTTATTTAATTACACCATTTCCTAAATAAAATATAACAAATAAATATCCTTAAAGTATAATTTTATTAATTCTAATTACTTTATTGTGTAATCAAATTGCCTAATTGTTTTATTGCTTCCGAAGTTACTCAAACAGCGGAAGCATTGTCGTCACTTTTGAGAAATAAAAAATTTTTTCCCTCCAAAATAAAATTTTTTATGCACATTTTACGTTTTAGAGCAATTTTACGTTTCCTGAACAATTTTGGATTGGTATCTGTTCGTCCGTCCGTCTGTGTGTTGCCAGTTTGCACCAAGCGGCATAACTACTGAACTATTCGATTGTTTTTAATGAAATTTTTACAAATTATGCAGTTTGGTTCCTAGATGGTCCCCTATGAATTTAATCGAAATCGCAGTAACAGTAGCTACGTCGCTACCATGTCATTCCATTAATATACTAAATTGCACCAAGTGGAATAACTTCTGAACTATTCAATTCATTTTTATGAAATTATCAGAAATTATGCGGTCTGCTTCCTAGGTGATCCCTACAAATTTCATTGCATTCGGAGTAATAGTATCTACGGCACTACCATGAAATCCCATTAAATGTCAATATCTTATTTACTGCTAGTCCCATTTCGCTCAATTTTTATGAATCGTTTTGTTTACTTATTTTTATTAATTTATATACCTATATTAAATTACACAAAGATATATTGGGCATTAAATTATCAAGGTGCTTTTACGAGTACGAGAAAGCTGTGTGGCACACCCCATTGGCAGCGTGCAGTGGACTTTCGGAGATGGTCCAATCGCAAATTGTCCATATTTCAGTGTTAGGGATTTAAACATCGTATGTTTACGTCACACGAACATTGTATTCACAAAAATTGTATGTTTTTAGTATTCGTGTGACGTGACAATAGTGACAATTTTTGATTGGACAATCTCCGAAAGTCCACTGTATTTTAGTATCTTACAAAACTGTGAAATTTTTTTATTTTAGTTTGTAACCAAATGATTGTGCCAAAACCAAAACCAAATGATTTTATCGTTAATTATTTCGTTTTGATAATTATTTAGAATTTTTAGGATATAAAATAAAATACATTTTTTGTAGAATAAGACTGTTTATTTTTTCCGGTAAACATCGAAATTACAGTATGTCCACGTGTTCTACAATTTTCGCTCGGTGCCATTGCCAGATTTCATAGATTTTTCAATTTTTCTTCTTTCCTGATAATAAGCTGAACGTAAATTTCGCATTTTAGATTTGGCTTCTGGTACACCTGATATGATCATTGTTTACGACTTTTTTATAGGACGTTTCCTTATACGACCATCCCATATTGACGATCAATTCCATCTATGAATTTAGTCTAGAACTTGACGTAAACAGTTACAATACCAAATACCAGCTCTATCGTTCAAGAAATATGGCCGTTATCCTACCAACAATATTTTTTACATATTTATATATTGGCCCCACATGACCTTGAACACACTGTATATTTGGAAGTCATGATAGGTATATCGGTACATATCGTTAAAACATCACCAGGTTCTTAATTAATCTTGTGCGCACGGCATAAAAACATAACGGAATGATGAAATTCACATTTCCGATGGTGGCTTCGATCGAGGTTTCTCCTCTTTGACCCTGTTCCACCCCTTTGTTTTTAACGAAACTTGCAGTATTTAAACAGGACTTAGTGTACAATATTTGAGACTTTTTTCGTGATTGTCACTCTGAAGGAACCACTAAAAAAATGTTTTTCTATTTTTCTTCTCGAATTTTCTATGACTGTTTACTAACGGAAATATTTGAAAGAAATATATATTATAGTACTAACTTAGACCTACTCAATGGTTTTTAGTTTATCTCAATATCTGTAATAGTTTACGAGATATAAAGGTTTAAAAAATCATGGCCTTAATACATATTATCACAAATAACTTCTAAACTACCCAAGATATGAGGCTAAAACTTGCACGCAAGACTTCTTATCAACTGTCCTTATAGTAGACAAAGTGCCGTTGAAAATCTCGTCTGGGGGCCAACCGGCCATTCTTATCCCGTAATACCCTTTCTTTTCCTTTTACTTTCCCTAATTCCGGAAGAAATAGTTTAAAGCTGATTAAATTTATTCAACTGATTTAAGTTATAGATTTGTTTTTTCTTTAAAAAGAACCTCCTTATAATACCTATAGTGTTAACTATAGGTATTGTATCAGTTCAACAAATCAGTTGAATAAATTTAATCAGCTTTAAAGTGTTACAGTTTTATAAATAATGATATTTTTATTTATATCAATACTATATAAGAAATTCATGTACAGATGTAGTAAAAGAAACTTATACCTATTAAAGGTTTCTAACAGGTTTCCTACAAATACTTATTAATACAATTCAGTATAACTTTTCAAAGTTTGTTTTAAATCTTATATAAAATTTGTATAGTTCTTTGTTGTACCCTTCTTTCATATTTTGTTCTATACAAAATAAATGTAATAAATCATTCTAAAATGGGGAGACAATATATATAATACTGTCATTACAAACAGAACAATTGAATTTTATATTAGTGAGAGAGTAAATACTATAATTGTTAACAGAAATTATATACGAACATCATTTTTTTAGAAATTAAACTTGTTTATGGTTCTAGGTCACATCTAGCTGCCATTCTTATAAAATTAGCATAAAAATGGGCGTATTGTTCATTAAGCTTTTTTTTAGTTATCGCAATAAAAATTTTATGCATTTCTTTCTAACTAATTTAAAAGTAGTTAAAAATCGTTTGTCGTGAATAACAACATTGCAAAGTATTTATGACGTCATACGAAAACAGATAGATATATTTAACAATATAGACCAAATTTACTTATTACAAAAAGGCTATTATTGCCATAAATCAAAAAAATTAGAGAAGATAAGAAAAGTTGTCCTAAACAGAGAAAGAAAATTGATGACGTGTATTACAAAGAGAATAAACAATCTATACTTACGTATATGCATGGTGAAGCATATGAATACATGTGATTTAATTACGTTTAATTGCATACATACAGTTTATAAACATTGTATATCAACGTGATTTGCTTTAATTCTAATTGTTTAACTGACAAATAATTGAAATATAATACCTACATAGTACATACCTTATTTTTAATTTAATGTATCAATATTATTGTATGACAAACACCACAATTTATATATATATATATATATATATATATATATATATATATATATATATATATATATATATATATATATATATATATATATAAATTGTGGTGTTTGTCATACAATAATATTGATACATTAAATTAAAAATAAGGTATGTACTATGTAGGTATTATATTTCAATTATTTGTCAGTTAAACAATTAGAATTAAAGCAAATCACGTTGATATACAATGTTTATAAACTGTATGTATGCAATTAAACGTAGGGTTGACCGGGGTAATTGTGAATGGATTTTTATGAATTGAGATAAAAACGTTGTTTTAAGTATTTTTTATTCTATATATCACATTATGGTTGATTTATTTCTAATTCTACATTATTCAGGATGCACCACATTTTGGATGGACAAATTTTGAGCAAATTCGTATGAAAAACAAAAATTTTATAAGCCATTCACGTTTCCCCGGTGCGGTTTTGCAAATCTTATGAATTTCGGGGTAAATGTGAATGCCATCCGAAAAATTATTTAGAATGGATTACAAGAGGAGTCAGGTACATCAGAGTAAGGACCAACTCAAATTCTTCATATTTATCCCACTTTCAAATTTTTCATCGTACTCTAGTGGTCACAATTTCTCTTTGTTTAATGCAAGTTACACATACCTCAAATTTGTACAAAAAATCAAGGTTAAATAAAAATAACAAAAATTGTAAGAACAAATTTATTACAAGCTAAAAATGATATTTTGATGATATTTTGTCATTTTATCAATTAAAAAATCAAAAAATTATATGATTTTCACACAAAAACAAGGAAAATAAGACTTTTTCAAGGAAATACATTCAGTTTACATGAACAAAAAACAACAATCTATTTTTTTTTGTTGTTGTTTGTACAACGGAAACTTGTACAATAATGTCATTGTACATTATCATCAACATTTTCAACTCTGAAAAGGACACTACTGAAATTTTTGACTGGATGGGGGCATTTGTGAATGACGTTCACAATTACCCCGGAATTTTAAAATCATGGGGTAATTGTGAATTGGCAATAAATTGCTCAATTTCTATAGCAGTTAATAAGGAACCCTCTCAGGCTTTAGACCACTTCTTTAGAAGTACCTTTATCCATTTCTTACCTTTTAAAAAAAAGAAAATGTATTTAAAAAAAATTTTTTTTTGAGGATTGGTCGAAGTAAGATACACAAAATTTTGCAAGGGTTTTTTCAAAATAAAAAAAAGATACTAATACTTGGAGAATTGTTATGAAATTTTAATAGCATATTAAGAAAGGACAGAAAAACATACTAAGATTTGATTTTTAACAAAATTAATGTTATTTTAGAAATTATAAGCGCCGTTCACAATTACTCCGGTCAACCCTAATTAAATTACATGTATTCATATGGTTCACCACCATTCATATACGTAAGTACAATCATGTTATATCTATACATATGTAAGTATATGTACGTATATTATATATATATATATATATATATATATATATATATATATATATATATATATATATATATATATATATATATATATATATATATATATATATATATATATATATAAGCTGGTCCAGAATTATGTACCGTAATTGGTAGGGCTCGTAATACGTTCAAAAATAATGGTACCTTTTCATGTACATTGTACACTTTTTTTCAAAACTCAATAATAAGGGAGATACAACTCTGTAAAGGGGTGAAACGAAAACCATTATTTCTTAAACATTTTCCAAACGCTTTTGAATAACGGATTGATATTTTAGGGGTACTTATTTTGCGTTAGAAAGGTTAAATTTATGTCAACACTTATTCCACCACTCATAACTAAGGGGTGGTTTTGGATGGTAGGGGTGAGTTATCACGTCTTTTCCTTTTTTAATTTGCAATTATTTAGACAAAATCCCTGATAATATAATTCCTCAGACAATTTCAAGCAAAAAAGGTATACTTGTTACATTTCGATAAATATTACCGTTTTCGAGTAATTTAAAGTAGAAGTATCTATTTCCAAATTATCCCGTAAGTGATCGAATATCTTCATAAGTGATCGAATATTTGATACCATAAATTTAATTATCTTAATGTTCATACGCGCCCCTAGAATATGAATCCAGCATAATCAAAAGCGACTAAAAAATTTTAAAAAAAAGAAGTCAGTTTCGTTCCACCCCTCTACATTTTACCCTCCTGCTTTATCTCCTTTATTATTGAGTTTTGGAAAAAAGTGTAGATGAAAAGGTACTATTATTTTTGAACATACTATCAGCTCCAGCAATTACGGTAAATAATTCTGGGCCAGCCTGTATATATAATTTGGAAGCTGTAGGTACATACTACGAGAGAAAAATATATGTATGCTGGTAATTAATCTTAGTTGTTTTTATAAATAAATAATTAATGAAAATACAGTAGAACCTGTTTAAGTTGGACACCCGCGGTGCAATCAAAAACTGTCCAACATAAACAGGTGTCCAACATATGCAAAATACCAAAATCATCTACGTTTAGTAATTTTAAGGTTAACACTAATTTAGAATATAATGCAAAATTAATTATTTTTAAGGTAATACATATACACACATCTACGTATCAACATTTATTGAAATAAACTATCGAATAACAATCGTAATACATACATATTATAGATATTTAAACATTATCTTTCGTAAAAAAATCACTTATCTTAGTTTGTTTCGATACAATTTTTAGAAAAAAGCTGTTTTTAGCTGTTTCCGTAGATACAGCTTGCCATGCTTCGCTGATCCATCGAATTGTATTCAAAACCGTGACTGAGTTGATAAATTCCTTGTGGTTGTTAGAAATTTCAGATTTAGCAACTAAACACATAAGCAAACTTTTGCGGTAATAAGCTTTCATTGTTCGAATCACGCCTTGATCTAGTGGCTGAATTTCCGATGTTAGATTTGGCGGTAAATAAACAAGTTTAACATTCTCGAACGATTTCACAATCTTATGACTTGTAGCATTATCTAGTATGATCACAATTTTTCTAGCAGCCTTACGCATTTGCCTGTCAATATCTGACAACCAACTTTCAAAAATATCAGTCGTCATCCATGCCCTTTTATTTTGTAACTGTCATAACATATCTAACACGTGTTTCGGTCACGTGTAAAATACATGAATGTCCAACGTAAACAGGTCAAAATATCAAAAATCATTTTAAAAAACTGTCCAAATTAGACAGGTTTCCAACATATAGAGGTGTCCAACTTATAAGTATTAATATGCATTTAAAACAATGTAATTTCGCCAGGCCAATTGAAAAGTGTTCAACTTGAGCAGGTGTCCAGTATACAGAGGTGTCCAACTTGGCAGGTTTCACTGTATTTAAAAAAATGAAATTTTTCATACATCATTGTGTAAAAAATTTAAATCTGTAATTTGATTATTAAATAATAGTTTTTACTGATAGGGCAAGGGGTGGGGATCTGACGTTTGGGTCGCCGATTTGGACCAGCTTTATTCCACACACAAATTGATCTCTGTGAGTAAAAGGAAACTCTAGAACGGTTCGTTCCAATGTGGCCTCGTTTGCGAAATAATTAATTTTTTTTATTTTTTAAAATTTTTGTTTATTAACTCATTTTATATGCATTTTATTAGTAAATTATATGCAGACAAGGTTGAATTTACTTCCGTGCAGGTTCCGGAGCACTTCTTACGTGGTGGCCCCTTGGTAGGCCCCCCTAGAGAATTTTCGAAATTTTCCCGAAAAATAAGATTGACGAACAAAAAAAACGTTATTCCTTGTATTCTATTTTTCTATTTTGTGGGTAACTTAGGCAGGTGCCCTGAGTGCCTTTATGCAAATCCGGCTCTGTAGATAAAAGTTTAAAGAGTATTACCGCATAAGAGTACATAAAATGTTCCTAATCTTCATATATGATTCATTTTGATAAAAAATGAGTGCTTTTGACTAGAAACGGTAATATACCAAAAATCAGGTCGGTTGTCCACACTGGTGGTAAAATACCGGGAAGAAAAATTTTTTCAACTTTCCTTGTTTTTTCACACAGGAATGGTGGGATTTTTGTCCGTCTGAGGTATATGGAAGTATATCATACACTTGTAACTATATGTTTCTTTTGAGATTTTTCCTTCATTATAAGCCTAAGAAATATGACCTTGAAATTTTAGAATTAAAAATACAGAATTGAAAATCTATGTACAATATACTCCATCTGTCTACAATAAATAACTCGTGCGACCTTTACATGTGACATAGTTAGTTTTTCATGATTTTTCTTCGTATAGCCCGGAAATTTTGTTTTTTAAAGTAGGTACCTAAAACGGGGTAAAAAAACTCTCAGGTTTTCAAAAAAAAAAAAATAATCTCAAATTGTTTCTCCAACTGTAAGATCTTGTATTTTCTATTCTAAAATTTCAAAGTCATATTTCTTAAGCTTAGAATGAAGGAAAAATCTCAAAAGAAGCATATATTTACAAGTGTATGATATTCTTCCACAAACCCCAGCCAGACAACAATCCCACCATTCGTGTGTCGAAACCACCATTCCATTCAAAAACAAGGAAAGTCGAGAAAACTTTTCTTCCCGGTATTTTACCACCAGTGCGGGCAATCGACCTGATTTTTGGTATATTACGTGTTTCTAGTCAAAAGTACTCAATTTTTATTAAAATGGGTCATGTATGAAAATTAGACACTTTTCATGTACTCTAATGCGGCATTGCCGTTTCAACATAGTGACCCCCCCCCCCTCTTCACCACTTTGTGAATTTCATTTAAGTTATTAAATCACTGTCTACAAATTTTTGTAACAAAAATTAGTTTTAATTTTTTTATATTATCACTTTTTTAGGATAAGCATTCGAATAACCGTTTCTTTGCATTACATGGTTTATCTAATCGCTTTAATTTGGCTATATTTATTTTTTATTATTAGTGATTCTTAAAAAATATCTACTTGCTTTTTAAGGGGTTATATACTTATTTATACGAATCTAAAAAAAGACATATTTTCAATAATTATTTCTAAAGAAACCTTAAAGAAACTTTGAATTATAGAGAGGTTCGAATTAACAAGAGGCGACTATATATATATATATATATATATATATATATATATATATATATATATATATATATATATATATATATATATATATATATATATATATATATATATATGGATATATGGGTGTCCCAAAATTCGAGGGACATAGAGCTACCACGTATTCTAGAGGTCTAAAGAAGACGATTTGACCTAACTTACCTATGTACCAAAGTGTACCGTTTACACGTGAGAGGAGTTCAAAATTGACTTAAAAAATAACATTTCTGTCCTGTTTAGAAACGCGTGAACCAATTTTAATGAAAGGACAATGGGCAAAATTGCCCCCAGCGCCCACTGCACAGTGGTCCAATTTCCAAAAAAAGCGGACAAAAATAAGAAAAGTGAAGTTTATAATTTTGAACTTATTAACCAGTAATGCCGTAGGGGGGACACCTCTGCACCTCGATGCAAACCGACAGTCCATTATACCGTCTGCATTACCAGATAAGGGAAGGTCAAACACAGCTAACTTAGGACCGGACTCGTACACACCTTTTAGTTGTTCATTAATAACTTTTGTTTGCAAGTGTGTCTTTGAAATCAAAAGTGATGGACGTTGAAAATGAAGGTGAGTAATTATTATGGATATGTGGCAAAGGATAATTGAATATTTCTATAGGGTGTACTTATTACAGAGAAATATTGCATTTTTAATGTGTTTATTTATAAGAAATAGCTACGAGTTTGATCGAGTTGGATGGTTTGCGTTTTTTTGCAACAAAGTACGAAGTATGTAGATTATTTCAAAAAACAAAATTCTTGCCCCAATGTGCCCCTTCGTTTTTTACACCAATTTCAATTATTTCTTGTCTCACTTCATATTAATAATCAGCGACCGTGAAAACCTTTCTATACCATTTTTTGTTTCAATAAAACGAATTTCTTATTTTTGTCTGCTATTTTGCGCCCGTCATTTTGAATTTTTAAAATAATAATATCCAATTCTTAATAAAACCTTCAGATACCATTTTTTGTTTCAATAAAACTAATTTTTTTACTTTTGCCTGCCATTTTGGACTCGATATTGTGAATTTTCAAAAAAAAAAAAAAATAATATCAAATTCATAATTAGCGACCTTAAAAACACTTATATACCATTTTTTATTTTACTCAAACTAATTTTTGACTTTTGTCCGCTTTTTTTGAAAATTGGACCACTGTGCACTGGTGAGACATGTATTTTCTGAAAACCTCTTCCTAGTAGGCCACAAATATGCCCATCTTAGGTATGGAGAACCTGGCCTTCAAAAGTTCTGACGTGCAGTAGGTTTTGCATATTCCACGTGGCCATTTCTTACGGAAACGATGTGTGTTGACCTGCAGCGGGCATTAGAGTCCCCTTCAGGAGGGTGCACTTCGGACTACCTTATTTCGGCAATCTACCAAGGGGTCTGCCAGAAATCGCCACCGGTAGGACTCCCAAACTTCTCTTCGGATACTCCCAATGTACAAGTTTGAAGCCGCTAGGTACGTCTTCTGCCATAGGCCACGTGAAAAAACGAGGTTAGGCCACTTGCCAGGAAAGTGGTTTTACACAGTGATAGGCCGGCCCGCGACATGTCTCATAACGCATTTGTACCTATACAGAGTATCCCGTTTGACTATAGCCACGTGCAGATTTTTTGTACATTTGACGCCCTATAACTTTTGAACGCCAGGTTCTCCATGAACGTGGCCGTTGACAAAGTTGGACTACTTAACCAGGGCTATCGATCGGTCTCAACCTTGGGCGCTAGGGGGCAGTTCCCCATATAGTATTGCCCATTGCTTTTTTCGATATGTTTGTTATCTCTCTTATTAGTGTAAATGTATGCGTGCGGTCCAATGTAAAACCCCAGTACATCGAAAAATTTTAATAAGTATTCTGATCCTTTATTAAAAACACACACGTATAACCAAGAGGACAATTCAACCTAATTCAACCACTATACTGCATATAGTATATACATATAACTCAGCGACCGTTTCATATTTCGTTTCCAAATTTTAACTGATGGTTCTTGGGATATAAAGGAATAAAAATACTGAAGAAAAGAAATTGAAATTTTTTTCTGCAGTCCTAAATAACCTCTTACATCTAAGGTTATAACTCATTAACCCAATTTCTGAAGCAGATGATTCAAGCCAGAATCACTTTTAACAATTCTTCTGAATTATAAATAAGATGTAAAATTGACCTTGGGATGACCTTCAAATTTTCTTCTTTTCATTTCTAAAGTGAAAAATAGACTTTTTAATTTAAAAAAGTAAGTAGATCTTCAAATGACCTTGAAAGTATGGGTTCCAAAATCGTTTAGAATGGAAGAAATCAAAACAACCCCACAACTTTCCTAGCAAAAATATAATTTGACTGAATTATGAACATATTATGCAAATCACTATTTATTTTATTTATTTATTTATTTATTTATTTATTTAATATATTGCTTTACAGGTTGCTTTACTAGGAGACGAAAATTTATCAATTTGTTTTTCCACAATAATGTATTAATACAATTAATATTATGTATGTTATTAATATTAAATACAGTTGACATACAAATATTATCTATTTATAAGTTTTATTAATAAATTAGAACTAGCTAAAAATACTTTACCTATAATTGTATAATAAATATTATCTTACCATAATATATTTAATTCCTGTAAGTTTAACTTAATTTCTTACATAAACATTTACTAACATAAAATTTCTTCTATAAATCATATTTTGTTCTACATAGTTCTGTCTATTTATGTACATAACACTGGTAATAACTAATAATTACTAAATAATTATTCATACATAAATGTGAATCTCATGAAAATAAACAATTTTTCTTTTTAATACTTTCGTCGTCAATTCTTTGAATTCAGTGATTCAGGAGCAAAGCTATGTAAAAGGAATCAGGGCAAAAGGGAATAATTCCGCCCCTGTACAAAATGAGTGACCTTTTTTTTGGTCGCTGGGTGTGAAAATGGCGCCCTCTTTTCTTGTTTTTTATGTGCTTTTACCGGCGTCCTTTTAATTTTCCGCCCCTCTCCTTCCGCAAATCCCTTTTTCTTAACTCGTCACTTATAAATTACCACCCTTTTTAACAAAAATTTACAAAATTACCGCCCTTAAAATTTGCCGCCCCGGGCAAGTGCACGGGTGGCCCGCTTGAGCGGGCCCTGTTATTTGTTGTAGAAGTTCAGTAGTAAGGATTGTACAACTTCAGTAGTAAGGATTGGACAGTTCTGAGCCCTCCATCCCCCCATCCGGATTTTTTGGCCAACCTCGGATGGAGGGAAACTACCGGGGCGGTTCTAGAAGCCTCCGGCGGTGGGTGGAGCGAAATTTGGTCTCCAACTTAACGACATCTAGTGAAAGGACCCCGCAATTATTAGGTGTAAATTAGGTTCCCGTCAAATTCTCTAATTTTTTGATATATTACTCTATACATCCTCCCGATCAAAAGTCCCAATGGGCACAAAGTCCCAAGGACTCGAAATTTTGAGCTACTGACCTTCAAAGTTCAACGTCTTGCCTATGTAATAATTCACAGGTGCTATCATTCGAGTAGTGGGATCTGTGGATTAATACTGGGGTTAACATGTTGAATATTGCTTACCCGGTCACGGATGGTAGTAGGAAGAATGAATATGAGACATATTCATCCTCCCTTAGGCTAGGGGTGTTGAAATTTAGGGGTAGAAAGGGGGTGGCATCCGCGTAAGCTCAAAAGTAACTATTTGAAATGATTTTTTTATATGCGAACTAAATCTCATTATTATTTCTCATTATCAATTCGCTCAATAATTCGTCCTCACCCTTGCACGAGGGGTGGACGAGAGATATACAAGAAATAGAAATAGGGGTGGAAGAGGGTGGAAACCGCGAACACGCAAAGTTCAGCTATAAAAAATGATTTTTTAATGCACAATATAACTCTAAACATTATTTCTAATAATCTTGCTGTTGAGTGACTCTTCAACGTCGCATCGCCACCTCTTGCACGAGGGGGATGAAGAGGGGGTTGAAGAGGGTGGAAACCGCGAACAATTAAAGATCAGCTATAACAAATGTAATATTTATCAAAAGAGAAAAATCTCTGAACATTTTTTTCATTCAATTATGTATTTAACCATTTTTTTATCCAAGTCATTATTATCCCTTGCATAAGGGTGCATTGTAGGGGTCGTGCACTATATCATACTTTTCTACGCAACCCCAAGGTATTGCATCATTTCAATATTCAAAAATAATTTTTTTTATCACTATTTTTTTAATTATGCCACCTCTTTTCTACCCCTAAATCAACCCCTAGCGTAAGGGAGGATGAATATGTCTCAAAGTCATTCTGCCTTACTACCATCCGTGATAGGGTGAGCAATATTCAACATGTTAACCTAGTATTAATCCACAGATCCCACTACCCGAATGATAGTACCTGTGAATTATTACATAGGCAAAACGTTGAACTTTGAAAGTCAGTAGCTCAAAATTTCGAGTCCTTGGGACTTTATGCCCATTGGGACTTTTGATCGGGAGGATGTATAGAGTAATATATCAAAAAATTTGACAATTTGACGGAAACCTAATTTACACCTAATAATTGCGGGGTCCTTTTTTCTAACCTAACAGAACCCAATGGAACTTGATCTCACCTAACAGAACCCAACAAATTTTTTTTAACCTAACCTAATAAATTTTTTTCTAACCTAACCGAACCTAAGAACTGAAAATTTCCCTAACAGATGGCGCAGCCACCTTCGAGCCCTGTAAATTCACTACTAGATGTCACTGCTCGTCTGGAACTAGTGAACCCTATGCGTAGGTTTGAAGAATTGTCAATAGATGGCGCAGCCACCTTCGAGCCTCGTAAATTCAGTACAAGATGTCGCTGATCGTCCGGATACTAGCGATCCCTGTGCGTAAGTTTGGGAAATTGTCAACAGATGGTGCTGAAAATCCTTTTTGATAGTTAAAAGATGGCGTTGCTAGTCTGAACCACCGCGAATTCTGTACCTAGATTCAAAATTCCAATAAAAGATGGCGTTGCTAGTCTGAACCATCGGGAACTCGGTACCTAGATTTCCAAATTCCATGAAAAGATGGTGTTGCTTTCATAATTTTATAATATTTTGATCTGAAAACAGGTTTATACAGGTTATTCTCTGAATAAAAACACACTTTTTATTTTAATAAATTTATTTTAAAAAGAAATATTTTACAATAAAAATATTTAAATGTTATTACAATAATATTTGTATATGGATATGACATTTTCCATGGCGCAAGTTGCTCCGGAATGATGGCCGCATTGAGGACTAGTGTATGTTGATGTTATGATTCCCAACTTGGGACAAATTGTTATTTCTTCAAAGTTCATAATGGGCGCTGATGGTAGTAGTCGTTTCAAATACCGCACTTTTTCTTCACCTTTCGTATAAATGATTCGAGTTCCATGCAGATTGTTTATTAAAATGTATTTTAGTTCCTCGTATTGAATATGTCCGTCCATCCAGGCGAACCCATGATGATTTTTCCGCAACCAGCGAGCTGTGCGCTGATCTTTTTCACTTAATCCGCAAAACGGTGTTGGTGATTTGAATACATAGTGTTGTAGTATATAATCTTCACCATAATTTTCTTCGGAAGAATCGAATTTCAACACAGCCAATTTCTTTATGTAAAATTTCCTATTTGTTGAATTTGGAAATCCTTGAAAGTCAACAATTGCTGCGTCGGTCGCCATTGCGCGATGTCTAGAGTCAAACTGTTGGGCTTAGAATTCAGTAACTAATGTTTTCTTTAAAATAAAATTGGTTTTTATAGGTGCGAGCTTGCTTAAATAAGTCGTATGTATGTATGTTTACTGACGTCATTAAAAGATTTAAATTAATTTTTAATATCATACCCTAGAACTTGATTCGAATATAAAAATTCCCCATAAATTTATGTATAAATATTTTGATATTATTAAAATTGTATAATTTAAATATATGACTATGAGTAAAAATGTTAGTTTTTATTCATATGCCGATTTTTACTAGCAAAAAGTAATAAGTTTGAAAACTATTATCAAATGTTATAAAAAATTCCATTTACAATTATGGTACACCATATATACTCGTAAATTTTACAAAAAAATGTAACACTCTATATATTTTTTTATCTGTATATTCTTTCGATGGTGAAATTAAATACCAGAATACATATTACCCAGCTAAAAAAAATCGCTACTTACTTATGCTATAAACATCTAAGCATGTATTTTTTTTAAATATGTACCTTATAGATACCCATGATTACTTTACTATATCGCTAATCACGCGATATCGTATGATAAAATACATAAGAATTTACTCATTTAATGTAAAAATATTTGATCATCAACAATTAAATAAAAACGAATTTTTTAAAATATATAGTAATATAATATTTTGCATATACACAGTACTTTGTTAAAAGTACGGGTTTCTACACCGTTAAAAAACACATTTTTTACAATATCAATATATTGTAAAAAAATCGTCTTTCTTAATATTTTTAAAACTGAATATGTAATATCAAGAATTTAAAACAGTTTTGAAATATTAATTTCTCTTCATAGATATTTTTTTTAGTCTTAATTAATTGCACATATTCCCAATATTTTAAGAAAATTTTCCTTTTAATATTTTATAACTTATCTAAAAAATTTATAGCTATTTTTATCAAAAAAAAAAAATTATTACTTGCTATTGTTAAAAAATTAGCTAAATATACCTATAGGTATTAAATGACCTCTAGCTTTTGTAAAAGACTGTAATAGCAATTCATCTTAAATACGA
Source organism: Brachynemurus nebulosus (assembly GCA_035578155.1). Taxonomy (NCBI): domain Eukaryota; kingdom Metazoa; phylum Arthropoda; class Insecta; order Neuroptera; family Myrmeleontidae; genus Brachynemurus; species Brachynemurus nebulosus. Next base: position 119,377,435 of record JAPWDM010000001.1, on the reverse strand, counting down.
AATTATTTTATCAATGCTAAATAAGCGTTTTTCTCATATTGTCGTACTCCAATATGTATTGTATATTATTATAATTTATGAAAATGTGTTTTATTTATTAAAAAATTTAACAAAATCATAATCTGACTTCACGATATTTCTGATTATATACTATGTCATGTCTATACATATATTAACAAGTTTGCCAAAAAATGATGATGAAAAAACTTTAAGTCTTAAGACGTTAGTGATTATTAAAAATAAGGTTACACTAACAAATGACGATGAACGATTTGGTTCATGGCATCCCAACAATAAACTTAAAACTGTCCCGGGGGTATTCAGAGATAAATAAGAACATTACATATATTGAGTGATTTAGGTAATAATATATCTACTTAATAAATTTCTAACACTAACTGACTGACTGACTGACAGACAGCCTAAACCGTTAGGTTTAAAAGAATTAAATTTTGCATAGGAGTTCCCTATGTGACGTAAGTGAGCACTAAGAAAGGATTTTTGAAAATTCGTCCCCTAAGTGGGTATAATAGGGAATGAAAATTTGTATGTAAATTCGTTATTTTTGAAGTTAGTGATATTAAAAATATGTTACTATGGCTATGAAAATAAATATTTAATGAATCATTAACTTTGACTGATAGACAACGGACAAACTCAACTGTTGAGTTTAGAGGGACGAAATTAAGCACAGGACTTATGAAAATTGGCGTTTAGGCTTCTATTTATAAATAAAAGTCAGTTGTTTCTGGAAATTTATTCTCTAAGGCGTTAAAACAGAAAATGAAAGTTCATATGGGAAGTTCATCGTGGATATTGATTTAGGCTTTTGAAAAACATTAAAAGTGAGCACAAAGTGAGTACCTAATAAAGAGATATTGTCGATGGGCAATCCCATTGGGTATACGGCTAGTATGTAAATAAAAGATAAATAAAATCAAAATCCGAAAATGTATGAAACCGAATCCAACGAAACTTAACCCATTGATCAAAACAAGTCATAAAAAATTTTCAAAAAGTGGTATTTTACAAAGTAAAATTTTCAAAAAGTGGTATTTTACAAAGTAATATTTTCAAAAAGTGGTGTTGTGCAAAGTAAAATTTTGAATAATAATTATTATGTTTATATATTCCCCCAGTATTTTTACCATAAACAATAGTTATAGAAAGATAGATAGGTATTGAATAAGTATTTTTTGTTTGTTAACCTATTGATGATACAGAAAAAAATAAAGTGCTAAATAAAAATTTGCTTTTTATAGACAGTGGAATGTTTTTAAACTATTCGCAGTTTAATTTTGTAAAAACACCTAAAAAATTATCAGTTAAAGACAAATATTATTTCTAAACGAACGAATTGAAAATTATGTCTAATGCAAAAAAAACGTAACATTCCTTTATGTAATTTTATACCATAAGAATATATACGTATACAGGGTGGAAAGTAAAATAATTGCCGTCGTTTTCAAGGGCGGATGAAAAATTTAATTTGGAGTATGAAATTTTATTTTATTTTCCCGGAATTATGCTGAATTCAATTAATTAACCCTTTCCTGCACAGCAGTTTTAGATCATTATTGTTCGACGATACTTTATTTTTAACAAATCATTAATAATATGGGTGAATACTTATTGGCAAGAATTACATAGTTTGCACATATGTTCTATTGTGTCAGAACGTCAATGGAACAATGCAATTTAATTGCCTATATTCAGGAGCAAGTAAAAACATTACCTATTTTAATAGCTCTGAAAATATACATTGGATAGTTCGTTGTAAGAATAATCACTTCGACGATCTTTTTTAACGAATTGTTTAAGGACTGTGGTATGTAAGAAATAATAACACTCACATAATTATAAAATATTTTATTAAATAATTAACTTTGGTATACAGCTATTGGAAAAGTTACACTATTGGTTTAGTTTACAACTCATAAAATGTTAAAAGTTTATTTTAAAGCCTCCTATAGGGTCGTAAATATAACCCTTTACCCGCAATTTTTCCATCACCACTGTTGGCAATACACCAACATTACATCAAAAATACACCAAAAATACACCAAATTACATCAAAAATACACCAAAAATACATCAAATGACACCAAAAATACACCAAACAACACCAAAAATATACCAAATGACACCAAACTTACACCAAAAATACACCAATTGACACCAAAATTACACTAAATGACACCAGAATTACACCAAATGACACCAAAATTACATCAAAAAGACACCAAAGAGTCACTCCCAAATGAGTCACTCCCAAATGAGTCACTCCCAGAGAGTCACTCCCAAAAGAGTCACTCCCAAAAGAGCCACTCCCAACGAGTCACTCCCAGAGTCACTCCCAAAAGAGTCGCTCCCAAAGAGTCACTCCCAAAAGAGTCACTCCCAAAGAGTCACTCCCGAAGAGTCACTCCCAACGAGTCACTCTCCACGAGTCACTCCCAACGAGCCACTTCCAAAGAGTCACTCCCAAAGAGTCACTCCCAAAGAGTCACTCCCAGAGAGTCACTCCCAAAGAGTCACTCCCAAAGAGTCACTCCCGAAGAGTCACTCCCAACGAGTCACTCCCAGAGAGTCACTCCCAAAGAGTCACTCCCCAAAGAGTCACTCCATAGGTATATACGACTCAACCCGCGGAATCTTTAGTCAGTCGAGTTCAGTTCAGCTATTCGTAAACACGTTGCAATCGTAACACTGTTAAGCTATGCATAGTTGTGAATTTTATGGTTTGAAATTTTCGCGGAAGTTTAATCTCTCGCGTCATTTAAGAACTAAACATAATTCGTCTGAGAATGATAAAAATGATGAAAATGGAATAAGTCAATTTGAAGATTCCACGAATCAGTTCATAAATAATGGGACACACGTGAACAGCGCGGAGAAGAGAAGACTTTCAATACAAAGTGAATCGTTAAAATCTAATGATGAAGATGATGATGGTGAAACCGACTATAGCTTTGAAGCAAGAAACGATATTGAAGAAAAGGAAGATAAAGTACCAGTATTTCAAAATCAGCACGAAGATGACACAGATCGATCTAAAAGAAACTTGAATATTTTTAATGACAGTATGATGGCTGCAGCAAAAGCAATCAAAAGGAAATTCGATTCTTTAAAAAACTCACATAATATTCTACAATCTGTGAATGACGAAGATAATCGATCTAACGAAGAAAAGCATTCACAATTGCCTGATAACTACAAAGAAACAAGCTTTACTTCAAAAGTGGCTGGTCTCTTGCAAACTGCTCTAGACATATTAATGATCAAAGAGCTTCAGAACGCATGCGCAGAGGGCGAAGCACAAGAAGATAAAAATTCAGAAGAAAAGGAACAACCTTCAACATCAAATTCAATAAATGGAGAAGCTAAACGTCTGAAGTATGATGAAAACGCTAACCTTCATAATGGTCATTCGAAATCTGCTGATGTAGAAGAATGTTTTGATGATCCGAACCATTTAGTCGATGAACTAAGAAGTTTAGCGACTCAGACGCAAATTGGAGAAGAAATGGTTAATACTATGTGCAATTTAAAGGAAAGGCATCATATTGTAAATCCCAGCTTTGCGGATTATATCGAAGATGAGAAAAAACGAAGCCATTTTAATAATTTAAAGAAAAGTGACACTGGGAGGCAAATTATCTCGATAACTCAGAAATTGGAAAAGCATGATATTATTGAGCCAGTGTTAAAGTATGTATCAAATGATGGCGGAGACAGCGATGAAAAAACATCTGCTAGTGACAACGAAGATACTGCGAGCGAAGGAGAATCTGATGATGACGAGAATACAGTCGCCGATGTTGGTGATGAAAAAATTGCGGGTAAAGGGTTATATTTACGACCCTATAGGAGGCTTTAAAATAAACTCTTAACATTTTATGAGTTGTAAACTAAACCAATAGTGTAACTTTTCCAATAGCTGTATACCAAAATTAATTATTTAATAAAATATTTTAAAAATCATGTGAGTGTTATTATTTCTTACATACCACAGTTCTTTAACAATTCGTTAAAAAAGATCGTCGAAGTGATTATTCTTACAACGAACTATGTAATATATATTTTTTGAACTATTAAAATAGGTAATGTTTTTACTTGCTCCTGAATATAGGCAATTAAATTGCATTGTCCTATTGATATCCTAGCACAATAGAACACATGTGCAAACTATATAATTCTTGCAAATAAGTATTTACCAATATTATTAATGATTTGTTAATTTGAAGTATCGTTTGAACAGTAATGATGTAAAACTGTCAAACAGGAAAGGGTTAATTAATTGAATGTAGCTTAACTGCGAAAAAAATAAAATTTCATACTCCAAATTAAAGTTTTCGTCCGCTCTTGAAAACGACGACAATTATTTTACTTTCCACCCTGTATACGCATATATTCTTAAAGTATTAGTTTACATTTTCAATTCGTTACTTACAAGGAGAGGGCACGACCTGGGAAATTGACTTCGGGATGAGATTTCGCAGGATTATAGTCCCTCCGAAGATTAATCAATTGTGAAAATATAAAAACCCATTGGCTAGCCAATTTCGAGAAAAACGCTTTCAAAATTCTAGCTTCATTTACTGAATGTTTATATACGAGATATTTGTATATGAAGTCACGAGTTATGTAGCTCAGTCGGTAGAGTATTAGGTTGGCGACCTAGAGTGCACGTGTTTGAATCCGACCGACTATAAATAAAATTATTACCTATTATTATTATTTTTTTTTTATTTTGTTAATTAAATATTAAAATTAATAAATTTCAAAAATAAATACTTATTTCTAACAATAAATATCATAAGTTAAAATATAATTGTATTTTTTTTTTTAATTCGTAACCATGTACTGAATACTTTTTTAATAACTAATTTGGCTTTTTTAAACAGGTAAATAAGAAAATTACCAGAACCATTTTGTAATTAAAAATTAAGAATTTTATTGATTATTTTACTTATAGTTTTATACAAGAACAAAATGATAATTTTTTTTTGAAAACATTCAAATAGAAAATATTTTCGCATCTTGCATAAAAGATGATTTTGTACACGGACATAAAAATTATCATTTTGTTCTTGTATATAATTACAAGTAAAATAATCAATAAAATTCTCAATTTTTTTAATTAAAAAATGTCCTGGTAATTTTATTATTTACCTGTTTAAAAAAAGCCAAATTACTTATTAAAAAAAGTATTCAGTACATGGTTACGAATTTAAAAAAAAAATACAATTATATTTTAACTTATGATATTTATTGTTAGAAATAAGTATTTATTTTTGAAATTTATTAATTTTAATATTTAATTAACAAAATAAAAAAAAAATAGTAATAATAATAGCTAATAATTTATTTGCAGTCGGTCGGAATCGAACACATGCACTCTAGTCGCCAGCCTGATACACTACCGACTGAGCTACATAACTCTTGACTTCATATACAAATATCTCAGATATAAACATTCAGTAAATGAAGCTAGAATTTTGAAAGCGTTTTTCTCGAAATTGGCTTTTTATATTTTCACAATTGATTAATCTTCGGAGGGACTATAATCCTGCGAAATCCCATCCCGAAGTCAATTTCCCAGGTCGTGCCCTCGCCTTGTTAGAATTAGAAATATTTATATATATATATATATATATATATATATATATATATATATATATATATATATATATATATATATATATATATATATATATATAATAATTTTTTATTATTGACGTCTTGTAACTGATAATTTTTTTAAGTTTTTTACAAAATTAAACTGCAAATAGTTTAAACGCAGACATGGGTAATGCACAGAAAAGAGTTAAAAATTTCACCGTCCAAATTACAATTTTCATCATATGGGTATATATGGGTATTGTTTAAATTGTTTAAAACTATGGACTTTCTATTTTTTTTATTAAAAAATGTTTTAAACTGTATAAATGCTTTTACTTAGGAGTAGAAAGGTTAACACAACATTAATTTTTTAATCCTAAAAAGTGTATCTTAACATAACTATCTAGAAAACCAGAATTTTCATATCAATTTTGAGTGCTCAGTTTATAAAAAGATGCTAGTTTTATTAAACAGAAAGAAATCGTTTTAATTGTAATCTAGTACATTATCGATGGCCAAACATTTTACGTTAAATGAATAGGTTCTTATTCGTAATAAATTTTAGTATCAATAATATTATTACCGGAAATAAATTTTCTAATATTAACAGAATTTCCTATTTTTACAATCAAATTTTCATCTGATATAAAAATTCCAAAACAAGTACATTCTTATAGCATATTTACATGTATAATACGATTAATACATATGAGATCTGCATAACATATGCGATAACGCGAAATATGCAATTATCAGCATTTTGCTATTTATGATTATAACTTTGTATCGTTAAAATACACATAAATAATATTACATATACTTACATAGTTAAGATATTATTTTTAATTTTTTATTAAATATAAATTAGAGTTTTGAAATTATTGTGAAAAAATTTGACTTTTAGAATTGAAAAAAATTTAAATATGGCTCTGTATAGTTAATCTCCAAGTTTACTGGAAGAAAAATCGATTTTTTTTAAAATTTTTATTGAACGCCAAAAGTGTTTACATATTAATCCAGCATAATCAAAACTAGAATATAAATCAATGTTTAGAGATGGATATTGAATAAAAAAAATCGAATTTTTGTTTTATAATTTTTATTAAATATACGTAAAAATTGGTACAATATTGAAATTTTTAAAATACAATATACATAGTACAATTAAATAATACATTTGAAGAGAATAAATTACAAAATTCGCCATTCAGCATCCCCCACGATTTCGAGAAGATCCAATGTTTTGAATTCCAGTTTATGAGTTGCTCTGCAGTCATGCCAGCATCTGCTCGTTCAAATTGTCAAATCTCGCCGGTAACGAAATGTATCCAATTTCTAATTCCAATATTGTCTTCATTTTCGATGAGTCGAATTTTGACGGCAACTGACTTGCGCCCATTATTTTATATACTTTTCCAATCTCCATATCAGAAAGTTTAATTCACCGTTTGATGGAACCAAGATGATTCAATTCGTTCACAAAATTTGCCGCCATTTTTTGAATTAAGTCTCTGTTTCCAGATGAAGCACCAGGATTCCATTGTTGGCAATAATTAATTGTTAACACAACAATTGAAAAAATTGTTTTACAACAATAAGATTTAATGTTTTCATTAAATTTATATTTTTTCGTTATGGAGTTTTCTCACCAGAGGTATAAAATTATCAAATTATGCTACATTTATATTTGTACAATATATATATTTCGTCTAATTACGGACTCTTCAGGTACAGTACAAGTTTTCACTAAAGTTTCGAACAAAATTGTAACTGAAGAAATTCTGTCGCAGCCTTTTTATAGCAGAAAAATAGTATGATGACGTCAGCTATCACACGTTATGTGGCCATACAGGTTAAAACCTGTTTTCAGATAAAAATATTATAAAATTATGGAAGCAACACCATCTTTTCATGGAATTTTGAATCTAGGTACAGAGTTCGCGGTGGTTCAGACTAGCAACGCCATCTTTTCATGAAATTTTGAATCTAGGTACAGAGTTCGCGGTGGTTCAGACTAGCAACGCCATCTTTTAACTATCAAAAAGGATTTTCAGCACCATCTGTTGACAATTTCTCAAACTTACGCACAGGCATCGTTAGTATCCGGACGAGCAGCGACATCTTGTACTGAATTCACAGGGCTCGAAGGCGGCATAGCTTACCTATCTCCTCCCGGGGTCGCTCAAAAAAATCGGTTGGAGGGATGGAGGGTCCAGAACTCTTATATGTCTACTACTAACTTCATACAAAAGGTTCGGTTGTGTTTTTATTTGACACAATTGTATATCAACAATTAAATAATAATAAGAAGAAAAAATTAAAAACTTGGTATTACGTAAATGTGTACATAGAAAATGTAGAAAAAGTATTGTACAGCTAGATTATATAGATAAGTATTTTAGTATCTTTATTTGGATAAAGTTTCTAAAACTTATAATTTTTGTTGAGTTAGATATAATTTTAATTAGTAAGTATGCTGAGATAATTTTATTGATTTCGTTCAAATATTCAGATTCATGGTAAAATTAACCTTGAAAATTATTTTTTAGCAAGTTAAAACATATTTTTTATAACAGCTCAAAATATATATTTTTTTAGACCGTCACAGGAACTCCAAGAACTGGAACTCAGGGGGAAAGAGAACATTTTATTGCACTCCTTAGAGTTCTACTGTGCTTTAGAAATAAGACAGATGCTTTACTTTATGGTCCTTTTTATACATTAGTAATATATGTAGTACCGAACATCGCATGCATTTGTATTGAAATATTACTATGTTCTACCAACTAAAATTTTTCCATAAAAATATATGTTATAGAGTACTAAGAGACAAATTATTGAACAAAAAATGGTGGGTGTTGCTAACGCGTAAGTGCCAAAAAAATTTTTTCTTAAATTTAAAAAAATTAATATAATAAAGGAATATAACGTTAATTTTTTTTTATTACTTCGCCTAAAGTGGGTGCACAATATATATTAAACTCAAATAAATCGGCTCAGTAATTTCGTCAAAAAAATTTTTTTTGAAAATTTTTGTCTATTTGTGTATTCATAAACTATTAGCCTCAGAGGGTTGAAATTTGGCAGGAAGGTATCTGGGGTTAAGAAGTATTATTTCCTATAAAAACAATCAATTTTTCGTCAAGGGCCGTTTTCCCTATCTTACCAGGCTATGCCCTTTGTACAGACAACCATTCATAAAAATAGTAATTATTTCGCCGCCACTGCATCGCATTTGCGCAAGAATTCGTTGCTTAGAGATGGGAATTTCTAATTTTAGGTATTCCTGTGCACCTCAACCTCTCTGAAGCATTTTGTAAAAGAAATAGTATTGTGACCTATTTAAGCGTTCGATGTCCTTTGAAATACAAACTTTTTCAGAAAATATCGGAGAAAATATCTTCATTTTTGTAATTGAACGTTGATAATAAACATTCTCTGAATCTTTTTTAGCTATGACGTTATAAAAGTCACTGCGGACAAAAATTAATCTCTTTTTATTTGTAGCTTTGAATTCGTCACCTCCGGATGTTTTTACCAGATAAAAATTTAATTTATTAAACATTTATTGTTTCTTTTGTCGTTAAAAAAAAAAAAATTGAATATTCTGCAAATCTTTTGTATTGTTGCAAATTGTTTGGTTACGTTAAGAACCTTTTGTGATTTTATTACATTTTTTTGTTGTTGTGTTACTTAATCGAAATTTTTTTTGATGTTTTTATCAGTTTTACCAGTTTTACCAGATGTTTGAATAAACTGGAAGTTTTCGAACATATTTCTTTGACAAGTAAAATGGAAGCCAGTAACTGACCGTTTTTTTGGAAGTTGTTGTGAGTTGGATTCCAGCTGGAAGTTTTATTTGTGTGGTCGCTTATGATTTCAACGTTTTGATGATGATTTGTCTGCTTCAAGTTTCGTTCGAGTGCGACCCGAATAATCGTAAAGTCCTGGAATTGGTTCAAACGTCCAGCATTAAATATTGGATCTCGTCAATTACTGAGATAAGTGATTTCTATTTTCGTCATTTTCCTTGGTGATAAACTTCCATGAGTCTAATTTTGTACCAACCTGTGTGAACCGGTTCTAGTCATGTTAAAACAATGTGATAAGGTGAATCATTGTGTGACTTACGTAATGGACTTTAAATCAGGAACCCTTTATTTTTTTCATTTACAACTAATTTTCTTACTGTAAAATTGGTTTAATATAATTTTCTGGCTTCCGGTTATATTTTTTATAATGTCATAATTTTTTATACTTCCTTTTTATTTAGCTAATATTTGCTACTAAATACTTGTCACGTTTTTATGAAAATTTTATCATTTATTATATTCTCAGAACTGGTTAATTCGAGTTAATTTTATAAAGATTTATTCTGTACGAACATAGAGTTGGTTTACCCTGCATTGCTTATTTCTCATTTTCTTAACTTAATTTCTTTTTTTTTTACGTTTAAGGCAGGTTACCCAATTCTGTGTTCTGTAATTTATTTATAAATTTTTATACCCGTTTCTAGTCGAACAAAATCTAACTAAATTTATTAGTTTAAGTGCAGATATATTGAAAATTGTTAAACAAATTTTAATTATGGCTGTGAACTGATTGTGTTTGTTAACTATATAAATTTTATTGTACTCTATAAAAGTCTGAATTTCATTTTACGAACTAAATACCCCTGTGAAGACGAAGATTCGAACAAAACTTTATTTTTCATGCTCTAAACAACTCAAAGATTTTTTATTTACCAAATACCTTTTCTTTATTTCAGATATTTTTCTATTTTGAAAATTTAAATACATATTTTTTTATTATTATTATTATTTTTTTTTTTTTGTAACAAAATTTTAGCGCCCAGCATTAGCGACCCGAGTTGTTGATTTAATTTAATAATTTTTGGGCTTTGATGAAATTCAGACTTAAAATTTATTTTGTTTTTCGACACTTTTTTCTTTTCCGTATTAACCAGATTTTTATTTTAGGTAAAGCCAGAATTCCAGGCTAGTGGTAGAAGCATTCGGAGGAAAATCAATGCCTACTTTTGGTGAAAGTGTTATTTATAAAAAAAAAATTTTATGTCGTCAGTATTGTAAGTTACCTTAAATTACTTTTCATTTTTGCTTCTTGCGTACAATTTTTTTACAATTTTTTGTATAATTCTTTGCATAAAGTTTTCTTATCTGTCCGTCTTGTCTGTCCTCTTCACAATTAATTTAGTTCTATTTTTCTTGCGTATGTTGTAATATTTTCTCGTTTGCCCATTTGTCCGTCTCTTTCGCAATTTCATATTAAAAATTATTTCATTTATATTTCGGTCTAAACTTTTTGTGAGATTTAATTATGGTCGCTAATCAAGACGTGAGTTTTCGTCGTTTAAAACGTGACGAATTAGTTTACGAAGTTTTAATACGGCTAGGCAGATGACTTCATTATTGAACTTTGGCTTGGAAACCGACGCGACTTTTGCACCTTCCTTGGTGGGAGAAATTGAAACTTTACAAGCTAAATACAACCAAATGTGTACTGAGGTCCGTCTGTTCATGGGTAGAGAAGACTCCATTGAATACACTCATCTATCCAACAGAATCGCGCATTTTTTGCGTCATATCGATTTAGTTAAGAATCATCGTTATAGAGATGATAATACGGCAACTCTTATTGAACAAGCAACGTTCATTCAAAATCGGTTCATTCTCTTCGGTGAAATTCCAAGGAATGGACATCTTGGTTAGATACGGTACGCCAATTTTGTGTAAATACATTACCTAAAGATAGCAACCTTAGTTTGGTGTACCCATTTGTAGCAGTTAAAAATGATTCTCGTCCGTATGTCCGTTTATTAATTTCTGGACGGAAGGTCTCGGGCTTGTTAGATTCTGGAGCTTCGATAACAGCCATGAGTTCCAGATTCTTCGACCAAATTAAACACAACCAATCACCTTTAGGTAACGTTAATCCACAATTACAGATACCTGTGGCAAATGGTTCCTTATCTCAGATTATAGGAAAAGCTTTCATATCATGTTAATTTCACGGGCATACCGCCTCGATACCTACTTTAATTGTCGAAGGTCTCTCCAACGACCTGTTGCTTTGTGTAGACTTTATTAAGAAGTTTGGCATCACTGTCGACTTCGCCAACAACAAATATCAAGTCGCTACTTCTGATATTTGTTCTCTACTGGCGATGCTCTGCGTATTAGGCAACGCAATTACGTAGCGTCTAAACCAATCCAGGACTGTATTAACTCTGAGATCGATTGTATGCTTGATCTTTAGGTTATTGAGCCAGCCCAGAGTCCTTGGAATAATCCCATCGTGGTAGTCAGTAAGAAGAGTACCGACGGTACTTCTAAGTTCGGATTTTGTTTGGACTTCCGAAAGCTGAACGCTGTGGCCCTTAAGGACGCTTATCCGTTACCATTCATGCACCAGATTTTAGACCGGTTAGGCAATACCAGTTGGTTCACTACCCTGGATCTTAAATCCTCTTTCTGGCAAATACCTTTGGAGGAAAGTAGTCGTCCAAAATGCGCATTCTCTGTACCTGGACGTGGCCAGTTTCAGCCTAGGCGAATGATGTTTGGTTTAACTAATGCTCCAGCCACTTAACAACGTCTGAAGGATATTATTTTGGATCCTGGTCTTGAACCACATGTATTCGTGTACCTGGACGACATAGTCATCGCTAACACATCATTTGATGATCACCTGAAGACTTTGTCTGAAGTGTTAGCTTGATTGAAAGCTGCTAACCTTACGCTTTCATTAGCGAAATATGTCACTTCGCCAAGCGCGAAATAATATATCTCGGATTCATAGTGAATTCGAATGGAATCCAGGTAGACCCAGAAAAAACGAGTGCAATTGCCTCCTACCAAATTCCTAAAACGACTAAACAAGTCCGTTTCTTTTTGGGAATCGTCTCGTGGTTGGATCCCACACTTTACGGAACTTTCAGCCCCGTTACTTAAACTCACGAGAAAGAACTGCAAGTGGATCTGGAACGACGCCACGCAGAAATCTTTCGACACACTGAAACAACATCTCTTATCACCTCCGATTCTCAGTTGTCCGGATCCATACCTCCCGTACACGATCCATTGTGATGCCTTACAACATTCGGTAGGCAGTTGCCTTACCCAGTAAAACCTCTGACGGTAAAGAGAGGGTAATAGCTTATGCGTCCCGTGCTCTGTCGAAAAACGAACCACATTATCCCGTGACGGAAAAAGAACTCCTTGCGATCTTATGGTCAATCAACAAATTCCGTTGTTATGTGGAAGCTACTCGCTTCACCGTAGTCACCGACCATTTCGCCTTGAAATGGCTACAACTTCAGTCTTGTGATTTCGACATAGTACACCGTAAAGGTTTTTTCCACCTGATGGTTTGTCGCGCATACCGACCGACATCAATTTGATAGAGGTCACTAATACGCATCACGACCGCTGGTATCGGAAAATGATAATGAATGTCGAACGATTTTCTGACAGATTTCCCCAATGGAAGTTGGTAGATGGTAAATTGTTAAAATTGGTAAAAGTTTTGTACACCAGTCAACCCCCTCAATCTGGATGAAGATCCGTCGAAGCTAGTTTTACCTACAACACTTCGTAATAATGCTTTAAGGGAATGTCACGACAGTGTAACGGACACTTTGGGTGTTACAAGACGTTATGTCATGTGTCGCAACATTACTATTGGCCTGGTCTACGTACCGATGTGTTCAGGTATTGCCGATCATGTCAGATTTGGGCTCAACACAAAGTCGAGCGTAAGTTACCTGCTGGTTTTATGGGTAAACGGATAATTAACAAACCCTGGTCTGTACTTTGCACTGACCTGGCAGGACCATTTCCTATGTCCACCAACCGACATAAGTACGTGTCATCATATCCGATTTGCTGACTAAATTTTCGTTGATTTTCCCGTTACGAGAAGCCAATTCCAAAAACCTTATTAAGATCTTTGATAAGGTATTCCTTACCTTTGGTTTTTACGACTCTCTGGTTTGTGACAGTGGAATTCAGTAGGTATCGAGAGAGGCCTTACAGTACTTTAAAGACCATAACATACAAGTACAACTCTCTCCTAAGTTCCATCCACAAAGTAATCCAGCAGAAAGTCATACAAACTGCAAAAACTTTCATTAATTCTTACATTAACAACAATCAGCAATTGGGATGTAAATCTAGACGCATACAACTTTTCAACATCAATTCTTCAGTGCATCATACGACCCAGTTTTCGCCCGCATACTTAATGTTCGGACGCGAAATTAAGATATCCGGTAACCCCTCACAACAAAACCCTTTACCTGCTGACATTGATCTAAATAACTGCCCTGAGCGTATCCAATTAGCACGTGACCGTATTTCTAAGTCACAAGATAGTAGTGCTGCTAGATATAATCTCCGTCATCGTTTCGCTACTTTGAACGTCGGCAATTTTGTATGGAAACGACATTTCCCCTTATCTGACGCTGGAAACTACTTTAGTTCAAAATTAACTCCAAAGTTTGTAAAATGCCAGGTATCTAAAAAATTGTGCGATAATCGTTACGAGCTAACTTTCGTTAATGGCAAAAACTTAGGCGTATACCACTTTTCTATGCTGAAACCTTACATCGAGCGTATTAATTAAAAATTAAAGTCAGTCCGTATGTATCTTGGTTTCATTGTATTTTATTTTGTATTTCACATTTAACTTTGGTGACTTCATCGTTTGAATTGTTTCTCTATCTCTTTTGTCTATACGCTGTGCCGCGACGACGTGAGAATCATCGTGGCTGGTGCACAATGAACTTCGCGACCAGGGTAGTAAACGTCCACCGAAAAAGCGAAGGAATGACTTCTATATAGTCAGGCATGGGTTTCGTTACTCTTCGTCCGTCTATTGTCTGTTATTTTTGTCATTTTTCAGTGCATCCGTAAATTATATTTCAATTTACGTCCGTCCGTCTTATTAGTCACCAAGTTAAGTCTACGTTCCGTTACTATTTAGTCAGATACCTACATTTTTCTTTACCTACAAGTTTGTATACGCATTTAGTTTATCTTTAACTTTCCTAATTTATACGTTCTGTGTGTTTGTATTCCGTTTCGCCATGCCTTTGGGTTTAACCGAAACGAGGGTTCCAAGTTTAACTTTTATTCGTTAACTATGAACACGGCATAAATTAAGTTTCATGTCATTTATAATTTTACATATTACCTATCTTTTCTCTTACCTACCGTTTATTTTCGTTTAATTAACTAGTAATTTAAATTTAGTTTAGTAATTACGTTCCGTTTCCTCAGGCTTCTGGTCTGTAGGCAAATGAAGGCCTCTGGTTAATATTAATTTTGCATTGACTTGGGCATATTATGTAAATTTACCTTTATATTTCTTATATCTACGTTTATCTTCCCTTTTTCTTATCTTTCGTATTCGTATCTTATCTATATTACTTACATTAATATTAATATTTTTTTTTTTTTAATTAAAATTGGGGTAGTGCTGCCGGTGGATGGCGCGGTCAGCAATACCCGGCGGCATCGCCAGCGGAGGGCATGCGCCGCCATACAAACGGTGATGAATAAAAACATACACAAAACAGACAGGAACACATAAATGCACTAGACAACGGACAAACACATACAATAAAAACAAACTAACAAGCAGACCCTGCCATCCCAGGGTCTAAGGGAAGCTCTTAATGAGGTAAGGGACGTGACCTACCAGGTCAAACAGAAGGTCCTATCCTCAGGCAGAAATAATACATAAAAAGGACATTTTCATACCGCCACTACATGGAAAACAACGCCCTCAGCGGCATGGAGAAACTTCCACAAAAACTTAGAATGAAAGAAATTTTTTTTTAAACAGAAGTGTATCACTGGGGTCTGGAGCCACCCAGTGGATCTAAACAAAATCTGACTATACAAAGGCACTACCCAGTCAAACCAACTGACTGGGAGCATTTAAATATAAAAATATTAAAAGCTAAAATTAATTAAAAACAGATATAAAAGAAAGTAACACAATACTTCACGGGGGTGTAGAGGGCTCCCGGAGGCATAACAACTGATATCACAAATGAGGTAAACAGTAAATGAACTTAATTAAAAACAAAAAAAAAAAACAAAAAAAAAAAAAAACGAGTATCACAGATCAGGTGGTCATCAGATGTATCACAGTCAAAGTTCTAGTAGCTTTGCGACAAGGCGCCGCTTCCCGCAACCTCGGCAATTCCGAAACGGCTTCGTCAACTCATAGGAACTCATCCGTGCAAGGAACAAGTGACGGCTGCCTACTGAGTGAGCAACTTACAACCGTTCAGTCAGCGTCGGGGTTCGACTTACACGGGAGACCGGTACTTGACTAGGCCATGTTCGTCCGAGTCGAGGGTACAGGGAGAAGAGGAATGCCGCAGAGTATCACAGGCCCTCTCTTTAATCCTGACAGAGCAACAAATATCACAGCTAAGATTACAATATCACAGATGTCAAAAAGAAGATAATTTGCACTGCGACACGATGCCGCTCCCTACAGCCTCGACAATTTCGAAAAGGCTTCGTCGACGCCAGCGAACTCATCCGTGCAAGGAACAGGTGACGGCTGCCTACTGAGTGAGCAACTTACAACCGTTCAGTCAGCGTCGGGGTTCGACTTACACGGGAGAACCGATACGTCGGCTAGGCCACATTCGTCCAGGTCGAGGGTACAGAGAACGGAAAGGATGCCGCAGGCAATATCACAGATAGAAGAATTACCACCGGGGGTTCGGAAGCCCAGTGGCATAACAAATAGATCACAGTGTCTATCACATAAAAAATAAATCACAAAAAAAATATCACACTTTCCGACGCGAGTGACACATGATCACGAAACTCGGTATCATACCCGTAGATGCTACTAAGCTCACAAATGCTTTTCACTATTCAAGAAAGTCGTCTCTTTTCTAAATCTGTCGATCCAAGCTTTTCGGTGATTGTTCACATTATACGGAGATGTTCCACTGCCGATCACACGACGATCATCCTCGTCGAAAAAATTACCAGAGCCTCGTCAGCCTGCTAGCCGAAGCTAACAGTTGCCCGCCGGGCACGAACGGGGACGTGAAGGTTGGATTTTAGCCCAGCAATATTAATATTAATATTAATATTAATATTGATATTAATATTAGCCCAAATATTAATAGTAATAATAATAATAATAATAATAGTATCCCAAAATATAACAGAGCACGACATTTGAAGGACCAATGTTATTTAACAGTTATATATTTAATTTCGTTCGTATATCGTTTCCCTTAATATGTTTAGCTCTTACATTTTTCCAATTTCATTACCTATCGCATTACATCCTTCATGCCTCTACTCAATTATTAGCGTTAATGATTCAAATTTCATTTATTTAAGTGCAACTGATTGCTTCAACTAGGCAATCCTACCATTTACATATCAAATAATCCACTTTTTCAGCTGTAGGAAGAGTACAAGCCCCAAGTTTAGACTTTAGATTAGCTAAAAAGTTTAACATCGAAATACAACTATCTTAAAAATTTTTTTGCAAACCGGATAAGTTTTTTTTTTTTTTTTTTTTAAATCAAATAATTTATAGACTGTTGGTGGAATTTGTTTCTTAAATCATTGTTATTTCTAAGTAGCTTAATCATTTGTGCTTAAGTCCTTAATTTTTTCAAATTTTCTTTTGCATTTCACCGTCAGCAAGAAAGTGTTGAATTTGTTGTATGCATTGGCCTCTTAAATAAGAAATCTGAGGACACTGTTATCTGTCTAACATCGGCTGATCTAATGGTACTGGATTTCCTTTGAATTTATCCGCTGTACATGTTGAACTAGTGTATAAGATCTTATCGAAAATGTCACTTCGGATGGTTCAGAGATTCTACTATCGTTTTCAAATGCTTCAAATACATTTTCTTGATTTTTCTTTCTATGTTTTGCATGTGAAATTTCGAAATTCCACTATTTTGGTAATCTAATAGTAATATATGCTATTTTAACAAACTGGACAGTCTATTGATATCATTTTCTAATAGCTCAATATTAGGTCTAAATGTACATGAGCAAACGATTTTTTTAAGAAATCGCTTTCGGGAAGTCGATTTCTTTAAAAATCGTTCAGTACTTCCATTAAATGTTATTGTTTCTTATATGAACTAAATATGTGATGGGCAGGGTTGTCTTATATGTTCTCGATATATAGGATACTGCATCGGTTGGTCTTTTTTTCAATTTTTCGGTTACAGTCCTTATAATTCTAAAATTTACTTGTATTTTCTCTCATACATTACGTCAGTAGTTTTATAGTCTTTATTTAAGTAGTTCTAGTCAATTGGGGTTTATAATGGATAGTAAGTATGCATTTACAGGAAGTTCACCCAATTTTGTTTCGGTTTAAGTTGGTCGACCGCGTTATTCTTACGCCTGCGAGACTAATTACCTTACGTTACCTTACGTTATTAGTTATTTTTTTGGTGAGATCGGCTGACCTTTGCCGAATGGCGAAACTTTACAGGATCTCACGTACCTTTTTCTCTTGGTAGATGCCTTTTTGCTTAGGTTCAATCGTTATTTGTGTAAATTTCGGCTGACCGCATACCCTATCTCATTTCCCATATACAGTTTTGCTTGGCAAATCGCGATAGTGGATTTATATCTAAATCCACTCAGATTCTTTAAATTTAATTGAATTCATATCTGTTTAACAGATTTAGCTTGTAAGTAGTAGATTAGTAAATTAGTTGCGTGGAAGCGGATTTATATTTGAATTTAATTCAAATTTAGTTATTACGAGCATTTCAGATTTATAGCTGATGTAAATCAGATTTAGTTTATTATTATTATTAGTAATGTGAGATAATACAAGATGAATTGAACTTAATTTTAGGCACAATCACTTTAGTTAAAAATTAAATTCCAAGTCCAGTCAGTTCACATTGTCAAATTTATACCAGAAGAGTTACATTGATTAGCGCATTTGTTTCGTTAGCTGAAATTTGCTACTAAATACTTGTCAGGTTTTTTTTTATAAAAAAAAATTTATCATTTACCATAATTTCAATTGGTTAATACGAGCTTATTTATTCTATTTTCTATTTTTTTGTTACATATATTGCAGGTTAGCTAATTTTTGGTTACTTTAATGGTTGTGAAATCTTTTTTAAAATGATCCTTTTCTAGTCAAGCAACAAATTTGTAAAAATTGTAAAAGGGGAATTAAATTGTTAACTGTCAACAATTTTAATTATGACTGATGATTGTTATTTAATTCATCAATTTGTTCTGTGATCTTCAATAAGTGTGAATTTCATTTTTCGAACCACACCCCGAGAAAACAAAGATTTTTAAATAAATACTCATGCTCTAAATAACTTAATGTTTTATTTGTCAAATACCTTTTTTTATTTCAGATAATTTTCTGTTTCAGATCTTTTATTCAATTTTAAAATTTTAAAATTATTTTTTAAAATTTTTTTTGTAAGAATGTATACATCGGAAGTGGTCAAGATTTTAAATTTAATAAAAATTTCTTAGC
Organism: Brachynemurus nebulosus; assembly: GCA_035578155.1. NCBI lineage: Eukaryota > Metazoa > Arthropoda > Insecta > Neuroptera > Myrmeleontidae > Brachynemurus > Brachynemurus nebulosus. The sequence continues at coordinate 119,358,265 of JAPWDM010000001.1, read as the reverse complement.
AGTGTTCACGAAACAATACTCCTGCCATGATTCTTAAATATTTTTTTTTTTTTTTTTTTGTAGTATAAATACTTGCTGAGCCAGTGCTGAATGTCCCCAGAAAACAATCCCATAGTTAAGAATTGAGTGAAAACACGAATAATAGATGGATATCAGAGTTTTGCATTCATAATATTTTTTAAAACTTTCATAAGATATAAAGTTCTGTTCTATTTTTTTTTTTATACTAAGAATGTGTGACTTACAATTTAAATCCTTGTCAATAATGACACCTAAAAGTTTTATTTCATTTTTAAATTCAATATAATGTTTTCTACATCTACTTATGTTGACATCTGAAAATAACTACCGAACTTAATTATTTCTGTTTTACTAGTATTTATTTTAAAGCGTTATGAAACCAGTTCGTAAACGAAGCCATATTTTCAGTTATTTTCCCAAGTAAACCTGCCGTATCCTCATTCCTACAAATTACGGAAGTGTCATCGACAATCAAAACTATATCACTACTTATATGTTGTGGTAAATCATTTATAAAAATAATAAATAATGTTAGGCCCAATATGTTCCCTTGAGGGACGCCCCTAGTGGTTAATATCCATTTAGAATATTTAACTATTTTATCATTAGAAATTTTGACTCTCCGATATCTGCCGTATAGATAAGAGTTAAATAAATCTAAAGCCTTGCCCCTGATACCATATTTTTCTTAATTTTTGGAGAAGCAAATCATAGTCAACACTGTCGAATACTTTTTCTAAATCTAACAGCAGCATAGCAGCTTGTTGTTTGTTTTGCCAAAGATTATGAATATTATCAATGGCTATAAATATTGCCATTGTAGTCGACTTTACTTTCAAGAAACCATGTTGTACATTATTAATAATGCAATTGTCGTCTAAATATGACTTGAGCCTATTATTAATAATGGTCTCAAATATTTTATTGATATTTGACAGTAGAGCTATGGGTCTATAATTACTTACGTCTTGCTCATCTCCTTTTTTTAAAAACAGGTATGATAATAGAATATTTTAATTTAGTAGGATATACACCTTGTTCAAAACAAGTTTTTATAATTTCAGCTAGAGGTTGGCAGATATAGATAGCAAACGATTTTATGACTCTAACTAGAATTTCGTCCTACCCTGTAGAATTTGTATTTTTAAGAGGCATACATATGTTATACATTTCCCAACAGTCCTTAGGATGCAAAAAGAAGCTGTTTATCACTTATTTAGGAAAATTTATAGAAAAATTTTTGCAATTTAAATTCAATGTGTTAGCCATGTTTACGCACTCATGATTAAATTCATTAGCTATTTTCTCACAGTCTACAATTGCTTCATTGTTAACTTCAATTTCTGATATATATATATATATATATATATATATATATATATATATATATATATATATATATATATATATATATTTAACTTTCTGAGTGATATTATTTACAATGGACCAGCATGTACGAGTAGTATTATTAGAATTGTTCATTTTATCATCATAATATTTACGTTTCTGTTTGTTTACTAATAATTTTAATTCTTTACAAATTTGAATGTATTTAGCTTTTAAATTAATTAAGTTATTTTGATTATTACCTAAATCCTTTATTAGCATAAAAAAGTTATTTTTTTCTAATAATTTATTTTTTATTTCAGGGGTTATCCAATTTTTATCAATAACTATTTTATTATTTACAACAATATTTTTTTGGGATATATAAATTTCACGAAGAATTTTTTCAACCTTCTCCCAAATTGCGTGGACTAGCTTTATAGAAGGATGGACATAATGAAACCAATATCTTCTATTTCATAGCTTTTCTTTATTAAAATTGCCAAAATATTTTCGATATGTTTAATATCATCTTCAGTGGCAGAAATTATCTAAATTTCAGATTGTCATTCTTGGATAACAACCAACCATACCAACAATCCATTAGAACAATTTAACTAGTTTTTTTGCATTTCACATGGAAATTTGTCAATCGAAAAAATTTTTTATAAAATAATTACTTTAATTTAAAACAATTAAAAAAGTCAAACATATTTAAAATGTAAAATCAAAAAAAATTTCAAGAGAATTTTTTTAAATTATCACAGTTTGTACAATGTACTCCTCAAGTACATTGTTATTGGTATGGTAGCACAGTGATCAACTGAACTAAATTTGTAAATTTTTTGTTTAAAGATAAATTTAGTTCAGTTGATCACTGTGCTACCATACCAATAACAATGTACTTGAGGAGTACATTGTACAAACTGTGATAATTTAAAAAAATTCTCTTGAAATTTTTTTTTATTTTACATTTTAAATATGTTTGACTTTTTTAATTGTTTTAAATTAAAGTAATTATTTTATAAAAAATTTTTTCGATTGACAAATTTCCATGTGAAATGCAAAAAAACTAGTTAAATTGTTCTAATGGATTGTTGGTATGGTTGGTTGTTATCCAAGAATGACAATCTGAAATTTAGATAATTTCTGCCACTGAAGATGATATTAAACATATCGAAAATATTTTGGCAATTTTAATAAAGAAAAGCTATGAAATAGAAGATATTGGTTTCATTATGTCCATCCTTCTATAAAGCTAGTCCACGCAATTTGGGAGAAGGTTGAAAAAATTCTTCGTGTATTTTATTATTTGCACGGTGAAATTTTTTTGAGAAACACATTTCAAAATAATAAAGAAATCTTTCTAAGAAATTATCGTATATGTGGTCAAAACATCATGAAGATCTTTGGGTGCGACCCCATGGCACATATACTTAAAGAAAACAGAACAAAGTTAGATGCTAAATCTCGCAAGCTAATATTCGTAGGTTACAGCGATTCTACCAAAGGCTATCGATTCACTGATCCTGTAACACAACATACGGTTGTGAGTAGAGATGTTGTATTTTTTTGAGAAACACATTTCAAAATAATAAAGAAATCTTTCTAAGAAATTATCGTATATGTGGTCAAAACATCATGAAGATCTTTGGGTGCGACCCCATGGCACATATACTTAAAGAAAACAGAACAAAGTTAGATGCTAAATCTCGCAAGCTAATATTCGTAGGTTACAGCGATTCTACCAAAGGCTATCGATTCACTGATCCTGTAACAAAACATACGGTTGTGAGTAGAGATGTTGTATTTCTAGAAGCTACAATCCAGAGGACTAAAGTTGATGATATACCTGAAAAAGAAAATGAAAATTGTAAAAATAGTAATAAAAAAAGGTAAAGATAATAATATTAAAGAAAGACCGGAATACTTAAATTGTAAAAGAAGCAATAAAAGAGAGGGTAAAAAAATGATATGAATGAAAAACAAGAATACTTACCAATATTTAGAGAACACGTTGAACCTGAAACAGAAACTGAAAATGTTCAATCGAACTTGCGAATGTTGCGAACTTCATGAAAATGAACAATCTTCCACATCACTTATATGTATAAACGGTAGATCAACAGAGAGTTTGCTTTATAGAGATCCTCAAAGTTTAGAAGAAGCCCTCAGTGATGACAAAGCTGATAAATGGCAAGAGGCCATGAATGAGTAGTATAAGTCGTTGATTAAGAATAACACATGGGCTCTAGTCCACTTACCACCAGAAGGAAAAATCGAAATTCCCTATAAATGAATATAGAAAATAAAAGCAAATGAAAATGGATCCGAAACAAGATACAAAGCTAGACTTGTTATAAGAGGTTATAAGCAACTTAAGGGTATTGATTACTATGAAGTATATACACCTGTAGTCCGGTATTGTTCAATATGATATTTGATTAGTTTAGCTACAAGTACAAATTAAGAATTCATCAAATGGATGCAGTAACAGAATTTTTACAGGGTGAGATTAATGAAGAGATATAATTATCTACATGACTTTACCACTTGGCGATGAAATACGAGATAAAGTGTGTAAATAAACAAGTCCACTCCGCTCTTGGTTGATAAGATCGTGAGTTCGGTACCAACCGGGGGAGATACGTCATCTACACTACCATACCGCATTATCCATCAATAACCATTCCAACCTCAAAACTCAATAGCACATTACAAGGGTACATATGACCTAAGCTGTTGCGTACCAAAAACCAATAGAAAAAAAAAAAAACAAGTCCACTTATGGATTAAAACAAGCGAGCAGATAATGAAACAACAAACACTGCATTCATGGAAACTGAAATAACTCATTCAAAAATAGATTCCCGTGTTTATTTTCATATCCCGAATGAAAACTACATACTTTTCATTGTAGTTTATGTCGATGATTTACTATATTTTTTTCAACAATGAAGAAACAGCGCAAATAATAAAATCTAAACTAAATCGAAATGCCATATGAAAGACTTGAGAACTGCTAAACATTGTACTGGATTTAGAATAACACGAAATGAAGATGAGATTTCTATATATCAATCACTATACAGAAAAATAATATTTATCCGATTTGATATGCAGAACTGGACCAGACTCAACATAACATATGTAGTAAATTATTTGAGCAGATTCAGTAATTAACCTAGTGAACACTGGGCAGCTGTTAGAATAATTCTCAGGTACCTGTAGGGCACAATCAACATGAAACTAACTCTCAAGAAAAATTCGAAAGATAATATGCATGGTTATTGTGATGCAGACTGGGCGAATGATATGGAAGATCGAAGGGTCCTGCACTGGATATCTTTTTAAGTTTCAGGGTGCTGCAATAAGCTGGAATTCTAAAAAACAACCGGGCACTTTCCTCTGCAATACAAGAAACTACCTGGTTGAAACAACTAAAAGAAGAGTTGTGGCGCACTCTTAAAGATGCATCAATTGTTTTCCATTGTGACAATCAGAGAGCAATTAGAAAATTCCATGTATCATGCTCGAAGTAAGCACATTGATGTGCGTTTTATTTTGTGGGAGAGAAAATTGCCACAAACTAAATTGCTGTTAAATATCGGCGTACCATAAAACGTTTGGGTCCACGGGAGGATGTTGAGATATGAACGCCTGCACGTTTTATATGAGCAAATACTAACCAGCAGCCTTAATTCTGTCTTATTTGTCGTCGGTGTGTGTGTGTGTACGCACGTTGTCATGTCATGTATCGTTTAATTAAAAATAAAATTATAATATAAAGTTCAGGTTTCGTATTATTATTACATCAAAAAAAAGAAAAAAGATAAGGACATATGATAAAATATGCGTATAATAATTTTTAAAATTTACAATTAGACTTTAAATAGCAAGATAATATAAAAAGATAACCTTGAGACTAAACATTAATGCCGCTGCGTAATTTTAATAGTTGACAATTATGTCTGGGTCTGGATATTATATTTTAAGTACCTCTATGTACAACTGACACAAACAATACGGACGGCTGAGAGAGAACGTATTGTGCATATACCAACAGTAAATGAGTAAGACATCAGCCGTCTGTATTCCTTGAACTATATGTGTGTACATAAACATAGTATTTGTATAAAAATTAATGTTTGATAATATTTAACTACATTCAAGATAATTTCTTATCATGTTATCAAATACTATGGGCATATTCGCGTTGTGGCTTTCATCGCTTCCGTGGGCATCACTTCGGATCGACGTAGCATTCATGTTCGCGTTGCATAAGCATTGCTCCCATGGATACGCGCTATAGTTGTTCGCGTAGCATACAAATGTCATTCAAAAATTTTTTTTTGACAATATCTTAAAATGGTTGCAATTTTTAATGTAATGAAGAAAAATTTTATGTTTGAATTATTAAAATTAACGTAGCATAATACAAAAATTATTAAAACATAAACAGTTTGAAAAATTTAAGTTTTTTTTTAAGTTATGTGGGTTATGTGCACGGTTATGTGTCAACGGGAGCCATATTGCGTTAGTCATGTCAAAATATTTTTAAACATAGCTCTAATGACCACCGGAATCAATGGTTGCGAGTACACGATCACAAAGTAGCGTCGCTCCTCGCTACGGTAGCCCCAACGCGAACACGCCCTATGTCAATATGCGTTATGTACATTATCCCAGAGAAATATTTTTACAAGAAACCATTTTTTGGTGAACAGAAAAATTCAGTTATTACAATCACTGTCATATAGGCAAGCTGCGTAGCGCGAGTAGTGCGCTCTAGTGGCATTTTTGTCAAAACTGGCGTTTGACATTTATAAATACTAATATAAAAGGTTAATCAAAACAAATTTATAAAGGCAAAAAAATAATAAAAAATTTCCAATGATAATTAAAATGATTAATTTCAGCATTTTTATTTTATCCAAAACAATTTTTGTCAGTTTATATTATTTTAATATACGCGAGTGAAGACGAATTTCTTCAGTTAGATATTTTCATTTAGAAGGATTTTTTTCTACACTAGCTGTTTATATTGTCGTGGCCACTTGCATTAGACGTTGCTAATTTGACGTAAGTCCACCGAACATTAATGGTGGAGAATTGGCAGGGCTTTCTGTCACCAGGGCAGCCTTTATGCTGGGCTCCGTCAGTTGATAATCGTGCCGAACTAGGATTATGCTTCTGGTTGGCGCGATGGGAAACCAAATTCCTTGATCCTGTTGATGTTGAGGATTTCGCTGCTAACTTATAGACGGTGTAGTGGTTAATGAATAATAAGATTGTTCAAATTCGTAACTAAGTATTTTATTCACTAACGAGTTTAAAATTTTTACAACGGTGTTATTTAATTATAACAATAAAAATATACCGTCAAACGGGGCTATTTGGTAAAAATATTATGTATTTTTGCTTCTAGCTTAATATATTTTAAAAAATTGGGTCAATCTATAGTAGCAATTCACATAATACATAATAATTATTAATTTAATCCTTATTTTGGATAATTTAATAAATACTAAATGATATTTTTTTCTTATTTTGTGGCCTTTTCAAATAGCCCCCGGGGTGGGGCTATTTGATATCGGATGAAAAAAGTTATCAAAAACAGGCTAAAAAAAAGTTTTTTTTCAAAACAATTTTAAGGAACGTTTATGGTTAAGAAAGGGCTATTTCCTAGTAAAACAACGATTTCCTAGTAAAACAGTATTTAACTATTCAATGTAAAACTTATCATTTTAGGAAAATAAAACAAAGTAGTAGCATATAAAAATTATTAAATTTATTATTTTTCAAACAGTTCAAATGGCTTTAAGAATCTCACTTAAACGATAATAAAATATAATAATAAATTCAACTTTAAAATTAGCAAAATTTTTAATTAATAGTGTATAATAATTAATTTTGAATTAATTCCAAATAGCCCCTTTTTGTATTCCAAATAGGCCCACTTCCAAAAAAGGGCTTTAAAATATTAAGGCGTCAATATTTTTAATTAATAGTGTATAATAATTAATTTTGAATTAATTCCAAATAGCCCCTTTTTGTATTCCAAATAGGCCCACTTCCAAAAAAGGGCTTTAAAATATTAAGGCGTCAATATAAACAAATTTTAATGACTTCTAAGTAAAAAGGAAAAAACTAATAATTAGTGAACAACTTACCATTCAAATAAATACCTTAACTTAAATTCTCCAGTCGAAAGTTTGCACTGCAATAATATTCTGTAATTTTTATGTTGTTATCAACTGATACTTCACAAATGAAATGGAACAACTGAACAAGTTTGTACTGGTCAAAATACTACTACATTAACGTCCTCTATTAAAGACGCATTAACGATATGAATACGTTCAGAAATCAAACAGATATAAGGGTTTAAATCTTTTTTTTTGTTTTTTTCAAATAGCCCCACCGATTTCAAATAGCCCCATTTGACGGTATTACTTTTAATTTGACTAAGTTTATTAATTTTGATTAACTTTACAAAATACAAAAATAAGATAATGATATTAAGTTTCAATCGTACATCCGTAGTTATAGCAGCGCGAATTGAATTATGAAATTTGAATCGGTCTTCGTTTGAATCGGCGGCGGCTTTTATTTGTTGATACTGCTTGTTCAGCAGTTTGACGGTATGACGTCAGTGATCATCCAATTATTAAGTTTCGACACCCCATCGCCCTTATTAAAAAAGTTTTCGGATATATTTGATTAGGCGAAAACTTTGTTCCATGTATTGACTTGCGGCTATGTTGGCTTTGTGTTTTCCTCGCTGTAATCTGGTACGCAGTTGATTGTTCAGGTGTAGACTGGGTCATTGGATTGAATATTACTATTTGACCAGAATCTTCATCTGATGATACTTCGGATTGACGAATGACAGTCTCGTTGTATGGAGCTGAGGGTTGAAATTGATTCCTAGGATTGTTCCTGTTTCCAAAACAACAATTAATGAATGTTGTTCCTTCTTGATTTCCTCTTCTGGGATTGACGATACGTTTGATTCCATTCCATAGTAATTGTAGGATTTTAAAACGGTAAATACCATAAAGGACTGATAATACGCTGAGGGTTAAAAGGATACCTTTTGTGAATTGAAGGATGGTTGATTCGTATTGGATGAAGAAAGGTTTATTTAATTCTTGCTGAAGTTGTTCGTCGAATTGATTTAATCGATGTTGGGCATATTTAAGTTCATTAAGATCCATGTGGGATAATTTGATAGGATTTAATTTAAGGTTGATAAGGACTGTTTGGTTGATCTTCGTTTTGATACAGCAGTCATCTTCTTGAATGTTGATGTTTGGGATGTAATCGTGAAATGAAATATTCGATAGAAGCGTTTGCGTTTCTAATATGATTGTGTCCGTATAAGCCTTGCATTCTTCGTCGAGTTGAAGGATACCTACACCATTTAGGGATGTTGTGGAATCTTCTTTGTTTTTACATAACACGGTGCAACGTACATGGTGGGAAGTGACGAATAACCATCGATTGTTGTTGATATTCTGCCAAATTTCGGTCGTGGCGTATACTGTTTGAATATTACAATTTTTTGGGATTGTTTTCGTTGTAGCTTCATATAGGGCTTTTTCACAGGTGTCCTTGGTTTGCTGGTAGGATATCGGAATCTTTGTACGTACATATTTGTTTGGTTTATATTCTTTACAGCTGTCCATTGTTTTTAGTAGAGCATACCGTGATCGACTTCTGGATATTATTAGGAAGTCAAAAATATTTCTGGATTAGTTTTACTGGGAACTGGTAAGGATTAAAGTTTAAAAATGTTATAGGTATCAATTGTAGTAATAGGAATTTTGATAATTATAACCAGTTCATTAGCTGTTAACATAGCTTTTAGAGTAATTATTTTATAATACGATTCTAAATTTTGCCAAGTTGGCTCTAATGGTAATTGAAATTTTATTGAGTATTGTAACTCTGTTAATAATGTTTGAGGTGGAAGGATTTGATAATCAATTATGCCGTGCCTTGCTAGAGATAATGAATTAAAATATCTATTTAATTCCTTTTGAATTACATCATTAATTTGTTTAATTAGTAATAGATGATTTAACATTAAACCTATTAATAACCTTTTACATTTGTAGTACATTTGTAACCTATTAGCATTTAATACTTTAGAAAAATCTGCCATGAAAGTGTTAAAAATCCTTATGTTAGAGTTTAATTGTTCCTCCACTTCATTTAAATTTGTAATATTATTATTCATATGTTTAATCGTGTCAGTAATTACTCTAATTTGCGATTGCATTAACAAGTGTGTTTCCTTTTGGTCATTTATTAAATCAGTGATAGAACTTTTATAAAATTTAGCATCTTCAGCATCCGGAATACCAAATAACCAATTTATTGGATAGCTGACTGCGTCTAGTAATCCACGTTTTTGTTTTTTTATAAAAATGTGAATGCTGATTTTCAATGTCATTGTATTGAATTTTTAAATCTACGATTTGTTGATGAATTAGCGAAAGCGTTAGCTCACATGTTGTGACATCTGTCGCGTTTATCAAATTACAATACGTTTGTGATTCTGCATAACTGCATTGTGCAATGGTTAATATGTAATTAATATTACTAAGATTATAAAAATGAATTAAATTAATGTTTTGATTTGAAATTTTAGCGTGTCCTATAAAATTATAAAATATTCCTGAGGAATTTTGTACAGGATTAATTTTGATTGTCGCTTTGTTCGCCAGGATCGGGTGGATCATATTCGAAGCGATGATCTTTACTGCTATTACTAGTGTCATCGTGGTATTCATTATCTGAAATAAAGAGTTTCAGCTGGTTTAAATGATATCTCCTAAATTTTTAGTATTTGTTAATTTAATTGTAGCTGTATGATTTTCATGGACCTGAATTACGTCATAAGGTCCTTTATAAGTGGGATGTAACTTTTTGTTATAATGACTTAAATTAATTGAGTCTAATGTCGTTGAGTCGTTTTATACGACCTTCATTTATAAGATATGCTTCCTTTTCGCAAGCTAAAGAATACGTGGCATTAAGGTTTGTAAATGATCTATGACGTAATATTTGTGAAAGTTCTGGGATAGTATGGTGAGTAAAACGTCTTAATGCAATTCGTTGGATGACGCGTTTCTCACTTTCAAGTGTGTGAAATTTTTTCATTACTTTATCTAACTTATTATTTTATCTAACCTAACATAAAATTCTCTAACACTTTCATTAGGTTTTTTTTATGGTTTCTAACTGTTCCATTAAATAATCATAAAAACTTTATCGCCTGCTTGTATTTTGCTTTCCTTAGCATTTTTGTCGTAGTATTTTTTATTTTCTTCTTTAGATTTATTAAGATTTTGTTTTGCTGTTTGTCTAATTATTTTGGCTTTTTCAATAATATCTTGTGTTAAATTCTGATAAGTGGGTAACTGCTTTGGCTTTTCTAATGTGTGGGGAATGTATGGTTCTCTACCAAATACTAAAGTGTAAAGTCTTTCCTTTGTGGACCTGTTTTCGTGTGAATTATAGCTGTGGCAAGCTAAATACACGAATTCGTCCCAATTAACGGGGTTATTATCTACATAAGATTTAATTAATGTTTTGATACTAGCATATGATCGCTCCAAACTACCGTTACTTTGAGGGTGGTAAGGTGACTTAACATTGTGTTTGATTTGGAGGATTCTATTAATCTCTTTGAATAATTTACTTAAGAAATTGGATCCCCTGTCAGTTAATATTGTGTTAGGAAATCCGGAGATAGTGCAATATTTTAACATGTGAATAGCACAAGTTTCAGCGCTAATTTTACTTATTGGGTAAGCCTGAACGAAACACGTCAGCTCATCCTGAATTGTAATTATGTAACGATTATTGCTGGCTGTTACAGGATAGGGCTTTTATTATGAACGCGTTTTGTTCGTTGGCAAGTTTGGCAAGCTTTGACATATTTTTCTATGTCCTGCTTCATTCTTTTCCAGAAATACTTTCGTTTGATTTCTTGGAAAGTCTTATTTGCACCGGGGTGACCCGACAGAACATCGTCGTGATATTCCCTTAAAATTATTATTTTTCTTTGTTCCTTATTTGGATGAATTAAATCGCCGGTTATTAAATTAATTAAAAGCTTTTATTTAACTTGATATGTTAGTAAGTTTGGTTAGATCAAATCTTGGAATCAAAATTTAGACAGGTTCTAATTGAGCTAGAGGTTTCAAATTTTACATACGTGTCTAACCTTGATGACAATGAAATATTGTATAATTAGTTTTGTTCTACATTGCCCCCCCCCCAAAAAAAAATTGTTGATTTTTAGTCCTGTGAATTGTCAAATATTGTCCATTGATTTTACATTGCAATTTTTTGTTTCCATAGTTATGCTTGATTAAGGTAAATTAACCGATTAAAATATAGGTAAAAAATTACTTCTTTAATTTTTTTTTCAAATTAATTGTAATCAGACTAAAAAGTAGGAAATAAATTAAAGTAAAAAAAATGTTTTTTAAGAAAAAGCTTTTATTTAAAAATGGGCTAAAAAAAATAGAATAACCTTTGAGTGAAGTTTGAAGCAATATGCAACATAATTTATAAAAGCTTGAGGCGTTTAATCAAGTTTGGTAACTATACTGAAATGTAAAATAGCTCTTATATCCACAACAGAAATAATTAATGATAACGCCTCAAGCTTTTATAAATTATGTTGCATATTGCTTCAAACTTCACTCAAAGGTTATTCTATTTTTTTTAGCCCATTTTTAAATAAAAGCTTTTTCTTAAAAAACATTTTTTTTACTTTAATTTATTTTTATATTATTTTTATTTAAATATTGTAGCTTTGATTCAAATGTGTTTTGTTTTATTTTATTACATTGCTGTGGTAAGTTTATAATATTAATTTCCTTTTCTTGATTTATATTAAGTAATAAGAATAAGTTAAATAATGATTTAAAAAGATTGTCATATGATATTTCATCGTGTGTCTTTTCTTTTACAAACATTAGGTATATTATTTGATCTGATGAAGTATTTAATTTAGCTATTTCACTAATTTTATTAGTTTTTATTTTCGATAAATCGCAATGTGTATTCATGTAAAATGATTATTCATTATTTAAGGATAGGTCAATGGAGTAAGGGATTATTAACGTTTTAAATTCTTCAAACGGCTTGTTTACTTTGCTAAACTGAACCGAATCTAGATTTTGCTGGTGATATTGTTTAAAATCTCCATCTCCATCTTGCTTGTTTAAAGTCTCCATCTTGCAAGATGATTGGACGGATCCTTGCAGTTCATGAGCTATTGTAGTGGCTTGTGATCTGTGACGATTTTGAATTTCTTCCCATACAGGTAAGGACGGAAATGTTTACAGCTTTTGACGATGGATAAGAGCTCACGCTCCGTGGTAGAGTAATGTCTTTCTGCGTCGTTAAGTGTTGCAGAGTAGTATGCTATTGGTAAATTCTTTCCAATTTCTCCTTGAGATAATACTGATCTGATTGCTTCACTTGATGCATCACAAGTAAATATGAAAGGCTTCTGGAAGTCAGGATATTGTAAGAGCGGTTTTGAGGTAAGTATATTTTTTAATTTTTGGAAGGATTCTTTACATTTTTCGTTGAAGATAAAAGGTACATCTTTTTTCAAGATTTGGGTAAGAGGTTTGGCGATTTTTGAATATTCAGGAATGAATTTGCGGTAGTATCCTGTAAGACCTAGGAATGATTTGATTTTTTTGACTTGCGTGGTTCTTTTCGTTCTACGATGGCTTGAATCTTATCAAAAGATGGCTGCACATCTTTGTCGCTAATTACGTGTCCAAGATAAGCCACTTCCTTCTTCAACAATTCGCACTTGTCTGGCTGGAGCTTCAAATTGTTTCTTCTTAATGATTCAAACACATTTTGCAATTTACTGTTATGTTCTTTTAAATTACTACCGAAGATAACAATATCATCTAGATAAACAAAACAATCGTGACCTAAATTTTGTGTTAAAACATTATTCATAAGACGTTGGAATGTGGCGGGAGCGTTCCTGAGTCCAAAATTCATTCGATTCATTTCGAAGAGTCCTTGACGCGTACGAAAGGCTGTTTTGGCTTTATCTTCTTCACGCATCTCTATTTGATAAAATCCACTGGCCAAATCGAGTGTTGTAAAGTAAACTTCTTCTTCGAGTTGATCGAGAATTTCTCCAATGTTTGGCAGAGGAAAATTGTCAGAAATTGTGACTTCGTTCAATTTCCTGTAATCCGTTACAACTCTCCACTTCTGTTGACCTGAGGCATCACGTATTTTCGGTACGACCCATAATGATGAGGACCATGGACTGTTGCTCGGCCGGATAATTCCTTGTTCTAGCATATTTTTCATTTGGCGTTGTACTTCTTCTTCATGTACTTTAGGATATCTGTAATTTTTTGATGAGATTGGTGTTGGATAGGTCACATTGATTTCGTGTTTGATTGCTGGTGTTGTGGTAAGAATATCTCCTTCTAAGAAAAATATATCGTTGAAGTTTTCGCAAATTTCCGTGATTGATTCCTTTTCTTCCTTGTTGCAATGTTGTAAACGTAAATTTTTATTTAACTCTTTTAGCCGCTCTAGTGTGTTGTTATTTTTAATTAAATTCATTAAAAGAGCTGATTCAGTTTTTAATTCAAATGGTTTTATTTCAATCTTCTGGTTTGTTTTATTTATGATGGGATAATATTTCCTATCTTTTGTGATAAGAATATTTCCTGGTATGATGAAGTCGTCATTGACAAGGCCGTCTAATTGTATTGTTTACGTTTTTTGTTAAAACGGCTTGATATTGGGTCGAGAAATCGTGGCCCAAAATACCATCGTAAGGAATATTGAAATCCTTATCGATTAAATGAAAATTAAAAATGAGTAACACTTCGTCCACAGTCCGTTTACTGACTGTGGACTCGAAAAAGTTAATTTTTTGTCGCTTATTCCATTAAGTAAGATTGAGGATTAGCGGTCGTTAATTCGCTTGAATCCGCTGGTGAGATCGTCTCCACCAGGGATTGATTGGAGTTTAAAGAACTACTTGCGGTAGGTTGCGATTTTGTGTGCCCTATTCGTGGACTAGGGTTTATATTTTGATTAAATTTCTTTTTGCGACATTCAAATTCTTCATGACCTCTAAATTTGCAATAGTTACAAATTTTAATTCTATTATTTGAATTATTAGAGTGATTATTAAAATTATTATTATTATTAAAATTATTTGATGAAGAGGGATTATGATTTTTCCTACATTCTTTTGTATTATGTGTTTTTGTACGACAGTTTTTACAAAATTTATCTTGATTTTGATTTTGCCTATCATTATGTCGTTTTATACGACCTACATTTATAAGACATGCTTCCTCTTCGCAAGCTAAAGAATACGCGGCATTAAGGTTTGTAAATGATCTATGACGTAATATTTGTGAAAGTTCTGGGATAGTATGGTGAGTAAAACGTCTTAATGCAATTCGTTGGATGACGCGTTTCTCACTTTCAAGTGTGTGAGATTTATTCATTATTTTATCTAACTCATTATTTTATCTAACCTAACATAAAATTCTCTAACACTTTCATTAGGTTTTTGTTTTATGGTTTCTAACTGTTCCATTAAATAATCATAAGTTTCAACTGGGGAATAAATTGCTATTAATTTTTCTCTTAATTCTGCATACGTCCTAATGTCTTGCACATTTATTTTAGCTTTTACTTCCGATCAAATTTTTGAAAATATAAGCATTTCTAACGGAATTTTTTGAGCTCGACTTGCTAAACCTATCGCGTTATTTACATTTTGTAAGAAATTGTTTAATTCTTTCACATTTCCATTGAACGGAGTGATCATTTCTGATAAGAAATTTAATGGTATATTTTAAATTTCGCTAGTTGTGATGGAATCGCCATTTTAAATTTCGCTACTTGTGATGGAATCGCCTCCATCTGTATCATCGTCTGTTACGACGGGTAAATAATTAGCGATAATTTGATTATCATCATTTGCACCTTCCATATTAATTGAATTATTTTCGTTTGGCATTATTGAAATGTTAAAGGCTAGCTGATGAATTAGTTTTTTAGGGAAAATATTTTGCATATAGGATAGAAGTCGAATAAATGGTAGCAGTTTTGTTGTGAGCGGAACGGCTTCCAAAAGGGTAGATATATGGATTCTTCCAATTTTATACGGCACTCCAAGTACGTTCTCCAATGACTTCGCCGACCACTGAAGATGACACTGTAAGTACTTCACCCGTGACACTAAATAGTCACTGTTTTAAAGTTCACTAACTACACTGTCTACTGAAGGGAACTATGCTCTTCACCCGTAGCACTACATAGTCACTGTCCTTTGTCCTTGTGCTTTTTTAAAGTTCACGACTACACCGTCTACTGAAGGGAACCAGGCTCTTCAACCGTAGCACTAAATAGTCAATGTCCTTTTTCTTCTTGTGGTCATTGGCTACACCAACTATCGAAGGGAACTTTTGCTCTTCAGTCGTAGTACTAAATAGCCAATGTCCAAAATTACACCGCTGGCACCATTTTTTAATGCGTGACCACTTGGATTAGACGTTGCTGATTTGACATAAGTTCACCGAACATTAATGGTTGTGAATTGGCAGGGCTTTCTGTCACCAGGGCAGCCTTTATACTGGGCTCCGTCAGTTGATAATCGTGCCGAACTAGGATTATGCTTCCGGTTGGCGCGATGGGAAACCAAATTCCTTGGATCCTGTTGATGTTGAGGATTTCACTGCTAACTTATAGACGGTGTAGTGTTTAATGAATAATAAGATTGTTCAAATTCGTAACTAAGTATTTTATTCACTAATGAGTTTAAAATTTCTACAATGGTGTTATTTAATTATAACAATAAAATTATATTACTTTTAATTTGACTAAGTTTATTAATTTTGATTAACTTTACAAAATACAAAAATAAGACAATGATATTAAGTATCAATCGTACATCCGTAGTTATTGCAGCGCGAATTGAATTATAAAAATTTGAATCGGTCTTCGTTTGAATCGGCGGCGGCTTTTATTTGTTGATAC
The DNA here is from genome assembly GCA_035578155.1 of Brachynemurus nebulosus. Classification (NCBI taxonomy): domain Eukaryota; kingdom Metazoa; phylum Arthropoda; class Insecta; order Neuroptera; family Myrmeleontidae; genus Brachynemurus; species Brachynemurus nebulosus. The sequence continues at coordinate 119,341,843 of JAPWDM010000001.1, read as the reverse complement.
TGCTTGCTCAGCAGTTTGACGGTGTGACATCAGTGATCATCCGATCAGTGATCATCAGTGATCATTGAGTTTCGACAATATACCTCAGCTGTAACAAAATAAGTGATTATTAATACTTACAGTCTGTGATAATATTCGTCTTTTTAAAATCGTTTGATTATAGCATGATTATCGTAAATTTTACTTTCATAGATATCCCATGTATGTATTCAATGAACTTCAATTCTGTTTGTTATAATTACTAAAAATTAAAGAAAATTGCACTCAAATTATAAAATACATACTATAAGTGAATGAAATAATTACACAGATCTTTAATTTTTGTCAATAATAAAGAAATTTGTTTTATATTTTAAAATTAATACAATAAGTAGATTGATAATTTGGTAAGGAAATAGGTGTGTTTGGTAGCCTGCACTAGTGTACACTTTATTGAATTTTGTAGTGAAAATGCGTTTGGTATTATTCAGTGTAGATAAAAACAACTGTTTGGTATACTAGTGTAGTGTAATTTTTACTGCACGAATTACAGCAAGGTTTGAAAAAGAGCAACTAGTGTAGTGAGTGTAAATTCATAGTTAGCTTGATTTTGACCGTTTTGACATTAAATTGGTATCATTTCACTTTTACATTTTTTTTTTAAAACTTCTATTTCAAAAATAAAAATTCGTCAAGTGCGTGTTTTTGACACGCACTAAGTAATGTCATCTCAGTGTAATGTTAATTTATGATTTTTTGGCTCGTTTTTTAAGTACAGTGAGAATAGAGCCCTCTTGCGTTTATTCAATATGCATGTACAACGTGTACAACTCTACTCTACAGCCCTCTTGCGTTTATTCAATATGTATGTACAACTCTATAATAATGTTTCCCCCACTATGATCATACAACGATATTAATATGTCATCCTTCGATGACATAAAAATCAAGGAAATACTTATTAAAGGAACAGATAAGTATAATCATTAATAAAATTAATAGTGATGATAGTGATAATAACTCGGAAATCGACGAAGAAAACAGTAGTGACAGCAGTAGATGACGAAGAAAGCAGTAGTAGAATTGCAGTTTTTTATTAAAGAGAATGTAAAAAAATATAAAACATATATATATATATATATATATATATATATATATATATATATATATATATATATATATATATATATATGTATATATGTATATATATATGTATATATATATATATATATACATATATATATATATATGTATATGTATATATATACATATATATATATACATATATATATGTATATGTATATATATGTATATATATATATATATATATATATATATATATATATATATATATATATATATATATATATATATAGTATAAAAAGTAAAATATTTATTATAAATTTGATAAATTTAATTAAGTACTCCTTATTAACAAATAATAAAAAATGAAATTTTACTTGTCCGTTCAATTTAAACTTAATCCTGTAACTACAGTAACTATTAATTGATTCCTGTTAAAAGAATTTAAATTTTTAATCTATTCAAGCTTATGTTTAACTTGAACAAATTTACGTGTGTCCAACAAACTCAATTTTTAAATTATTCCGCCACTTTTCGGTTGCACCAAGTACACCAAGTACACTAAAAACGTTTGTTACCAACTGTTGCACTGTTTACCAAGGTTTATATATATGTTATGAGGTAGATGCAATCCGTATACTATACATGTATTGGCTTTTGCAGGCTTTTGGACTGCAATCAGCTGTTTTTATAGCGTCAATTGATCATCAACAATATTTGTATATTAACTGTCATTTTTTAATTTTAAAGTATTATTTCTGAATAATTATTAGTTATTATAATATAATATTCAGTTTAATATAATTATTTTTATTAATTTTTCACATTTTGTTAGTTATGTTTTACCAAAGATAAGTTATTTAGTTATTTTAACTAATTTTATTAATACCTTCTTGAAAATTGTTACTTCAGGGCCGGCATTTAAAATTGTTCTTATGTTTTTTATAGTCATGCCTGGTATATCCGGTTCACTTTAAGTTTTTGCATCGACCATTGCTATCAACGAAACAACATAATTTTCTTTCCTTTTCTTAAGAAAATATGTATTATGTATAAAATAAATGTAATATTGATAAAAAAAAAATGCAAAACAGTGTATTTTCCAATGCTTTGAGATATACAGGATACCAAACGTACGTCCTTGATTAACCATCTCGAACCACGAAGTTTTCAACTGTGGATCCAAAAAATCTGGAAAAAAGGACACAGTAGCATTTCTAAGAACTTTTGGCTAAAATTATTCCTGATCAGTTGAGTTAAAAACATAGAGAAATCCAAATTGTCCCGTAATTAACAAATTAAGGCAGACTATTTCCTTAATGCTTCATAATTTCCGAATTCTATGACATACAGAGAATGAATACAGACACGTGTAAGATAATTGAATATTTCTCTATTTTTATGACAAACTGTAATAAATATATTTCATATATTTTATTCATATTTAATTGAAAAAATCATATTAATCATTTTTTATTCTCTTTTTTGAAAACTTGACTCGGGTATTTAATATTATCATTAAAGTAATTTAAATATTTTTGTTCACTTTAAAATTATTAAGACATAATAAAAACAAAAATAGTCCGGACCTGGTTATACTGCAGTCCACGGTAAAACCTACAATGAGCAAACCTCCCAAACATATAATAAACCTTGTTGTTTACACTGCTTACAATTATGGCCTTAGGGTCCGTCCACACGACACAAGCTTTACCACCGACTTACTTGCGCAAACCAGTTTGTGCAAGTAAACATGTACGTATGGACGGGAAAAAACGTAGCGACTTACTTGCACAAACCTGGTTTGCGCAGGTAAGTCGGTGGTAAACTTGAGCGTGTGGACGGGCCCTTACACTCATTTCAATTGACATACACTAGTGCAGGCTACCAAACACAACTAATCTGTCAAAAGGTTTCCATTTAAGTAAATTATTTAAAAATGAGTTGTAAATTTGACATTTGAATATTGAATTAGGGTAGAAAAAATCGATTTTGGTGAACTGAAAACCACAATAAATGATAATTGTCATCTTCATTTATTTAGTAAAACATTTTTTAAAAATTTATATATTCATTTAATGCAATAGCGAACGCCAACGTTGACTCATTTTCACGAATACGATAGACGGCACAACAGTCGAAATTTAAAAGTATGCAACTTGCCTATTGACACTTGAGACCGATATTGTAACAGAAATACATAGAAACAAAACTTAAGTTTAATTTTTACTTAATATTTTATTTTCTTCTCAGTTTAACGTCATTGAAAATTGTTTCTTTTCTTACTCATTATATACATGAACTAACTTTCTCAATCACTATCAAAATTTGCTAAGTAATATTGAGATCCTGGAAAAAATGAACGTTATATAAAAATTGATTCCTATGGTTCAAGGGTTCCAAAAAGGACCCAAATACGTGGTTAGACGGGTCTTCATTAAATTTTGCTTAAACAGTACTGAGATCTTGAAAGAAATTAACGTGAGGTTAAAATTACCTTCTAGGATCTTAGAGATCCAAAAAAGGTCTAAAATAAACGGCTGGACGGATTTTAACCAAATTTTGCATAAATATTATTGAGATTCCGAAACAGCGTAATTTTAAAAATGTTTTCCAGAGCTCTGGGGCCTCAAAAAGGGTCAAAATTTAAAATCTTCTAAAAATTATCAATATGGGTATCTACGAAAAAGTTTTAGGGCAAGGACCTTAGATACGTTAAGCAATGTAGGAAACTGACTTTATAAAGAATTTCAGAATATCTGATTGACTATCAAATAGGACTAAAATTAAACGGCTCTCGACAATAATTTGTGCTATCTTGACAGAATCGGGATCGATACCTTATTCCGTTCGATTATTATCTCGGAATCGGAACCGATCTTGACCATACTATATGAAAATTAGATATGCTGTTGAAATATGAATATGGTTACAGTCGTTGGGCAAGCGCAGCAAAGCACTCTAAGGAACAGATTTTGTACAAAATTTCAAAATATCAAATTTAAATAAATGTATGGTTAAAATAGTCCGTCAGTGCCACCAAATATAACGAAAATTTTACTCGTTGCTACTGAGATTTTTGAAGCTGTAAATGAGATTAAAATGGTCAGGGTCTTGGTGACCCGAGAAGCATCTAAAATAGAAATACTTCTAAAGCAATTGGTATACGCTATTGAAATATGAATATATTTACTTCAGAGTTGTTTGGCGAGCAGAGTCAAACACTAAAAATAATTAATTTTGTACAAAATTTCAGAATATTTGACTTAAAAATAAATTAACTCAGAATTCAAATAATTTTGCGAGAGTGAAACTGTAGGTCGCAACTAGTTAGTAAATATTTTAATGCTTTTTTACCCACGTTAATTAACTGATAGAACAATTTCTATTTTTAGTCGAATTTTTCCTTGAAAAAATTAGACTTATACAGTCTATACGACAAGAACGGCGAGAGGCGAGAATAGGGACGCTATCCGTTTTCGGACCCGTAGAACACGAATATGTAGAAAAAAAATGTCTTATATATATATATATATATATATATATATATATATATATATATATATATATATATATATTTTCCCACTACCTTTTAATATGTGTAGGGCTCCTCTATGGAAGTTAAGAGCTCAAATTTGGTAAATGGGGCTCATTCTGATGCACAACAATACTATCAAAGTGGGGTCAAATTTTGGGCAAATTTTGGATCTGACCCAACCTTTAAGGGGTTGGTGGGGGGCGGAAAAGCAATAAAACTTCTCCAAACCGGTTGGAAATAATGTTTCGGTCAATTATCTACAACATATCCAAAATTCAGCTTCCTAGGATGATTTGGTGGGAGTAGAGGGGCAAAAAACGATTTTCGCTGGATCTAACACGCCCCCAGTCCCCCAGAATTAACGTAGAGGGTTGAAATTTGGTGTGTTGATAAAGTTCATACCTAGGTTGTGTTTTTTGAAGGTTTTAATATTCTGCCCCCACCCCCTCATTTTTTGGCTACAATTTCATGCATTTTCGACGTTTTCGAAGTTTGTGCCACTCGCACAAATCACCCAAATAAACCTAGAGGGCTGAAATTTTGTGTACAGGTTAAGCTAATAGCCAGACACTGTTTTTTGGAGGTTTCAACTTTTAACCCTTACCCCCACGATTTTTACGCCAATATTTCATTAACCTTTTTGCTTGTTTTCTAACACGTCTAGAGACTCTCTAAGGAAACCTAGAGGGCTGAAATTTTGTACGTGTATTCAGTTAGTATCCAGCTAGTACCTTTTAGGGAGTCCACATTACTTTTCCCCCCACTTCTCCCATTTTTACATCGGAATTGAATGCTATTGTTAAATGTGTTTTAAATGCATTATTTTTATTCTAAATACAAGTAGGCGAATACATAGAAATTTAAAAAAATTTTAAAAAAAGGAAATATAATTTTTTAACAAATGAAATACATACATATTAAGTAATTTAAAAATGTTATTAAAGTCACTGTTTATTTATAAATTAGGAATTTTGGATTTTTATTATTTATAAAATATAAATTTTGGATTTTTTTGGAAAGAAAAAATATCTTCATAAAAGCCTTCCAGTTTACTATTTAAGTTCCTTTTTTAATATTTAAAAATAAAACACAAAGGCAATTGGCGGATAAGCATGGGTAGGAATGCCCTCGTACGAATTGTGTTGGCTTTTTCCCTGTTAACTGCTATCGGCACAAAATTGAAATTTACTGAGATTCAGCCCTTAAAAACTTAAAACCTTTTTTTAAAGCCCCGATCAACCGGACACTCATTATCAGTTTTGAAACCACCAAAATGACAAATCGCTTGTGGACTTTCAATTACATTTCGCTTGTAGACACTCAATACCGAAGATGAAAGGAAAAATTCGACTTCCGTGATGGGGCTCCGCTGCTCATTTTACGTATTTCATTTGTCATAAAAGTAAGTTCACTTTTTTTTTAAATTTTTTAAAATTACTATTCGCCTACTTGAATTTAGAATAAAAATAATGCATTTAAAACACATTTAACAATAAGCATTCAAATCCGATGTAAAAATGGGAGAAGTGGGGGGAAAAGTAATGTGGACTCCCTAAAAGGTACTAGCTGGATACTAACTGAATACACGTACAAAATTTCAGCCATCTAGGTTTCCTTACAGAGTCTCTAGACGTGTTAGAAAACAAGCAAAAAAATTAAGGAAATACTGGCGTAAAAATCGTGGGGGTAAGGGTTAAAAGTTGAAACCTCCAAAAAGCAGTGGCTGGCTATTAACTTAACCTGTACACAAAATTTCAGCCCTCTAGGTTTATTTGAGGAGATTTTGACCCGAACGAAACTGTCAAAAAACAAGAAAAATCATGTTCTTTTTGGTATAAAAATGGTGGGGGTAAGTGTTAAAAGTCGAGACCCCCAAAAGGCATCCCCTTGATACTAACTCAATCCCAGTACAAAATTTCAGCCCTCTAGGTTTATTTGGGTGACCTGTGCGAGTGGTACAAACTTCGAAAACGTCGAAAAAGCATGAAATTGTAGCTTAAAAATGAGGGGGGTGGGGGTAAAATATTAAAACCTCCAAAAAGCACAAACTAGGCACGAACTTTATCAACACACCAAATTTCAACCCTCTACGTTAATTCTGGGGGGCTGGGGGCGTGTTAGATCCAGCTAAAATCGTTTTTTCCCCCTGTACTCCCTCCAAATCATCCTAGGAAGCTGAATTTTGGATATGTTGTAGATAATTCACCGAAACATTATTTCCAATTAGTTTGGAAAAGTTTTATTGTTTTACCGGCCCCCACCACCCCCTTAAAATTTGGGTCGGATCAAAAATTTGACCGCACTTTGATAGTATGAGGTGCCTCGAAAATGAGCCCCATTTACCAAATTTCATCTCTTGACTTCCATAGGGGGGCCCTACACAAATTAAAAGGTGGCGGGAATATATATATATATATATATATATATATATATATATATATATATATATATATCAGACATTTTTTTTCTACATATTCGTGTTCTACGGGTCCGAAAACGGATAGCGCCCCTACTCTCGCCTCTCGCGGTTCTTGTCGTATAGACTGTATAAGTCTAATTTTTTCAAGGAAAAATTCGACTAAAAAATCATCAGTGTATTCGATTACTTAAAAACGAAAAAAAAAATCTTGATTCGGGTGTGCCATGGGTTACGGATTAATTAAGCCTAGCATTTCGTTGTAATCGGATTGTATACGTTAAAACCTACATATTGACGTATTATATAATCTTTTTTATGCGGTTATTTTTTGTACGATACCTACTTATAGGACTTTTTTTCGTAATTTTTTTATACGGCTTATAAAAAATGTCCCTCAAAGTACATAATGTGAATAAATTGTCACAAAAAGAATCCTACAAGAAGGTATCATACAAAACCTGACCGCATAAAAAAAGGTTCAGCTGTGAATTTCATCCATGTATTCTGTGACTTAAGTAAACATTAAAAATTGTAATGAGAAATGACGTTACATTTTGTGATGCGGACAAATTTAGCTGAAATAAATGGTGGTTCCTCTTAAGTGTTGTTCACCCCTAAGTAAGTAGATTAGTAGTTAGTAGAACAACTTAGTAACTTAGTAAAACAACTTAGTAGTAAGTGGAACAGGAAAAAAATATAACAATCAATAGTATGCATAAGATTGAGTATTGTGAGATTCTGCTCAAGTGAATATGAATATGTTGTTAGATACATACATACACTCGGATACACACAGATATCTATATGACAATATATTCATATTCTTTTGAGCAAAGTCTCACAATATTCCACCTTATGCATACTACTGAATATTCGTCGGTATATTAAGTAGTGAAATAAATTACCCGCAATAAATGTTTGTGTATTGTGAACAAAATACATACCCAATTGATATCCAAAGATACACTGTTAAAAAAAAGTAAGTGGTTGGATATTATGTTAAACTAGTCTGAATTAATATAACTAAGTGAATATTATATTCATTGTTTTAAACATACAAATTGTACAATATAGTAATTGTAAATATTATTATATTTGAATATAAAAAAGCCTTTTTTTCTATTTAATTTATATAAATTTTAAATATCCATAGATTTTGCCCTCTTTAGTGACATCAAAAATGATTATTAAAATGTTTGTGTTCCTTGTTATTGGCATTTAAATAACCATTCTATCCTGCTTACTAATGTAAGTGTTTCTATAGTTTTTTTTTTTTTTAGATTTGTTTACGTCACATTGGATGTCGCGTCCATAGGTGGCTTGTTCATTTGAATTTGTTTATGAATTTTTGTATTTTTAGACAATTAATTTAACATGGAAATTTTTATTTTTATTTCTTTATTTAGTTATTCATTTATTTATTTTTTTGAAAACTTACGTTAAATTTTTTAATTTCACAATTTTAGTTTTACAACGGAAAATTTGTAAAATTGCGGAATATTTTTTGCTATGTGTATGTATACACATAGCAAAATGCTATAATACATAGACATTATAATTCAAAAAATTACAATATACCTACATGTACAGAATATTAATATATAGGTACCTATACTATGCTATAATATATGTATAACTATCAAAAACGTATTTGGAAACGTATTTTAACAGTGTAGATATATTTAAACAAAATTCATATACTGACTGAACTTTTATCACCTTTTTAGTATCCCGTACCAAAACTGACAAAATGGAACACTTATGTAATAATTTTACTCTCCATCCGCCTATCAGAGGCGATTTGTTGTGAAACTATTCGACATAACAATTTGAAATTTAGCATAGAGGTAGAGAGTGGTGGCCCAGTTATAGATGTGTAGCTAACTAGCCTTTTTAGGGGTTATTTTTAAGAGATCACTTGAAGAGGTACAGAGCTAATATACTTTGTGTGAAATTATTGACGTCCTACAGTGTAGTATCAGAGGTAGTCATGGTCGTTGGCGCACGTGTTATACCATCAATGACCGTAAACCGGTTAAAAATTAGAGAACTTTAGTCGCGACATCTATATTCTAAAAGTTAATTAGATAATTTTGATTCTACCATACATAAATGGTTCATTTCCGGCCTGAGATATAACCTGATAAAAACCATGTCCCTGCCACTTGTTTTCAAAGACGAATATAAATGGGATATGTCAGCCATTTTTTGTCAAATAAATGTCAAAATTAATTATCATATGTTTGAGTACGTAATTATTGTTACTAAGTTATGTGTTAATGAACAATTAAAATTTTTTAATTTAATCATTCTTTCTATGTTCAATATTTTATTTTATTCCAATTTATATTAGATGAATCTATGATGAAAAATGGCGAACTATGAAAACTCGTGACCCGATTTTATTTTAGACAGTATAGGGACTCTACACTCCAAGTACCATCAACCCCATCTCGTATACAGCGGCGATAATAAACGGTATATGTATATCTTTTTTTTTTATAAAAGATATGTTTATGGAGAATAACAGAAACATGATAAAAACCAATAAAAATGGTAACTCTAAAAATCTCTAAAACATTATATATGTATATATGAACATTGTGTATTTCTAAAACATTTTTTGTAATAAATATTTCATCCAGTACATACCATTGTTTATTTTTGGTAATTATAATCAGACCGAGATAAAGATAATATCGTTTTGAAATCGAAAATTATGGTTTATTTTAGAAATAAAATGTAATCGTCAAGAAAATATTTTATCTATACTTTCATTTATTTATATATTACTACAATAAACACATAAAAACAAGTGATTGTACGGAATACTATTTGTGTAAGTACAACTTGCACTTGACTTGTTTATTTTTTACCTAAGAATATACATATAATTATGTATGTTCTATAGCATATTTAATACAAATACACAAACGTTTATAGCAGGCAATTATTTTTACTACTTTACACCAACGAATACCTATTGTTATATTTTTTTCCTATTCCACTTACTACTAATCTTGTTGTTTTACTAAGTTACTAAGTTGTTCTACTAACTACTAACTACTAATCTACTAATCTACTTACTTAGGTGTGAACAACGTATTAGGTCTGTGGTAGTATTCACGCACACAAAGTCGTTCATTTATCTGATTAGGTACATGTATGTTTAGGTATGGACTGGCTACAGTCCAGGACGACAGAATTTTGTGGATGATAAATATCTGTCTCCTTTGATGTCAAAAAAGAAATAGTAAAGAAAAATTAAGCAAAATTTCTTATGAATCTTAAATAACAATTTTTTAAGGCAATTTTATTGATTAAGGGCGGAGTAAGGTTAATTCGCTATAAGCTAAGCATTCTTCGAGAATTTTTTTGATGATATGGTTAAGATAAATTTATTTATGTAATTTATTAGGAGTGCGTCACACACGTTGCTTTGAAAATTTTTTTATCGCAAGATTTCGAAACTAGAAACTTCGAGCTTTAAATTATTTCGCTTACGACTCCGATACGACCATTTTTCACAAAGATACAGCCATTCGAAAAATCGCTAAAAATTTGGAATTTTTTTTGATCCTTTAATTATTTCCGCTACATAGTGAATATATAAATATATATATATATATATATATATATATATATATATATATATATATATATATATATATCTATATATATATATATATATATATATATATATATATATATATATATATATATATATATAGATAAGTATATATATACATATATATATATATATATATATATATATATATATATATATATATATATATATATATATATATATATATATATATATATATAATACAGTATTCTATTATGGCTTTTGTGTGTCCTAAAACATGTAGCTTTTGACATACGAGGTTGAGACAGGGAACGCGCGATATCCATATTTATTATTATTATTATTATTGTTAATATAAAAAATAAAAATAAAAAAATAAAAATTTATAATTCATCCCCTGAATAATCCGAATCGTCATCTTCGTTTTCGTTACTGCCGGCCACTAGGATTATAAATTTCTCAGTCAGTTCGTCTGTCACTTATTCTCTGGTGTAATAATCTTCTTCTACTTCTTTAACTTTCCTACAAAATGGAATCCAGTTCTCTACACCCATACTTTTGAATTTAGTTTCCACTAAATTTTTAACATCTTCTAACTTAAAAGTTATATTGTGTTGAGCAACCCAGTTTTTTACTTTACCCCATATGTTTTCGATGGAATTTAACTCGGGATGATACGGTGGCAGACGTAAAACTGTACCCAACATTACCCGACATTTCATTAATTTTATAAGAAATATATAGGTAGTTGCAAAGTTTCTGAGCGACTAAAGTCCACTTCCAGTTTTACTACAGTACTGCGTTAAATAAATGAATGTAAGGGTCTACACCATTAAAAAAATCGTATTTATAAATACCAAAATATGTTATTATTACTATGTAAGGGTATTTTTCAGAAAAAATTTTCCTTATTTAATATTTTAAAATTGGTAGCGTTAAGTCGTTTTGAAACATTAAATTTCTTATCATAGGTATTTCTAGTTTTAATTATATTACATATTTCTTGTAGTTTAGAAACGTTTAATTTTTAATATTTTATACTTTCTGAACAATTTATTAAATACATATTGCAAATAATAAAACGGTCTACAATTTTTCTCTTTTAAAATCTGTACTTTTCAGTGGTTAATTAATTGAAATGTATTCAATTTTATTGAACTACCTGATACAGTCATAAAACCTGCATAAAACCTACCTTTGTAAATATTGCTATTATTATGAATTTTTCAATAAAATCTGTTTATTAGTTTTACAAAATTTTTATGTTTACAAATAAATTTGTAATTTTTAGAATCAGTACTTTTACTTAGCTTTGGCTAGTCAAGTGCTTTACCTGCGAGATACAATTTTCGATATTTTAACAATTTTTTTTTAACTTATCGTATTCTTGATTATTATTATACTTTTTTATACCCTCTATTTTAATCGGGTTTTTATCTATTGATATTTAATTAATTTAAATATGGAAATGAATACGAGTATTAAAAATAAAATGTTAAGTCCACAAGCAAAATTTATCATTTTAAATGTGTTAGTGTTTATGAAAAGTGAAAGTGATGGTGTGAAAATCCCATTAACTCAAGTTAAAAATCGTGTTACTGCAGCTACGGGTATATCGCTGGCAACTTTAACTAGAATAGCTAGTGAAGCAAAAAAAAAATGATGGATCGGAAGCTATTTTTGCTGAAAAAGAAAGAAAAAAACATGTAAAACATAAAACATCTGGACAGCTTCGATAAGGGAGTACTTAATAGTATTATACAAAATATTTTTACGACGGAAAAAATTGTTCCCATATTGAAAAACATTCATAGGAAATTTATTTAATTTAAAATTACTTATTTAAGTAGGTACATCATAGCATTACTATATAAATAAGCAAACTATTTCAAAATCGATTACTTTTTTTTAAAACGTAGTGTATTTTTATACATTGTATGTATCGTTCAATATTACCTGAGTGAGAGATATAACAACTAATAGGGGGAGTTTAGACATAATTACTCTATATCCATCTTTATTGCAAAAGTATTTTATCTTCTTAATATAATAAAATATGTATATCTCTTACTAAAAATACATCTTTCCTTTTTGTTGGACTTTGATACCTCAAAAACTCTGCAACTAGTTATATGTAATTCGGTTTGTGATTTTTTATCACCTCATATAGTTGCGGCTTAGTTGCACTGAGATTGTGCATTATATTATTTATTTCTAGCCAGTGTAACATTTCTTGCTTTTTGGACGTCATATTAGGAGCCCCATCGACTTTTACATTATGGTAGGTCACACTGTCTATAACTACGACGCTATTCGGGGGTAAATTGGGTATCAGTTGTTGCTCCACCCATTTCGAAAAATTTTCAAAATTCACGTTATTATGATAATCACCACTTTTTTGACCGGATTTAAATAACAGGAGGCAATTAGGCATGAATCCCATTTCTCCACCGGCGTTTAGCATAATCAAACGTGGACCTTTCGATACTGGTGACATTAGACGTTTAATCACACGCTTAAAAGATGTTTTACAACCGACAAATTCACCCCTTTCTTTAATACTTTCGTGCTCCTATGGTGGACCTTACATTATCTACACCAGTTACCGGTTTCGACCTTTGTCGGCTTTGTCGTTTGAAAGGAGAATTCAAAATTCCATGTATTTCCTCTTCAAATAAATATATATTGAGCGCAGTGACGATTTTGTGGCTGATGCGGTCCGTTTTACAATACTGTCAACAGTTTCTCTAGACTTTGCCTCTTTAGCCATAAAATCATAGACATTGCAAATCATTTCTTTGGTTTGGCTATGTAAAATTGTCATAAAACAAATATTAACATTCACATGTTAACACTTTTAGTCCCACGTTTTCGGCATCCGAAAATAATCAAAACAATCGTAGAGGCCGACCGCGACCAATTTTTAGAATAAACAAAACACTTACTTAAATAGTATATTGTACAATAAGTGGGAAAAGAGGCTTATTTCTCACGAATATGAGTTTGTTGCGCGAACCCGCAGGGCGAGTGCAACAATTCATATGAGTGAGAAATAAGCTTTTCCCACGTATTTTACATTATACTTTTTCTACGAGCACATTTTTTCTGGTAAAATTTAACATAAATAATTAAAATAAAATTTAAAAAGTAGTAAAAATTTTTTAAATTTTTGCAAAAGCGTACTTTGAAACTATGGAAACAATTTTAAAAAATAATCAACTTACATATGTATATTTTTAGTATTTTTTATATGGAAGATATATACTAAATCAAGGAACGCAGCCAACTTTTTTATTATGTTAAGCCGTGGGAAATTATTTCGCACGCTCTTTTCTGCATTGTGTGGGCAAAATGTTACTTTTAACAGTAGGAGTAGAAAAAATATTTTATATTATTATTACTGTGTTTATTTTTTTATATTTATTTTTACGAGTTTACTATCTTACTTCCTTTTATTGATAAAAATATATACATATGTTTACTTTACACATCCACATGTTGAATCATTTTATGTGTTTGTTTATATAAAGTTTCTTTAAAAATATAGTGGGCCTTTGGGGAAGTTTACTGTGAAAGTGCTCGGCTTTTATAGTATTAATATCAAATTTAATATTGAAGTATTAATACTATCGGCTAGAAGTTTGGATATTAGTGATAAAACACTAAAAATTACTAATTAATTAATTTTTTAACTAACTCTTATTTTTACCCGACTGCATCAGAAGGAGGGTAATGTGTTTCGAAAGTTTGTATGTATCCTTTGATTATGTCTGTTTCTGTAGCGCAACCTACAGCCTAAACGGCTTGACGGATTTTGGTAAAGAAGGTGTCGCTGAATTAATCTGAATCTGGGGATTGCTATTGGCTACATGAAATTTTAAAATTCATCCCCTAAGTAGAGGATGTTAAATTTATATGGTAAACCATTGTGTCTAGAAACGTAAAATTTTGTAGACAAGTTCTTTATGTGACGTAGGGGAGCACTAAGAAAAGATTTTTGGAAATTCATCCCCTAAGGGTATAAAGTTGGGGATGAAAATTTATGAAAGGTAAAATTTTGCATTGAGCCACAGGGACCCTTTAATAATATATGTAGATGAGTATTAAGAGGGAGAATTTTTGTAAAAATTGATCCATTAAGGGTGTAAAATAGGGGATGAAAATTTATTTAGAAAACCGCTGGGTTTAGAAACGTAAAATTTTGTACAAAGATTCTTTTAGTAACGCAAGCAAGCACCAAGAGTGGATTTTTAGAATTTCGTTTCCTAAGGGGTTAAAATAGGGGTGAAAATTTATATAGAAATTGTTGAGTCTAGAAACGTGAAATTCTACAAAGGGGTTCCTTATATAATGTAGGCGAGCACCAATAAGGGGTTTTGGAAATTCATCCCCTAACAGGGTAAAATAGGTGGCCAAAATTTATTTAAAAAACCTACTGGGCCCAGAAACGTGAAATTTTGTGCAGGATTTCCTTATGTAGAGTAGGTGAGCTCTAAGAAGGGATTTTTGGATTCTTATTCCGTAAGGATATAGAATAGGGGAAGAAAATTTATGTCGAAAACCATTGAGTCTAGAAAAGTGAAATTCTGCACAGGGGTTTTTTAGTAACGTAAGCGAGTACCAACTACCAAGTGCAGATTTTGAAAATTTCATATCCTAAAGCGGTAGGATAAGGGTTGAAAATTTATATGGAAACTAGTTTTTGTTGATGAAATCATCCATGTGGAGTCGATGACGACATAGTAAGTGTACGAAATCATTTACTCAACTTTCAATGACTCTACACGGATGAAGTCGTAGACAAAATCTATTACATTAGAGCTAGTATAAAAAAATTAATATTAAATTCGTGGTAATTTAGGCTACCAGCCGTTGTAATCTCTTATATGCGAACCTATGTATATATTTTTTCTTCTAAATAATTAAACAACGCTAAAAAGACCTAAATAAAAAAGTTAATAAAAAAATTAATTAAATAAAAAAATCAATTAAAAAAATCAAATAACCCGACTGCGTTTAAAGTAAACTAAAATGGTGTAAACAAGATGCAATAGAGAAAAAGAAGAATGAATAAAAAGTAAACCAGTCGGAGGCATCAAACTATTCTGTTTAACTTTGTACAACAGTTATGCCTCCGACTGCTTTACTTTTTATTCATTCTTTTTTTTTCTATTTCATTTTGTTTACACCATTTTAGTTTACATTAAACGCAGTCGGGTTTTTTGATTTTTTTAATTAATTTTTTTTTCTACTCCTGTTGAAGAACATACTCATTACATATCCGTTAATTGTTGAGAAAGTTAGGCATTATTCAAAGGTGTGGAGGAATTTTCATTACTCACTACCTCTTTGACCAATGAAATTACCGTATTAACCATTATTCAATGGGCTGGCTTTTGTTTTGTGTATAATGTACGTATCAATTTTTAATTTCAAATATGTTGCGTAGTAACATCTAAGTAAACAAAGTAGCTTGTATTTTGTTTTCATCGTTTGTACATATATAAACATTTAATGAAATTAGAGATAGATTAAAAATTGTATTCTTTTTATTTAAAAATACTCAATTTTATTTAAATCAAAAAAAAAGTCGTAGAAAAAATATCGTATTCTACTCGCTTGCAATGGCTATTACTCACTCAGATGCATTACGACACTCGCCTCGCAAGCTCGGCTCGTGTCGCAATTTCATCTTCGTGAGTAATAGCTATCATTACCAGCTTGTTGAATAATATACTATTATTACATTTACTTCTCTCAAATAGGAAATCGTGAAATTTTTGTCCAGTTAAGGCGTATTGCAGTACTTCATACAATATGTATGTATCGTCGGATTAATATGTTTAGACAATTACGTAATAAATAAACTCAACCCTTCAGAGTGACATCATATGAATTTTACACCAATAATTGAATACAAAATTATTAACACTCCTTAAAAAATTTCTTCTCTATTCAATATTACGAGTTAGAAAAAGATAATATAATAATTTAATCCAACCTAATTAAACCAAAACAATTGAAGTATGAATGATAATTATATAAATTATTTACTAAGAGGCGACTTACGTTGTTACCTATTTTTAATTACACTCCAGAAGAAGACGTAATTATAATGAGTTGTCTGGCAAAAGTTACTCTTAATAAGTTTTTCAAATTTTTTAAATTTTTACAGTAAGGCTCAACGTAATGGTAGACGATTGTTACATTGTTTTTGTTTAATTAGCTTGGATTAAATTATTATATTATATTTTTCTAACTCGTAATGTTGAATCGAGACGGAATTTTTCAAGGAGTATTAAAAATTTTGTATTCAATTATTGGCTTAAAATCCATATGACGTGACTCTGAAGGGTTGTGCTAATTTATTACGTCATTGTCTAAATATAAAACTTCAACTGTAGTGTCATTTTTTTAAAAATTTTTTGATAATTTTAAGCGTAAAAATATAATTTTGATTATTTCAAGTTAACACAAAAAGAAAATAAGTAAACAAATAAATAACTTTAATACATCAAATTTCATAGTAAAATGATTATAGCAGGGTAGACCGGGGCATATTTACACAGTTTTTAGTTTTTGGTGATTCTAATTTTTTGTATTCCAGCTATTTATACATTTTTTATATTCAATTATAACTTGATTGTTAAGCTTCATTTTGACGCCTACAAAGAGCTTCCTACTATTATACTTTTTTAGATACTCAGTTTATTTTGGAGTGATGTCACCTGTGTAAACATGCCCTCTTTAGGGGGCATATTTACACAGTACCTGGGGTAAGTTTACACATTTCTAAAATGAAAAAATTTAAGGGTAATAACTGTAAAAAATACAAATAAATATGTGAATCGATTTTATTAACAAATAGTAATAATAATAATAATAAAATATAAAACTTCAAATACTAAAAAACATAAAATAACGAAAAATTGACAATTAATATACAAATTAGTATGAAATAATGGGCAGCGTCTACACATCGGCTAGAATGGCACATTTAAAATTGCTTTCACAGCTCAGGCATACAAGAGAAATGGAATCAGTTTCAATAAACCTACAGTTATCATGTGTCTCTCTCTTACACTATATGCATTATATTCAGTGTGCACCAGGTTTAGAATTTCTGAATCGTTTCAAGCAGTATCTACAAGCACAGTTCTCATCGTCATTTTCATTATCCGATTTAAATGAACCGTCATCTTTTGGTTTTGTAATTTTTCCTTTTTTTTGTGTTTTTATCTTTTCAGAGCAAAATAATTTCTTAGTTCCGTTTTTTTCTTATTCTTGAAAATATCTTTTTTTATCGTTTCTTCCTGCTTTTACCAGTTCCTGTTCTTGGCTCTGCTTTCCTAAATGGTCACACATCTTTTGACGTTGAAAACAACCTAATAAGTACTAGATGTTTCAGCGATGGTTTACCCAGAAGGCTAGATATGACACATGTGTAGAACTAGAAACCGATTGGAAGCAGTCGAAAGTGCTGCGGAAGTAGACTGAGCACATTCGGAAGAAAGCGTTGATAAATCAACAAATAAAACACTATTTAAAGAATGTGTAAACATACCTCATGTGCCTTGTGTAAACTTGCCCCTTTGGCATATTGTCAACAAAACATAACCTATAAATTTTTTTAATGAGATTAACATTTAACAAACTATCTTAAAATAACCGTAAAAGAACGAGATAATCCATTATGAATTGTAAAGATCTAATAATATAATTACTATTCATACTAACGTAGTGGTGTAAAAATTTACTCATTTCAAAAAAATTCAAAAATTCTGCTCTAAGTTGTTTGTTACTAATAGTACTGGTTGCAAACTGACGTACTTGCAAATGGCATCCAATCAACGGTTTGTGAGCTATAAGGATTGTGTAAACTTACCCCTATACCAAATTTGCCCCGATCTACCCTATAAAATATCTAAGTTTATCCAAACTTTCGACTGATAGTATACATTTTTATTTTTAAGTGTAAAAACATTGAATTCGTGGAAAATATTCATCCTAATTTGTACCTGAATAATAAATTTATCTTGAACTGTACCTTATTACTAACAATAAGTAATTGGATTTTAATATATTTCAAACAAGAAAAGGATAAATATTATTGAATTGTTTTATTGCTTGTTATACCTGGAACCATTTTAGGGTATTAATGAAGAGAATACTAATAGTTTTTAAGATTTTACTTTGATCTAATATTTTTTTTTTCGTCATGATTGTATTGAACTTATTGGTATTATCTACTTATAATTAATTATAAGAATTTACTCTTTTGGTATCTCAGAGTGTGAAAATTAGATATATTAATGGTTACTTCTTAGTCGTTTGGCGAGCGGAGCGAAGCATTACATGGAATTAACCTTTTATAGAATTTTAAACTGTTTGGCGAGTGAAGCGAAGCACTTTAAAGATTTGTCCGATTTGTTTCGGAATAACTGATTTAAAATAGCTTTGTTCACAGTTAAGATAATTTTACACGAATAAAACTGAAGGACACAGTCAAATAAGGTCAAAAATGAATTAATGAATACATATTTCATCACTTTTTGAATATTAATCCCTTAAAGAGTAAAATAGGGAATAAGCGCAAAAAAAAAATGGGAGAGAGGTCAAACTTTACATTTTCAGCTGCGAGGTCAAACTGTTCTAACGTCTCCAACAATGAGTCAGTTACTTTAGGAAATGTTCAAATATAATGCAAACAGACTTATAAGTTATAAGGGACGTAGGGATTTAAATTTTCCAATAGGAATAGGGAGGATACTTATTTAGAGTAAAGTCTACAAAATATTAGGTATTTTAAAAATATATATTATTTAAGTATTTTAAATCAACATAGTTTTTTTACTTCTATACCAAGTTCGTTGACACCTTCTTAATAGGGCTTACTTTAGATTTTTAGTCTATGTTATATGCTTGAAGAAATGATCAATTAATTTTTGAAAATTTTCAACTGTTTCTAGATAACTAGCCAAAGGGAGAAATTAAAAATAAAGTGGATTGATGAGTGAGCTTACCAATAAATAAAGCCTATCATTTCAGCTTATGATAAGAAAGTACGGGCAAAATATTTTAGCAGACTACCTAAAAGGAATTAGCTTTACTAAATTACGAAATTCTCGCTTGCGAAGCCGCGGATAACAGCTAGTTCTGTTTAAAACTGATTTAAATATTTGATACGAAGTGCTCGAAAACTCTCATCTGTTTTTGTTTGTTAAAATCTATATGAACTGCTAACTGCAGAAAGGAAACAGTCCAAAATTTTTAAAATTTTTTTGTTGTTTTAAATTCAAGATGGTGTATAGACTTGTACTCTATCTGCAGTAAACGCATAAATGAACTAATTACTATGGCCATAACAGATGATAGAAAAGTTCCCTTTCTGTTGTAAATCATCCGTCTATACATCATCTTTAGTTTGACACAAAAAAACGCATTTGAAAAATTTTGGACTTGTTCCCTTTCTGCAGCTAACAGTTCATATATGGGTGGTTCTACTTTTTAGGTCTCAACCATAAAAAAAAAATAGAGAAAGCCATTTAATAGATTTTATGCGACTAGAATGTAGGAAAATTATCATAGATTCGGTATCTATAGATCAGCAGTGCGGTTTCATATTAAAACCAATATTTTTTTGCGGATTACTGAATCCAGACAGGAAAAAATGTTTAAATTAAATTTAAATAATAAAATTTAAATTACTATTTAAATCATATTTATATTATGTTCTCCTAATATCAATTAAAAAAAATAAAATAAAAAGTTGGTTTTTTTTGTCTGATTTACGAAAAATTGAATGAAGAGTGTGTTTTTGTTGTTTGTTTTATGATATAAAAAAAATTGGTTAGAAGTTGACCAAATTAATCAACTTTTAGTTAACTAAAAAATTTAGTTGATATACAAACAAACACTGATATAATAAATATATACTTATTTTATTATCGTAACCTTCGCCACTTGCATGTCTCCCATCGTCACATTCTACCGTGATGAAGGATACAATTTTCCAACAAAATCGTTATTAATCGTGAACAACGATCATTTAGATCGAAAACTTGAGTTTATCGTAAAGCTTACATTATTACAAATAATATTTACGTAAAAACGATTTGAAATTCGTTAAATACATACCAGAAAAAGCCGTGACGAAGGATACACTCAATAAACACACGCAGTCGGTCTTCTTGCTTGATGTAAAAAAAATGACAAGCTCTCAATGTCAATCACCTGATTTGACTTTCGCTTTATGTTCTATGGTCTTTGGCGTTTCGTTTCACCAAAAAACATGACCCTTTCACCTATTTTTTTTAAACTTATAGTAATATTTGGCAGTTGTGATGAAGGATACTCAAATTTTCGCGACAATATTTCGTCAGGCCAAAAAAATAATTCTGCAGATAAATAAAATTTAACTTTCTAATTACCATGCGTAACAATTTAACTCTCTTTTTATTTATAAAATTGTGTGGTTTCAGACAACTTCAGCGAAAAATGGCCAAAAAATCTACTTCTGAGCATCCGACGTGTCTGGCTAACGAACTTAGCCGAGCGAATCCGGATTCCAGCCCGCATACCAAATTTCATAAGCATTAAACATTTAATCGAAAAATTGTTCAAATAAAAGTGTTAGATATTGACGGGGGCAACTGATTGCTACCGTCAGGAGCTTTATACCTCTTATGGTTTTCGAGCTATGATACAAACTTATATATTTTTAAATGAGACTATATGTTAATTTTTTGATAAAACTGATCTAATGCATCAATTAATAATATAAATGAAGAAAAAAAATTTTTTACCCAAGTTTATTTTTTGAATTTTTCTTTAATTTATCAATTAGACGGTAAAAATACGCATATGTATTTGAGGCTAGTTCAATCGACAGGGTTTTCGTCGGTTACATTTCTGTTGCATCCAAGAAAAGAACCTTTGCCACTATTGTATCTATAGCACAAATGGTAGTAATTCAGATTTTGGAATATAGATATCGGATGAATACAGATGTTTATATTTCAAGTTTTTAACATTTTTGTGTAATAAAATCAAATTACTTTAAAAGATTAGTAATTAAAGTAAATTAATTTAAAAAGAATTTGAAATTATTCATTAATTTACTGAAAAATATATTTATTTTTTATTTATTTAGAGAACAATAGTTGGCAATAAAATATATGTATACAACAAAGTGGTATTGGTATTTCTTAATAATAGCAAAATGAGGTTAACTGGGAACGAACATATTATTAATAAATGTACTTAAATAGTGTAAAATTATTTGAAAATTAATAGTATTTTCTTTTTATTAAAAACCAAATTAAAAAGGAGAAGTTTTTTCACAAAAATTTTGAAAATACTTACTATAAAAATATGTTTAGACGCCTATGTATCTGTCAAACAGTGACTTTTCGGAGTATTTATTTTTTTATTTTTCAATGAATTAAAATTGAAATTCTATTCCCTTGTTGTATTTAGTTACCATTTCTATATGTTAATTTAATCTATTTAATAATTTTAATTTCCGATGGAAAACGTACTAATCGTTTAATTTTTCATTACTACATTGATTAAAATGGTGGCCATATTTAGTTAATATCTTTTTAAATTACGTAAAATCTTAATCGTTTGCAAGCACTTGAGTACGAAATTTAAAAGTGTGATTTTTAAAACGTAATTACTCAAAAATATGAGATAAAATAATGAAAATTTAAATGTTACTGGTAGTTTTGTTTTGAATCATAAACAAATTTTTGAAAAACTTTTAAACATACGTTTCCATTTAAAAAAGTATAAGTTTGCATCATAGTTCGAAAACCATAAGAGATACAAAGCTCCTGATTACCGAAATCGCTTA
Organism: Brachynemurus nebulosus; assembly: GCA_035578155.1. Classification (NCBI taxonomy): domain Eukaryota; kingdom Metazoa; phylum Arthropoda; class Insecta; order Neuroptera; family Myrmeleontidae; genus Brachynemurus; species Brachynemurus nebulosus. The sequence goes on along the minus strand of JAPWDM010000001.1, from coordinate 119,319,378 downwards.
CTTCCGTCGATATCTACAAGTCTAATTTGAACAATTTTTCGATTAAATCAACGGTTTGGCTGTAATAAAAATGGCAACTCTCGAAAAACTCACACAGTATATATATATATATATATATATATATATATATATATATATATATATATATATATATATATATATATATATATATATATATTAGGTACTTATGAAAAAAAATTTAAATTAGATAGGTATCTGAAAAATAAAAAAATTAGGGAATTGAAAATCAAAAGATATAAAATCGTGTTGACAAAGTTTATTTAACAAATATTTTAAATTTTTACAAATTGGTAATTTCTGAATATAAAAAAAATAATTTTTATATTCGTGGTGTTAAGACTACCTCTAATTTATATAATTTGTAAATTTTATAAGATCTCAGGGTCGATTTTTTGAAGAAAATTTTCAAAGTGTTACATAAGCGAAATTTTACAAGATGAGAAGATAAAGCGAATTACAAAAGCAAGCAAAAATAACCTTGTATGCCAGTCAGTAAATTTAAGAAAAATACGCAAGATACGTTAGACAAAAGGTAAGATAAGTTAAACAAAACGTATATTTAATGGCTGACATAAAAGGAAAGTTAGCAATAAGAGTTAGATAAATAGATATTAGCCAGAAGCCTTTCACACAATGTTAGAGATAAGTGAAGTTATATTTAAACGTAAAAAAAATAATTTAAACAAGAGCGTAATGAATGACTTCTGCTAGTAAATTAATTAAATTAAATAAATTGATACATCAAGGCCGTTACATAAGTAAAAAAATATTAACTACGTTAACTACAAATGAATATAATCACTGTCGCTAATTGTGTTGAGAGAATTTAGAAAAAGCGAGAAAAGATAGTTTTAAAATCATTAAATACAAAGTTAATGATTTGCACTACAAAATTCAACAAACACTAATAGACTTTAAGTTAGAATAGCACGTGGCGAAAATGAGGTTAGGACTACTTAACTCAATTATTCTTGGAGAAAATTCAGTGCATAACAAAACGTGCTCAGCAACAAGCATCCAGGAAACACAAGCCGATACAACTTCCAAGCTGTTCAGGAAAAATTCAGGGCAAAATTACAAATGAAATTGAGTGAGTGAATTAGTTGTACACAACTGAAGGTGTAGAGGTTCCTTTAGAATGTCCGGTACAGTTCCAATTAAATTCCAAAAATGTGTGCAGTGTGCAAATCGTTATCAGCACATTAATTTCACGAAAGTAGCAACATGGATTCAAATTAAGCAATGACAAAAAAAAAATAAAACCTGTACAATAAAATTAATAATTCAAATATACAATTCAAAAATTAATGACAGAAGCACTTGTAGGTTATGCAATTAAAATTGTTCAGTGATAAAACCAAAATACAGAACCAACAAGACCATTTCAACAATTAAAAGAAATTTATTTTTTTATCTGTCCCAAATAATTGAACTGTACTAATTAAAGATGGAATTTGAAAAGGACTAAAAATCCACCCACGCCTGCTTATATAGCTACGAATTGGCGGTAAAAAAATGTCAAGCATGGACGTCAACGTTGTCAACCACAAAAAAACTAAATAAAATCCAACATGCTATCTGTGTATGTACAGCATGAATATTACATCGACGATGTGGACATACTGAAAATAGTATTTTACAATATAAGTTCGGTAAGGTGCTTTTACTGATCGAGAAAATGTTGCGAAAACGAGACCCGCAGGGTCGAGTTTTTGCAATTTTCGAGATCAGTAAATGCACTTAACGCATCGTGTATTGTATAATATTTTTTGCACGATCGATTTAAAATAATTAAAGATTAAAAATGTGTTAAATAAAAAATAAAATTCAGATAATATAGATGAAATTTATATTTCTATGTTATGACATAGAATGCCATGAATAAATATTATAAATATTCATAACAACTAATATGAATCTTTGTAGTGACAATTGACAACTATATTTGTAAATAAAAAATTAAGTGTCAATATTTCACTGGCGTGAATATTTTTTTTGAATTTTCTATTAAAAAAAATTGAGGAAAATAGTTTGTTAAACTATATTATTAGTGAGAATAATGAAATTGATGAAGTATCTTATTTTTGACTGCAAATTTATTCTCGTAAAATGAAAGGAAGATTATGAAAGCCACAGAAAATCTTAATGATTGAACGGCCTTTTGAAATGTCAATAAAATAAGAAGACTGATGCCAACAATAATAATAATAATGTGCAAACTAGTGAAAATTTTCATATTATTAATGGATTTATTTTCCTAATTGTTCAAATTGTACTTTTAATTTCAATATAAATAAATAAATACAATCATTTTTGAGCTAATTTAACTTACCACACTCCTATTTACTTACCACGCATCTATTTCACTTACCGCACTGTTATTTTTTGGTTTCCATGGATATAAACAAACGTTCGGGAAATGTAACTTACCAGCATTGTCAACAGCCTCGGTAAATGCATGAAAATACACGATCGTGCAAAAAAGCATTTTTAAGGTTTCAAGCTTCATGTTTGGAAGAATGTGACGTTTGTTCATTTACGGAGGCGATAACCATTGCATCAGCATGTAATGATGTTTCGTCGTCCATGCCATGACGCAGGGTAAAGTTTATTTTACGCCTTATATGGCACACATTTGGATTCACCTGGCAGGTACCATCAAAATTTTTTCACATGTTTTTTCTATGGTTTACAATTTTTTTCTATGATTTACATCAAAATTAAATTGTAAAAACAATTAATGGTATTTGTCAGGCAAATCCAACTATGCATAATATAAAGGGCAATTCCATATGTGACTGACTCTACATTTGACACAGTTTACGTTTTATTTTGCCTTATATTACGAATATCACTATGTTTACAGTTTCAATTTTAGCATGGTTTTATAGTTGATATCCCAATTATCCCTCTGTAATAAAAAGTGTGCACAAATAAAGTTGTGAAATATGATTTATTTAATAAAATGTAAATGTGACTGACACTACATGCAAAAGGAAGTCGCTTTCGAGAGTGTTTTTAAACTTCGAAAATCTTCCTCTGTACAGACGTTATAATTTTAAATTGTATATTTAACCGAAGTATATGAAACAAATTATTGGAAAATGATAAAATGAAAGACTTTACTTTTTTAGAAAAGTAGTTATTCGAAAAATAATTCGTGACTGACACTACCATCATTTTGAATTGCAAAAAAGTAGTATTTTTAAATGAAATCCTAGAAACTGACACTATAGGACATAAAACAGGAACTTTAAAATAATTTTAAAGGTACAAAAATGTACTTATTTTTATTATTTATTACCTAAAATACAAAATTTCTTAAGATTTTTCAGAATCTGTAAATTTATAATAAATTCTATTCCCGTTAAGGATTCAATTAGGATTACAATAATTCTAAATACTTGCCGTGAAAATTTAATTAAAACACCACTATAAAATACATTATTAGCTTATATGTACTTACGACAAAACATTGAAAATTACACTATTTCTAAAAAACTAAAAACAAACTTTTATTGAAATTTTGGGAACTTAAAGTACTATAGTGTTGCCATCATATTAACGTATTTTTACTACCAATAACAATTATTTATTTTTTTCAATTATGGAGCCTTTTCCATGGAATTGCCCTCAAGCATAAAATAAACTTTATTCTGTTAAGTTAAAACTTTTACACGTGTTTTAATAAACGATTTAGAAAAAGTGTTTCTAATGGCGGCGGTTAGAAATACGTGTCGGCTTTTTCTGACTTCTCGTTTCCAAATACACGATTAAAATAAAAACACAAACTTTCTTTCTTTTTGAAATGTAGTATTCAATTATTTTTATTTTTATTTGACTTGCTAGGAAAATTAAATCAATAACAATCATTATAATTTTTATATTTTTACATGGCAAACTTTATGCCAATATTACAATATTCAAAATCTAGGAATTTATATTTGAACTAGCCGTATACCCGATGGGCTTTTTCATCGGCATCATCTTCGTGCTCACTTTCTGCTCACTTTCAGTGTTTTCAAAAGCCTAAATACCAACTTCCACGATTTATTAAATTTTGTTTATTTTAATAGCCATAGTAACATATTTTTATATATCTCCAATTTTAAAAATGACGTATTTCTATACAAATTTTCATCCCCTATTAAACCCACTTAGGGGACGAATTTTCAAAAATCCTTTCTTAGTGCTCACCTATATTACATAGGGAACTCCTACGCAAAATTTCATTCTTCTAAACCCAACAGTTTAGGCTGTGCGTTGTCTGTCAGTCAGTCAGTGTTAGAAATTTATTAAGTAGATTGCAATCTTTGTGCCGGTACATATGTTTATAGCTCTAATTCTGATTTTTTTTTTTTTATATATTTTTTTTTTCAAATAAAAAGGGATTGATGATATGACTAAGTGAGACCTGCCAAGTCATGGCCAGAACCTGTCCTGTTTTACAGTCTTTGAATCGTTACAATATAAATTTACGGTTCTACAAAAAAAAAAAAAAATGCTATATAAAAGGTCTAAATAAACTAGATCTTACACAATCTCCTCAACTAAAAAATCTTAATATAAGAATTTCTCTTTTTTGACAATTGGTGCGGAATTTACAATAAAATTTAATTCAACTGATTTCAGATTTTACGATTCATATTTTATGACGTCACAAATTCAGAATTAACAGGAGCATAGATTGTCGATAGTAAGACTTGCACTTGGCCATCATATTGAAGATACTGGGACTAGCACTAGACCGTAATATTCTATCAACATTCTTGATACATAGGTAATTATTAATTGTATTCTTTACTTATTATTTCTTAAGACGTTTGTATTTTTCGAATAAATAAAATATTTACCTAATAAGTGTTTACCCAAAGAAAATTTGTTGCCTCGCAATTTAACGAGAAAAACTATTTACGAACTAACAAAAACGCAACAGCGAACTGAAGTACTTTTAGGTGGATAGTTATTTGAGTTAAATTGCATTTAGATAACAAATTTGAGCTGTAGGAAATACAAACTTTTTCAGAAAAAAATATACAATTCAAGTGCAATACGTGACAATTTAACTAATAAAATAAGTTTATTATTTGATACATAGTTACTGTGGTTTAGAAATCTATTGAATTTAAAAATTTTTGTTTCGTATTTATCGTGTTTGTCTACCGTAAAATGACCAATGAAATGTCTTGCATCATGTTTTTCGCTCTAAAAATCTGTCCTAACTTTTTCTTTCACGGTAAAAATGAAAAAATTACAATATTTTCATGAAATTTAATACACATGAGTTAAATTGCCAAATTAATTATTTCTAAGTATGTTTCTAAGTTTTTAAAAATAGTAAATTTAATCTTATTGATCACATAGATACACTTATATTTGTAAAGTTATTTTTTAACTAATTACGTTTTTACTGCCACGATGATCTAAATTGTAGAATTATAAAAGTATAAGTATACGTTAACCCAATAACCTGAAAAAAAAATCTTTAATTAATGAAATTATACGGTTTGGCTGTAATAAAAATGACTAAACTACTTGTCTAAAACTAGCAATACACTAACAGAAATAGATCAGAAAAATCTTGTCGAAAAGTCACCTCATATAGAGAGTGTTGCCAAATAAGTGCGAAAGCTTGTAAAGGTGTTTCCTTGTTGAAAATTAAAGGGAGACCTGATAACAACAGACCATAATTTAAATAAAATTAAAATACTTTAATATTAAAATTAAAATATAAGATATCCATGACATCTTTGATTTAAAATCAAAGATGTTTCTTTTTAAGATAAAAAATAAAAATAAAAAGTTGCATGCCGATAGTCATAGCGACAATAATATTAACAATTTTTAAAAAAATATTCAGTTTTATAAAAAAAAACTGTACGGGTGAAATAGATCCCACATAAATTAAATTATTTAAATAATTTTTACATATATCAATAATATATGTTAATTAACAGTGTAAAAATCATAATTAAATTGTTTGTTTTCTTGTATTTGATATAAATAAAAATTATATCGACTTTACATGTGGTGCCGTTTATTTCGTAGTTTTTACAGTCCGCTAAAAGAAACAATAAATATAAATGTGCGCGACAGGACCTTCATGTAAACAAATGCTCTTAAGACTTTCTTTGAAAAGTTGCACACTTCCAAAAATGAGAAAAAAATAGTTTTTTTTCAGCAATAATTTCTTAATAAAAAAAAAAGAAATACTTCGTGCATGAACATATTTTTATAACTAGTAACTAATTTCCATGAAAGTGTGTAACCTTTCAAGGAAAGCTGTAACCTTTCCAAGAAAGCCTTAAGAGCTTTTGTTTACGTGAAAGACTCCTTTAATTTTGACAAAGAATCACCCCCTAAAAACGTTCGCACTTATTTGGCAACACCCTGTATATGTACATCAAGAAAAAATATATTTTTTGCGCGCCAAGAATATTAAAAATTTGTTTTAAAGTAAGCGAAAACAGTCTAAACGGACAGAAAAATAACTTCTTTCTATATCCCAATCAAATCTTGATTTGTACCATACCCGCATACGTCCCGTAAAGTCGGTTGGAGAATAGACTTTATATAATATGTCTTTAAAGAAATTAGTTTATCTAAATTATAAGCGCCGCCCACAATAGATTTGAAAAGGCTTTTGTGTGATAAAATCTTAACTTGAGAGAATATGTCCGATCAGCTTTTCATATTTTTTACTATTTCTGTTCTTAAATATCAGTATCTAACACTAGTAAAACATTCTGTTTTTATGTACAAAAGTATGAGGATTTCTTCACACACTACATATTTTTAGGTGGGCCCTTTTTAGACAGAAAGGAAACATAGATTTTGAATATGAAGCCTATCTGTCATTCTTGTTTATCTTTTAAATTTACATATTCATTTTTAAAATTTAATTTGTACAAGGAAAAGTGCACGGATTGTCAACATTATTAGTCTGTATTTAATATCAAGTAGAGTGGTGTCAATAATATTTTGAATTTGGTAGTCATAGATAAAAATGTTTTACCATACATTTGACGATTTTTAATCTTGTATAATTATCGAACTTATTACTTAACTATTTTAATGTAAAAATTGTTTGTTTCGGCATTGCTGACATCAAATACGAGTCTAATGGCGATTGTTAATGCTTAATTACATTATTCTAGTCATATAATATTCTAATATTCGTCTAATGGCGATTGTTAATGCTTAATTACATTATTCTAGTCATATAATATTCTAATATTCTCCTATCTGTCTCTTTGAAATGTTTAGATCACATTTTAATTATGTACTATAAAAATTATGTACTATTAATTATGTACTATAAATAAAAAACGATATTTTGTCTGGGAAATTTGAACACATTATTAACCTAGGTCTCGAACTGCTTTTTTCAGAAACTTAGGACCCTATACAATATCCGTAAATGAAGAATAGACGATACTTTTTAAAAAAGAGAGTTCGAATTTTTAAATTTTTTTATTTACTAGCCGTACCCGCGACGTCGTTCGCGCAAAACATTGTTATAAACTCAACAAGAAGTATGTAAGTGTAATAATTATACAGAACTTGCAAAGAATAATAATTTTTGTGTAATGCGGGCACATGCTCAAAATGGTTTTTCTATTCTCCCGTAGGAATGAGGAATTTTCCCGGAGTAAAAAGTATCTTAAATATTGACCCAAGTAATAGGTTATCACCACACCAAATTTCATCAAAATCCGTCCAATAGTTTTGCGTAATACGTGCATATGCACAAAATGGTTTTTCTAATTTCCCGTGGGAATAAGGCATTTTCCCTAAGTAAAAAGTATTTTAAATGTTGCCCTAGGTAATAAGTTATCACCACACCAAATTTTATTAAAATCTGTCTAATAGTTTTTGCCTAATATGTGCACATGCTCAAAATGGTTTTTCCATTTTCCCGTGGGAATGAGAACTTTCCCCGGAGTAAAAAGTATTTTAGATGTTGACCTAGGTAATAAGTTATTATCACACCAAATTTCATTAAAATCCGTCCAATAGTTTTTGTGTGATGCGTGAACAGACAGACAGACAAAAATTCTAAAAATCGCTGTTTTGGTATCTACATCGATAACTATTTACAGTATCAGTACAATTTTCAAAAAATATTCCATGTACAGAAATGGTCTCGTTACAATTTTCTTATATGTATAGATTTGAGAATCCGAGCACAGCCTCAGTGGGAACGAAAGGACAGATACACACATACATATGTAGTTTTAAAACTGTTACCAATAATGTATACATATACACAATAGGCGTATATATGTGTATGTATATATGTAAAAAGGTCGTTCTTTACAGCACCTTTAAGTATAAGCACACGCTCAATAGTATTATGCAGTCAGCTTGTGCAGTTTATTAAAGTCTCTTTAGATGATAATAGAATTGTTTTTTGATTAAAAATGTTAAGTGATTAACTGATAAACATGCTACGATGCAGTAAATAATTGACGTGTGGAAGTACCAAAGGCACTAAGTGCGAAAAAATAGTTTTTTTTCTTTTAAAAATTAGTCTTCAAAACGTACTATATGACATCGCCAAAACCCAAACAAAAGTTAGCAGTAATATTTATCATATTTTTAATTTTTAACTTGACAATTTAACTCATGTGTATCAAGTGCCATAAGAATATTGTAATTTTTTCACTTTTACCGTGGAAAAAAGTTACGACAAAATTTTTACAGCGAAAAAAATAGTACAAAATATTTCATTGGTCATTTCGTTGTAGGTAAACACGATAAAAACAAAACAAAAATTTATATTGGTAAATTTAAATGATTTCAGAATCATGGTAACAATGTATTAAATAATTTAATTAATAATATGAATTATACTAATTTATTTTATTCGTTAAATTGTCTTACTGTATTACATTTTAGATTTATATTTTTTCTGAATAAATTTGCGTTTTCTATAACTCAAATTTCTTGCCTAAAGCAATTTAACTCGAAGAAATGTCAACCCAAAAACGCTTCAGCTCCGCTGTTGCGTTTTTGTTAGTTGACAGTTCTTCTCGTTAAATTGGTATAGGCAACAAATTTTCGTTAGACAAACCCAAATTTATTCGAAAAAATACAAACCTCTCGTGTAATAATAAGTAAATAAAAAATTGGATAATGTATTATATCTAAGGAGTTTTTATTCCTTATTTGTGTAATAACTCAAAATATATGAATTGATACTTAGTGCCTTTGCTACTTCCAGGCTTCAGTTACTTTTTACAAATTAATATTTTAAACTGGTTCAAATTATAGGCACAATAGGTGACACAATAAACAAATTAAACTTGTAAATAAACAAAGTTGAATGTCGAACAAGCCCTTCAGTATAATCTACAATAAATTGCTCCGTAATATTGTATAAGATCAGATTTTGTGTAATGTTACTGAGTGTGTAGGGGCCACTTTACTATTTTGTTTACAATTTAAAAAAATAGATCTTTGGGATATGTGTATGAATCAGTATGAATGTATTTGTACAATACTACAAGCCCCATGTCATAACAAACTCGACAATATCCGATATCAACCAATCAGAATCAAGAAGAAAATAATGTTGATAAGATCTTGTGCGAATCATGTCCTGAATTGACCAAGTTTGTTGTTTAGTTGTGTTAAATTTACACACTATATTGTTTAAACAAAACAGAATGTTTATAATACGCAGAAAATGAATTAAAATTTTTTGAGCATATTATAATTTTTATCTGCAGTCCAGTACTCAAGATATGTAAAAGGCATAAACTCACGTGACGCACGGGACATCGTACAAAACGAAGTTTATGTCTTATATTTGGAGTACTGCATTTCAGATATAAATTAAAATATGCTCAAAAAATTTTAATCCAGTTGTTCCATGTTATAAACTTTTTGTTTTGTTTGTTATTAATTTCATTAAAAAAAAAAAAAGTTTTTGTTGCAAAAATGTCCCGTGCGTCACGCGAGAATTGCCCATATATTTAAGTTGTGTCATTAAAAATCAACTTTAAGATTTAAAAAAACTGAAAATTATTTTCTTTTATGTTTTCGAAACATTAAAAAATTATTTTGTTCAGTATTACCAAATATTACCAAATACAGTTGAACCTGGATAAGCGAGAGTTGAAGGGACCGCGATCTATTTTTCTCTTATAGAGTTTTCTCACTAACCCGAGTTTCTAGCTTACACAGGTACGGGAGAGATTTATCTCACTTATAGAGGTCTAGAAAAAATACAACCAATATGTATTGAGAAACATGCATGTATTGTATGGATACTACTTATTAGAATAATATACATATACGTATTTGAACATAGATAAGCTTAAGGTTACAAAAAGAAAAAAAAACATGCTTTTTGGCTATTTGAATAGAAAAGTTCCGTGAATTATAAGAAAACAAGAACATAAGTCCATTCAGGCCTTCTAATAAAATATGTAGAAGTTCTTTGAAATTTAAGAATGAGTCATAACTAGAAAATGTTAAATACGTTTAACTGTCGCTTATAAAGGTACAGGCAATTCTCAGTCTCAGTTATAGAGGTCCACGAGCGAAAAACGACTCTCACTTATACAGGTTTTTGTTTCTCACTCATAGAAGTTTTAGAGTGGTAAAGTGACGGGACCTGGCAATTACTCTCACTTACAGAGTATTCTCGCTTAGCCAGTTCTCTCTTATCCAGGTTTGACTGTGTAATGAAACCAAAAATATTCTTAAAATATAGTCCAGAATCTAGCGAATATCGTAGGATTTTTTTAATAAATTGATTTTTATAGATTTTGTTAGCGATTTTTGGTCAATTTTTTCGAAAAAAACAAAAGTTCAAACTAACGCCCTTTTTTAAAAAACAATTTGTAGAAAAAATCCTACGACGTTCGCTAGATTTTGGACTATATTTTAAGAAACTTTTTGATTTTTTCCAAATTAAAAATTGTGTAGCGGTACACCCATGTCGACCGTCCGAGATTTTTTTCCCTTGTGTGCGCTGCTGTACCGCCATTTTAAAACTAAAATAAAACATATTTTTTGTAGTTAAAGACTATTACTTTCATATGCACAAAACCTCATATCTCTATCTCTTTCCTTTCACATGAAATTTAGTGAACACAAGGTGATATTACCCCCTAACACTAAACAGTTAACAGTCGGTCTGAACATGGTTTTGTCAGTGAAAAAAAAACTTAGAGGTAACGACAAAAAACATTAGATTTTAAAAATTACAGGTAACACTCAAAACCTCATGATTTCCTTAGTTGCTTTCCTAAAAAAGATAAACCATTAATTTACACATGAGAACATTTTATTTCATTTTTATTATATTAGGAAAATTGTGAAAAATACCTACATCTGTAAAAAAACTTAATGATAGTTAATGTCTAAGTTTCTGACTGTCTCTTGATTTTGATTCACATTGTGGATTTTATTTTTTTAAAAACCGTATAAAAAATCGCATAAAAAAGTCGCATAAAAAAGTCGCACAAAAAAAAGGCGCATAGAAGATTTAGGTGTACTATATCCATCAAATACGAACTGATTGTTAGTAGACATAAACTACTGGAATATAGGTATTAAGGACTAATTAGACTGGCGCACGGAACACTGTCCATAGTTCAAAAATATGTGAAATCCGACAAAAACAGATATTTGGGAATATCTGTAAAAAATGGCGCCAAGAATATTATGTATTTGTAACTAAGAAAAAAAATAATGCTTTAAAAAATAACTGAAATCCATTGCTATGCCAATAACAATAATTATAATAACTAAGCTTACGTACAGATGGTATTTAAAAAAATAATCTAAAAAAATTAATACTAATTTTCGGAATAAAAACTTTTGTTGTACTTGGCTCAAGATTTAACTTGATATTAATAAACAAAACAAAAAATCTTGAGCCAAGTACAACAAAAGTTTTTATTCCGAAAATTAGTATTAATTTTTTTTAGATTATTTTTTTAAATACCATCTGTACGTAAGCTTAGTTATTATAATTATTGTTCTTGGCATAGCAATGGATTTCAGTTATTTTTTAAAGCTTTATTTTTTTTCTTAGATACAAATACATAATATTCTTGGCGCCATTTTTTACAGATATTCCCAAATATCTGTTTTTGTCGGATTTTGTATTAGGCTCCGCATATTGTGAGAATCACACCGGAGTGTGCGTTCGGAGTCTGAAACAAGTCGAGTGCACGTTCAATAGTTTTTCCGATCGGAACGCCAGGAAGAACACAATCATATTCTTCCTGGCTATGAAGTGAAACACGCAAGTCAACTTATAATCTTATAAATTATTTATTGGTTAAATATGACAAAGAAAAAACTTTCATATTTTTTTAACAAGGAGATGCACCCACCCAGAGTGAAATTCGGTATTTTGATGAAACTTCGCTGGTGTGTAGTATAATTAAAAATAAGCGACCTGTATTTTTTTTTATCGACCATCTTCCACGTTTACGGGGTGAAACCAGTCCCTAAAGTTGAAGGTTCAAATCGTATATCTCGAAAACTATAAGAGACAGAGACTTTAAATTGACGAAATGTTACTTTATGAAAGATCTACTGACCTGTGTAGGTTAAACCAGGGTCGGGTTTATAAGGGGGGCCGGAGAGGTGAAAATCGGGGTAAACTTTTTTGCACAGGCTTGATGGTTCAATGTATCAAATTTTTGCCATCATAAATAGAAAAAGCACAAAAAATTAGGGGATACGTGTTTTTGCGTTTTTTCGAAATATGTGTGGTATTTAAGCCATATACGGAAGAAAAAAATAGGGTAGATTATATTGCATTATTATTGATTGTAAATATATTCTATATTTTTTTTAAATTTTTATGTTTATTTCCATCATGAAAATGTATTTTTTACTTCCCGATAATGATTCATATATTTTTCAGTAGTATCTTAATTGGTAATTTAGCCATGTGTACATTTGGTTACTAATATTCGATATTTTTTATACCTATTTTTGCGAAAGTTAAGGTTGTCTGGTGTGGCTGTGTTAATGAATGCTCGACAAGAAGCAGTAATTTCTTTCGTTCACTGTTCAGATGCTTTATAATAAATTTTTCGATTTGGGAAATGTGGTTGACACCTAAAAACATACAAAAAAGAATAAGAAAAATAGTTTGAAGTTGAGAAAGAAATAAACCGCGTTTATGTGGTTAAAAACGAATTTGTAAGAAGACAAAGGCAGTTGTTGAACGGAAGATTATTGCTTCTTGTCGAACATTCATTAACACTTGCAGACCAGAGAGCTTTCGCAGAAATAGGTATAAAAAATATCGAATATGAGTAATCAAACTGGCTAAATTACCCATTAATTAAGTACTGAAAAATACATGAATTTATATCGGAAAGTAAAAATTTACATTTTCATGACAATAATAAACATAAAAATAAAAAAATATATAACGTATTTGCAATCAATATTAATGCAATATAATCTACTTTATTTATTCTTCCTGATATGGCTTGGATACCACAAATATATTTCGAAAACGCAAGAATACGTATTCCCTAATTTTTAGTGCTCTTTCTATTTACAATGGCAAAAATTTGATACATTGAACCATTCAGGCTGTGCAAGAAAATTTACCCCCATTTTAACCCTCCAGCCCCTCTTATGAACCCGCCCTGGTTTAACCTATACAGGTGAATAGATCTTTCAAAGAGTAACATTTCGTCAATTTAAAGTTTTCCTCTATCTCTTATAGTTTTCGAGGTATCTTAATAAATACGATTTGAACCCCCAAATTTAGGGAATGACTTCACCCCGCAAACGTGAAAAATGGCTGATAAAAAAAAATACGGATCCTTTATTTTACCTATACTACACACCAGCGAAGTTTCATTAAAATCCCGAAGTTCACTTTGAGTGCATCTCTTAGTAAGATATTTAATTCAGATATGCTTAAAAAAAGCATGAATTTTGTAAGATTCTATTTTGAACTTTAGTCAAAACTGAAAAAGGTAGGTCCCGAACTGGCCCCTGTCTTTTTAATAGTTTTTGTTTCGTCCCATAGCATTAGGTAAGTATGTTTCACTGTGCAAATACTAGCTTCTCTTATGCAGACTTTAACGAGATATTCTATAATGAATTATAATTAATATGAAAAGGAAATATAACCTCCTTTCATACAGCTCATATGCAATTTTACATTTCGTCTGACCCAAAAAAATATGTTCTTATTACACTAGTTTACAAGATTTTTGTCCTTGAAATGAAAAGTGTTTTTGTTAACGAGTGAGGTGCGCTGAGTTTCAAAAAAAATTATGAAAAAATACTGCACGTCACATTTCAAAAATATTTATTACTTTTTATTGACAAAAAATGATGGTACAAAAATGTTAAAAAAATTAAAAATGAACTACCTTAGCTTTTTTTTGTACTTTCTTGTGTCTGTGTCTCTTACATTTTACCAGCAATAGTTACTTAACATAGTTTAGTTCCAGTATCCTTCATAATTTTGCTCAAAAATTTTCAAGTCCTAATGAAAAAGCCCGCCATCCTAGCTACTGACATTTTTGATATTTTCAGGAAAGAAATCGAGGTGTGATTGCAAGAAACGAATTTTCAGGGATATGTTGACACCCCTCCGTTGAAAATTGTGTAACAAATCCGCAACTAATTTTCGATGATGAATTCGGTATTTGGTCATAAGGACGCGGGTCTTGATCTCGATGTTTGTCAAGTCCGTAGGCGTCCATTTGATTACCCCAAATGAGTACGTTAGCACCAGAACTGCGTAGGTGTTAATTGCTTTGATGGTTTTTTTTCCATCAAGGTGGGTGTTCAGTAATCTCCGTACACGCGTTAGGTATTGCTGCATCAGGTGTTGTTTTACAGCGCTGTGATCTATACGTTCGTGCTGATTGAATCCGAGATACCGGTACGACTCTCCCTCGTCCATGGGCTGCATAACAGACTCTGGTTCGAGTTCGAATGCGACCGCATCTCGTTTTCCTCCAGAACGACATTGTGTTCGACATTTATCGATTCCGAACTCCATACAGAGGTCTCGCGAAACCTCCTTGGAAAGTCCCAGCAGCTGCTGTAATTGATGTTTAGTAGCTGCATAGATCTTAATATCATCCATATACATCATATGTGAGATGGTATGGCGCGAATTCGTTTGCATACCTACATTGTAACCGTATTTGGTTTCATTTAACAGGCGAGAAAGTGGATTCATTGCGAGACAAAACCATAATGGACTCAATGAGTCGCCTTGGAATATGACGCGTCTTACTTGAATAAGGTCGCTTGCTGTTTTTTCATTACCAATACTCATATGTAAGGTCGTTCGCCAGTCGGACATGATCGTTCCAAGGAAGTTCACGATACTTGGGTGTTTTTGTACAGCTCTAATACTCTCCGTAACCAGGAGTGCGGGACCGAATCAAATGCCTTTTTGTAATCAATAAACGCTGTGTACAGGTTACGTTGTCTCCCTTTCGCTTGTTCCAGTACTACGGAGTCAATCAGAAGCTGCTCTTTGCAGCCTTGTGACCCCTTTCGACATCCGTTTTGTTCTTCTGTCAGTATGGTGTTAATCTGACAATGCTCATTGATCTTTTCTGCCAGACAGGACGTCAAAATCTTATACACTGTATGCAAGCAGGTGATAGGCCTATAATTCGAAAGATTTTTTGTATCACTGTTTTTAGATTTCATGTATGTAATACCCTGCGTTAGGAACTTCGGTGTCAGGTTTGGTGTTCTTATAAATAGTGTGAATTATTCAGCGAGGTACTTGTGTGTTGATGTCAAGTGTTTGAGCCAGTAGTTTTGTATGTTATCGATGCCAGGTGCGTTCCAGTTATGCGATCTCTGTAAAGCTCTGGAGACGTCCTCTGTAGTAATGTCCGTATAGGGCATCTCCAGAAGATGTTCGTTATTCCTGCACTCTGTATCGATCCAGCTGGCTTTGTCATTATGGTCAATGGTGTTGGACCATATATTCGCCCAGAAACTATGGAGTGCGTTCTTCTCCGGTAGACCATTACTGTCAGTTACCGTGTTCGTTAGAGACTGATAAAACCGTCTCTCGTTTCTGCTGAACGCTTGGTTTTGTCGTCTGCGTTCAGTACTGGTCTTATATTTTCGTAAGCGCTTCGCTAGTGTTGTTAATTTTTGGTGAAGCATATCTCTGATCTCTGTGAGTGTTTTATTGGGTTCCTCGTATTGTGTGTGTACTGTGTGTTTATGTAATATGTCGTGTATATATTTGTTGAGCCGTTTGGACCTCGTACTCTGTTGGTATTGGGTGATCCTGCCGAGGTTGCATCGGATGTTGCTGATGCGTTTATTCAATCGTGTTTCCCAGGCAGGGGTTTTGTGTTCCTTCGAGTTGTGCGCTACAGGTGGTGTTACATCGGACCCGTTACAACGTATTGCTGCAACGGCTCCACAGTAGATCACCCGGCACAGTAGATCACCACGGCTCCACGCAATCACCCAATACTAACAGGGTACGAGGTCCAAACGGATCAAAAAACACATACGCGACATATGACACAAACACATGGTACACACCACACAATATGAGGAACCCAATAAAACACTCACAGAAATCAGAGATAAGCTTCGCCAAAACTAAACAGCACTAACAATGCGCTTACGAAGGTATAAGACCAGTACTGAACGCAGAAAACAAAATCAAGCATTCAGCAGAAACAAGATATCATTTTATCAGTCTGGCATCGATAACATTCAAACCTACTGGCTCAAACACTTTACGTAAACACACAAGTATCTCGCTGAACAATTCACACTATAAGAACACCAAACCTGACACCGAAGTTCCTAACGCAGGGTATCACATATACGAAACCTAAAAACAGTGATACAAAAAATCTTGCTAATTATAGGCATATCACCTGCTTGCCTGTATAAGATTCTGACGTCCTGTCTGGCAGAAAAGATCAATGAGCATTGTCAGATTAACACCATACTGACCAGAGTTGTGCCATGTGATGTAAGAAACCAGTTTTTTACAGTTTTATGTAAAAAATTATAAAATACCGTAAAAAACTGTAAAAAAAAAAACGTAAAACATTGTAGAAAATTGTAAAAAATGTAAAATACTTAAATCATTTGTCATTTCACTGACAATAGTATATTATTCAACGAGCTAGTAATGATAGCTATTACTCACGAAGATGAAATTGCGACACGAGCCGAGTTTACGAGCCGAGTGACGTAATGAATCTGAGTGAGAAACAGCCATTGCAAGCAAGTTGAATACGATATTTTTTCTACGACTTTTTTCCTTTTTGATTTAAATAAAATTGAATATAAATTTTAAATTAAAAGAATACAATTTTTAATCTATCTCTAATTTCATTAGATGTTTATATATGTACAAACGATGAAAACAAAATACAAACTATTTGTTTACTTTGACATTACTACGCAACATATATGAAATTAAAATTTGATATATATATCATAACATATACCAAACAAATGCCTGATCATTGAATAATGGTTAATACGGTGATTTCATTGGTCGATAGCTATTGAGTAATGGTCATTCTTCCACACCTTTGAATAATGCCTAACTTTCTCAACAATTTACGGATATGTAATGAATGTGTTCTTCAACAGGAGTAGAAAAATAATTTATGTCCACAATGTCCACACAAAAATTATTTTCTGTTGGTGGAAGGCCATCCACAACTAACTACAAAGCGTTAAATTTCCATATTAACAAACTTGTTGAGTTTTAACAGATCGAAAAATGTATATAGTACATATATCTCTTTAAATTATAACAAAAATAAAATCACTGATGATAGTGATGATGAAGATGATTAATGCCTTTAATAAAATTTAATTGAATAAATTAAAACCTTTTTAATATTACATCCTTAAATAAACTATTCTATCAAAATTATCCTATGTTTTTCCTGTTTGTACCCATTTATATTTTTAATTTTCAAATTACTTAATTATTAATTTTTACTTTCCAAATATAGCAAATACTTCAATAGCAAATATGTGTCAGTAAAGCTTACATTTATTAAAAAATTTAGTTTTTTACATGTAAGTGTAAAAAACTAAAACCCGTAACTAAAAAACCCGTAGTAAATTACACGCCAAACTCTGATATTGACAGAAGAACAAAAGGGATGTCGAAAGAGGCCACAAGGTTGCAAAGAGAAGCTTCTGATTGACTCCGTAGTACTGGAACAAGCGAAAGGGAGACAACGTAACTTGTACACAGCGTTTATTGATTACAAAAAGGCATTTGATTCGGTGCCGCACTCCTGATTGTGGAGAGTATTGGAGCTGTACAAAATAAACTCAAGTATCGTGAACTTCCTTAGAACGATAGTAGATGAGCTGTGACAGTTCTATGACACAGTAAAACCCCAATTTTCCGGACTACTTTTTGACGATGTTAAGAACCGTGTAGTTTGGGGTCCTACTGTACCTAGAGTATGAGTTGATCTCTGACCCGGCACGTACCGAGTACATGTATTTAAAATTTGTTGTTGACATTTGACCCCAACACTCGCTCATACTGTTGGCCTTGAAACTCCAAAGACATGAGTCATCACCTCAACAACCACACAAGTAGTTAACCCATTATGCATCATCACAATTTACTTATAACAATATGGTTTTGTGTTAACCCATTACCAACCAGCACTAACGTAGTTTTTGAATGCAAATCTAACGCATGCGCAGATTGAATTTAAGTACACGACGCATGCGCAGACTAAATTTTAGGTCACAACTTGATAGCTGGGGTACACTACCGCGTCAAAAATGTGGGGATACCCTAACTCGGGGGTGGCCCCAAACTTTTGACACCGTACTGTACTTAAATTTTTGGTACACTGCCATGTCAAAAGTGTGGACCCCCTAACTGAAAAAGGTATCCGATCACTTTTTGAAGCGCACTGTACTTATTTTTTGTGTGTACATGCAAGCCTTAGCCTTTAATCTCACTTAATTGAATCATCTTAAACGAAAAGTACACTATCACGTCAAAAATGTGGGATTACCTAACCCAAGGGGTGGCCCCAAACTTTTGACGCCGTACTGTACTTAAATATTTGGTACACTGCCGTGTCAAAAGTGCGGACCCCCTAACTAAAAAAGGTATCCGATCACTTTTTGAAGCGTACTGTAGTTGTTTTTTATGTGTACGTGCAAACCTTCACCTTTAATCTCACGTAATTGCATCATCTTAAATTGGGTGCGGTCGCTAACGATAAATTTTGTCGGGGGGCGCACTGTACCAAGCGCTAGATTTTAAAATCAGACTCCGGGGTCCAGATTTCTGACCGCTACTGTACTGTAAATCGAGTGTCTACTGTACTTTTCAACAAGTTTAAGCCTGTTTTCAGCAAAGTCAGCACTTTTTTCTTAACAACGCAATAAATTTAATTTTATTTTTAGTAGGCGGTCTGATTATAAATTGTTATAAATTGTTTATTTAAAAAATTTTTTTTGCGTTGTATAAATTAATTGCGTTGTATTATATAAAAAAATTGTTGAAATATAAACCTTGACATTTTGACCTCGCACGTGCTAACTAGAATTAACCTTGGAAAATTCCAGGAATTTTTATCAGTTTTAAAATAAACAAACAACCAATAATTAAATGTTTGTTTTAGCTGAATTATGATCATATGACTCATATAAGGAGTTTTTTTGGTATAAGAAAGATGACGTCATGGAATATTAATGAGTTAAAAAATTGTTTAGTAAAAAATATCACCCATTGTAGGCCTCAAGCAAGAAATTATTTTTATCAGTTTTAATACTTTAACATTTAATCTACAGTGACCAATTTTTTAGTTAACTAACAAAAGTTCTTGAAATTTTAACAAGTTACAAAAAATATTACTTCTTATGGTGCACAACATTTTTGAATTTGACTGTAGCACAAAAGTTGTATATAATTTTAATTTTTATGAATACTAGTAAACGAATTGTATAACCATTTATGAATAAGTATTAAATCTAAATATGAAATAATCTATCAGTATTGAAACAAACTTTGCTTAGTTTGCAAAAAATTAAATGTTTGTATAACATTTTAATACTGATATATATATATATATATATATATATATATATATATATATATATATATATATATATATATATATATATATAATAGTATACAAATTATGTATTTTAACCAGTATAAACATTCAAAATTTTTTGGTTTTAAATTACTATAAACACGTTGCTTAATATAAAAATTACAACAGCTCATTGAGTTGCTAAATTTTTATAGATTAGTGTCTATATTAGAAAATTCACATGAAAAATCAAAAATTTTGAATATATAAATAGCTACCATGCATATATAACGGGTGTATATTTAATGTTTTAATGAATGTTTTCATATACAGGGTGTATCATTGTAAATATCATTAGATTTTTTTTTTTCAATACTTTTATAGGTTAACGAAAGTAACTTAAATGTTTGTTTTAGCTGAATTATGATCATATGACTCATATAAGGAGTTTTTTTTGGTATAAGAAAGATGACGTCTTGGAATATTAATGAGTTAAAAAATTGTTTAGTAAAAAATATCACCCATTGTAGGCCTCAAGCAAGAAATTATTTTTATCAGTTTTAATACTTTAACATTTAATCTACAGTGACCAATTTTTTAGTTAACTAACAAAAGTTCTTGAAATTTTAACAAGTTACAAAAAATATTACTTCTTATGGTGCACAACATTTTTGAATTTGACTGTAGCACAAAACTGTTTCTATATCAAACGAAAATTATATGAAATAATTCAGTATGTACATATGTATAGACTCTGTATATTAAAAATATTTTATGTATACACTCTGTATATTGAGAATAAGAAAGAAAATTTGTATATAATTTTAATTTTTATGAATACTAGTAAACGAATTGTATAGCCATTTATGAGTAAGTATTAAATCTAAATATGAAATAATCTATCAGTATTGAAACAAACTTTGCTTAGTAAAATGAGCAACTCAGATGTGGTGGTGACGGTGGTGGTGGTGGTGTCGTCGTCGGTGGCGGCGGTGGTGGTGGAGTATATAAGTAATCGTTAACACAATTCTGAATTAATCTTGTAAGACTAGTTGAGCTTTACGCATCTGTTATAATGTTCGCATTAGAATGTACGCAGTGCTATAAAAGCTTCTCGCGGAAAGATTGTCTTTCACGTTATATAAGAGATACACATATGCGGGAATTTTCACCAAAAAGGCTTGAAAATAGTTACTCTCTTGATCCGCTAAAAAGACAAACATTAGACACGGCTGATGACTTACATAGTTATGATACCGGGAAGAATGATGTTGATGATGAATTTCTAAACAATAAAGTTCAACAAAGGGTCAATCCACTTGAACAAAGAATTAAAGCTGCATCAAAAGCACCACCGCCATATAATTTGCTGAGTTATACTCCAGCTCATACACCTTATCATGGTTAAAGGGTATAAAATAGTTGAACTTACACAAAATATTATCTGTTTACCGGTGGTTGTCAAAGAGTTAACATCTCTTTCGCTGAAAATTATACTTTCGTGGTAAAACAATTACATTTTGGAACCATGTTAATTTACAATTCAGCGCAGTTCACCCCTGAACAACCTAGCAAAGGACTTTCGAAACCTTTTTTCGAAACCCCCTAAGATTATTAAACGTAAGACTTTTAAGCAACAACACATTTCACCCGAAAATTTAGCATTCCTTAAATCACTAGGTCTTAAAGTGAGAAGAACTTGGTACTCACCAATGTGTTAAATGTTATTAACAGTTTGTAATTTGATTGTAAACTAGCAATAGCTATTAGTAGCCATTTTCGAATACATTCCACAAATTAACTAACTATCCCCACCACTTTTAATTATTCTATATAAAGTTGTGGATTGTGTGAATAAATTCAGTTCTACGGCGGTGGTAAAAAATGGCGTTTCTGGACATACAAGGCTATCAAGGAGCTAACAACGAATTTTATTTTAAGGAAGTTGGTATTGCTGCAGAAAATTCAGATGATATATTACATCTCATATTCGAAGCACCGTTTGATTTCAACGAGTTGCCGAAGAAATTTCAACGAGTTGCCCGTTGGCTTTACCGAAATTAGCATGGGATACCTTGGTCGTATGGATTTATTCCATACAACAAACTTCATACCATATTGAGACCTGTATTAAAGAAGTATGATGTCATATACGTCAAGGGCAGTGAAAAGAAGAAATGGATTTCAAATTTGTTTGATGACACCGAAAACCAGCCGTGGATTTTGAATTTGGAAGAAATATTTGATGTACCGAAGATTTCCAATCTGCGAGATGAATATTATTCAAGACGTATGATTCATTCAGATAAAATTTGTTCATTAGAAAACTGTATTCTTTTAAAAAAATTTTATATGGAAAATAAATAGATTTTGAGTAATATATAGATTTAAGCAATTTAATTTTTTTTTTGTATACATATTCTATAAATAAATTTAAAAAAAAAAATTATGTGCGTTTTATTTAATTATTACCCTAAATTCCCCTATTTTTTACAGGAAGAAGTTACTTTCGTTAACCTATAAAAGTATTGAAAAAAAAAATCTAATGATATTTACAATGATACACCCTGTATATGAAAACATTCATTAAAACATTAAATATACACCCGTTATATATGCATGGTAGCTATTTATATATACAAAATTTTTGATTTTTCATGTGAATTTTCTAATATAGACACTAATCTATAAAAATTTAGCAACTCAATGAGCTGTTGTAATTTTTATATTAAGCAACGTGTTTATAGTAATTTAAAACCAAAAAATTTTGAATGTTTATACTGGTTAAAATACATAATTTGTATACTATTATATATATATATATATATATATATATATATATATATATATATATATATATATATATATATATATATATATATATATATATATATATATATATATATATATATATATATATATATATATATATATATATATATATATATATATATATATATATATATATATTGTATATATATCAGTATTAAAATGTTATACAAACATTTAATTTTTTGCAAACTAAGCAAAGTTTGTTTCAATACTGATAGATTATTTCATATTTAGATTTAATACTTATTCATAAATGGCTATACAATTCGTTTACTAGTATTCATAAAAATTAAAATTATATACAAATTTTCTTTCTTATTCTCAATACACAGAGTGTATACATAAAATATTTTTAATATACAGAGTCTATACATATGTACATACTGAATTATTTCATATAATTTTCGTTTGATATAGAAACAGTTTTGTGCTACAGTCAAATTCAAAAATGTTGTGCACCATAAGAAGTAATATTTTTTGTAACTTTTTTGTAAAATTTCAAGAACTTTTGTTAGTTAACTAAAAAATTGGTCACTGTAGATTAAATGTTAAAGTATTAAAACTGATAAAAATAATTTCTTGCTTGAGGCCTACAATGGGTGATATTTTTTACTAAACAAAATTTTAACCAAAAATTTAAGTACAGTACGGCGTCAAAAGTTTGGGGCCGCCCCGTGGGTTAGGGGAATCCCACATTTTTGACATGATAGTGTACCTTTCGTTTAAGATGACTCAATTAAGTGAGATTAAAGGCTGAGGCTTGCATGTACACACAAAAAATAATTACAGTGCGCTTCAAAAAGTGATGGGATACCTTTTTCAGTTAGGGGGTCCACACTTTTGACATGGCAGTGTACCAAAAATTTAAGTACAGTACGGTGTCAAAAGTTTGGGGCCACCCCCGAGTTAGGGTATCCCCACATTTTTGACGCGGTAGTGTACCCCAGCTATTAAGTTGTGACCTAAAATTTAGTCTACGCATGCGTCGTGTACTTAAATTCAATCTGCGCATGCGTTAGGTTTGCATTCAAAAACTACGTTAGTGCTGGCTGGTAATGGGTTAACACAAAACCAAATTGTTATAAGTAAATTGTGATGATGCATAATGGGTTAACTACTTGTGTGGTTGTTGAGGTGATGACTCATGTCTTTGGAGTTTCAAGGCCAACAGTATGAGCGAGTGTTGGGGTCAAATGTCAACAACAAATTTTAAATACATTTACTCGGTACGTGCCGGGTCAGATCAATTCATACTCTAGGTACAGTAGGACCCCAAACTACACAGTTCTTAACATCGTCAAAAAAGTAGTCCGGAAAATTGGGGTTTTACTGTGTCATAGAACTGTCACAGCTCATCTACTAACGATCATGTCCGATTGGCGTACGACCTTATATTTGAGTACTGGTAACGGCAAAACAACAAGCGATCTTATTCAAGTAAGACGCGGCATATTCCAAGGTGACTCATTGAGTCTATTATGGTTTTGTCTCGCAATGAATCCACTTTCTCGCCTGTTAAATGAAACCAAATACGGTTACAGTGTAGGTACGCAAACGAATTCGCGCCATATCATTTCACATCTGATGTACATGGATGATATAAAGATCTATGCAGCTACTAAGCATCAATTACAGCAACTGCTGGGACTTTCTAAGGAGGTTTCACGAGACCTCTGTATGGAGTTTGGAATCGATTAATGTCGAACACAATGTCGTTCCGGGGGAAAACTAGATGCGGTCGCATTCGAACTCGAACCAGAGTCTGTTATGCAGCCCATGGACGACGTCATAAAGATCAAGTAATTCATACAAAGAATTACTCAAAATACATACTTCGTGACTCATCAATAACATCTGACTCATGCCGGAGATGCCATTCCAAACCCGAAATGATCTAACATATTACAGTTGCCTGTACTCAGCTCGCTTAGTCCGAATACAAACACCGTCACGACCAGGTTGACAAAATTATATATACCAGAAACTAGCAGTTAAGCACCACCTTATAACCGATAAAACCCCTTACTACAAACCCACACCAAAAGTAGTAGCGGAGAATGACTCCTGTAGACTTTACTGGGGTCAGTCGCTTATTACAGATAAGACCATAAATCATAATCGACCAGATATCACCTTCGTAATGAAAAAAACTAATACCACCTATCTAATTGATATTGCGGTTCCGAATACACACAACTTACAAAAAACACACGCAGTTAAATTGAGTAAATACACTGACCTCGCAGCCGAAATAAAACAACAATGGTGAATGGAACATGTCCACATCGTTCCAATAGTGCTCAGTGCCACCGGGGTCATTCCACACACACTACAAAATAGTTTTGAGCCTCTTGGGTCTCCCAAAAAACACATATGTCACTATGCAAAAAGCAGTGATTATAAAGACGTGTCGTATAGTACGGAAGTTCCTCAGTAATACGAATCCAATCCAATACGAATCTACAGTGAGCGAACAACACACTGACACTCATCTTACAGACACATAACACACATACATAAACACACAATACACTAACATTGAAACACAAACACTTAGCACACATACAGATTCAGATTCGACTGATGGAGAGGGAGAATCGACCAACTGCCGCACTGTCACTGTTATCGCTCTGGTGCACAATCCTCCCCACCCAATAACACACACGGTCCGTCAACCTCTGTACCATCTTAATGAGTAATTTGATGAACCAGAACACATTTACACCTACTACAGTAAAAGCGTCGCTCAAAACGATCGAACCGTGCATTTCGGGTAGGCAGCAATTTTTTTTCTGAAATTCATAGAAGGGCCTGTGGTAAATATAAAACTGAGTTTTCGGGGCTGGGGGTGTTGCCGTTTAGCAGAGTTGCTAAAACTAATTTATGCTGATAATTGTGTTAATAATATTATGTCTGGCCACGCATACGCAAGAGCAGTACGAGGTCACATTTTGGTGCACTTGTCTTTGGCAAAAAAAATTATGGAATTTGTTGATTTCACTGATGAAGAACGAGATTTAATGGACAGTATTGTAAGTAATAAAACACAGATTTTACAAGCAGCTAAAATCACGGCATTTAAGGAAATAGCTACTAAATTCGAAGATGCTGTTACAATGTTAGAACATAAAGGACCAACAGCCAGGCTCTGGATACAGTATTTCAAAATGATCACGCTTTTAAAACAATTCATTGAAGCTGAAAGATCTGGTAACTGGACCCTTCATTTAGATTCAGTTCAAAAAATGCTCCCTGTATTTCACTCTAGTGGGCATTTCTTGTACGCAAAATCAGCTCAACTCTACCTACAAGATATGCAAGAACTAGACAAACGTATGCCTCCACAAGAATTTGAGGACTATACTTCTGGTGGCCGATTCACTATCAGACGGACAAACAAATTCTGGAGTGGAATAATGTCCGACCAAACCATTGAACAAACACTTATGAGGATGATGAAAACGTCTGGTTGGTTAACTCATCGTGGAATATCTGAAAGTACGCTTGCTTCCTGGATACTGGGAATGATATCATTGCAAGACATCTGCGAGCAAATAGAAAATTTCTGTAATGTTTCCTTGGAATATTCGGAACAACACGTCGATGACAGAGATACACAAGTCATCAGAGATAACGAAGATGTTGAAAAATTGGATAACTGGTTGGCATCTTATGACCCATTTTTGGAAAGATCGGAATTAATATCAGTTTTTACTGGTATTATTGCCCCAGATTATATTAATTGTGACCGTGCAATTGAAATTGGAAAAGCCATGATCTCTCAAATATTGACAAGAATTTCAGTAATTTATCTTTCAAAAGAAAAAATAAAGTGCTTCCTTTGAGCGCAGTCTCAAGATCTATTGAAGTGGATAAATCTCCAATAGTAGTTAATCCTTTGCTTATTTTCCAAAGAATATGTATATCCAAGCAGTCAATCGGCGATATAAAAGAATGCTTTAATACGAACTTTCACCTTTCCCATTATCGTTGTTTACAGAGGACGGTATGCGGAAAAGCATGAAATCCTCTTTATTCAAAGCATTTTTACCACTTAGTGCACCCGTGCAGCTTGGAGAAAATAAATTCTTCATTATTGATGGTGGATACCTTCTCCATACAGTTGTGTGGGAGCGGAACGTATCATTTAAAGTAATTTGTCAAAATTATATATATTAAAAATCATTTTGGTTCATCGGTAGGTATAGTTTTTGATGGTTACTCTGACGATGCAAACATAGCTGGCACCAAATCGTGGGAACGTCTTCGGAGGTCGAAAAAGCAACACTGTGCAGATATAATTTGCAGTAGCAATAGTATTCCGACAATCCCACAAGAAAAATTTCTTTCAAATGAAAATAACAAGAAAAATTTAATTACTCTTCTAAAGAAAGTACTGCTGGAATGGGACTATAATATCGAGCAAGCAGAAGCAGACGCGGATTCACTAATTGTAAATTCTGCTCTGGAGAAGTGTGATTTGTACGACTCCGTAACAATCGTTGCTGAAGATATAGATATACCGCTGGTTAGTTTTGGGCGTAACAAATCAAATGTTTTTTTCTTTAAACCAAAAAAAGGCAACACGCCTGATAAAATTTACTCTACATCGAGCTTGAAGCATGGGGATGTAGTAAGTAATAACATTTTGTTTATTCATGCTTTTTCTGGGTGCGATACAATATCGGCAACCTACAATATGGGCAAAATGAAATTTATATATACTCTTGAAAAAAATTCAGAGCTGGCTTCAGGAGTAGAATTATTTCAGAACGAAGAAGTAGACCCCATTTTATTGAGTGCTGCTGTAGAGCGGTTTTTTATTGCTTTGTATGGCGGTGATAAGCATGAAGAATCGATCAATATATTGCGGTACAAACGATTCGCGAAATCAACAATTAAAAGTAAATTTAATCTTGCCTCGCTCCCGCCCACACAAGATGCAGCTCGTATGCACACATTCAGAGTGTATCACCAAGTACAGTCGTGGTTGGCAAGATACAAAAATGCAGAATACTGGGGCTGGAGGAGAACCTTACGAATGTTCATCCCTATACAGTGCACCAATGAACCCGCACCTCCCGAGTTACTATAATTTAATTTTGTAAAACATTGTTCTTTTAAATAAAAAAAGGGGCGTTTTTATTAAACAAATAAAAATGGATGAGATTTGTTATGAATGAGGATTTAAGCTGTTAAAAGAAATATTACAAGAGAGGGGCTTTAAGCGCCACGGGTGGTGCGGAAAGGTGTTAAATTTCAGGTTAATATGTAATATCTATTTTTTCATAAAATCATACTAGCCAAAAAAGGTAAAACAATATAAAATAATTGTATTTTAAAATTAATATGTCACTTAAGAGTCGAGGATTTTTTAGTTACAATTTTTACCTATCTACTTTTGGAGAGCTATAACTTCCTAACTAGAAGTCGGATGATAAAATTTAATACCTCAAATTTTTCGTTGAAAAGTACTCTATAAAAAAGATAAGAAGCATAATTTTTGTCGGGTCAAAAATAGCAAAGTTATCTGGCTTCAAAAGTTTTCGTTCCTAAATTTTTCATGGTTTTTTGCTGATAACTTTTTTGTTTTTAAAGTTATGTAAAAACAAATAACAAATTTTGTAGAAAATGGAGTTATCTGTAAATAAGGTCTTTACAAATTTTTTGTAAGACTTAGGTTTTGGAGATATTCGAAAAAATAAAATTCGACCTTTTTTTGAAGATGGCGGCTAAACGACACCACAGCGGATCCCGAAAACTCGGTTTTACATTCATCACTGACATCCCTACAACTTCCAAAAAAAAAATTGCTGCCTACCCGAAATGCACGGTCAAAGTACGCTTTTACTGCACTAACCAAGAAACGTAAAATAGAACGACACATCCGCACACACACACGAACACGCACACAAATACAGTCCTTTCCCTTCTCTCTGTCTCTACTCCTACCTATTCTCTGAGGACACGAAAATGAACAAGGCTTTCACAGCCGTCTGTCATTGAGCCAACATCTATGCTCCCACAAAAGGCTCGTCATACGAGCCAGTGTATACCAAAATAGATGCATAACACCTCGTTTCAAGCAAAAATAATAACAAAATAAGGAGCGATGTGACAAACCCTTCCGTGAATGTACTACGGTGCCTTTACGGATTGGTTTGGCACATTACCCTTCCACAGAGCCTAATACCTTGCATAATGCCGGTATAGGTGAAAGTTACCCAGTACTGTCCTATTGACAAGGAAAGGGCAAGAAGTCGAAAATTTTCAGTATATAGATACTCTCTATATACTTTGTCAGTATATAGAGAGTGGCTACCTAGTAACATAAAAAATATCAGTTGCTGCTAAAAAAAACGTTTATAAAGGGTGAAACATCCCCTCAAATTTGGAACTCAAAAATTTAAAAATCGATGAAATTTTGTTTATACGTACCTTAAAAAGTTCTAGTAACAAATATAACATTATTTTTTGCATTTACACATTTTTAAGGGTTGAAACCACCCCTTCATGTGTGTACTTAAAAATTTTTAAATTTATGATATATTGTTTATATATACTATACAGCGCTCTAATAATAAATATAACATTATTTTTTGCATCTACAAATTTTTAGGGGTTGAAACCACCCCTTCATAAGTGTACCTACTTAACAATTATGATATATTGCTTATATATACTATATAGAGCTCTAGTAATAAATATAACATTATTTTTTGCATCTACAAATCTTTAGGAGTTGAAACCATCCCTTCATGTGTGTACTTAAAAAATTATAAATTTATGATATTTTGTTTTTACACATTATACGAAATTCTAATAATAAATATAACATTATTTTTTGCGTCCACACATTTTTAAGGGGTGAAACCACCCCTTCAAGTGTGTGCTTAGAAAATTTAAAATTGATGAAATTTTATTTATATATACTATTAAGAATTTTAATAATAAATATAATATTATTTTTTATACCTACACATTTTTAAGAGGGTGAAACCACCCCTTTAGTTGTCGACTTGAAAATTTAAAAATTCCGAGATTTTATTCACATAATATATCACATAAAAATGGATTCATATTTTTTTTTTTGCTTCCATACATTTATAGGAGTGAAATATCCTTTCCAAATTAGAAACTAGAAATAAAAATTGACGAAATTTTGTTTACATGTACTACACAGTAGTCTAGTACACTATTTAAAAGCTATTTGTATTGCTAATTTTACACATTATTATTATATTTATTGTAAGATTGTTGTGTTTGTTGTATATGTAAACAAAATTTTGTCAGTTTTGAAATTTTTAGTTTACAACTTGGAGGTGGTGTTTCACCCCCCAGAACTGTGTGAAAGAATATATCTATAATATATTTATCGTTAAGTCTCTATGTAGACACAATATAGTCAATTTTTAAATTTTTAGGTACGCACTTGAAGAGGTGATTTCAAAATTTGTGGATGCAAAGAATAATGTTATATTTATTACTAAAGCTCTGTATAGTAATTTTTAACAAATCACTTTAACAAATCAATTTAACAAATCTCTGTATAGTATATGTAAACAAAATATTATAAATTTTCTGTTTGCGTCTGCGATTTTCGAATTTTTAGGTATTAATGTATTTTCCAGTTAGCAAATTCGACATATATACCAAATATAAGTTTAAAAATTTTTTTGTCTGCTGTTTGTACGAACCGATTTAACTCAAAAACTATTAAAGTTATTGAGTTGAAATTTACAGGGAATATAGATATTAACCTCCCGATCAATCTTAGCCACATTTTAATGTGATCTCCCAAATGGTTATGTACAGAATGATTCAAATAGAATCTTCATTAAAAGTTTATAGTCTTCTAAATAAAATCGATTTTTGATAATTTGGTTATAGAAGTTTTCAATTATGAAGATTTTAATTAACGTATTTTTAACTTGGTGCCATTTCCGGTTATTCCGGAAGTTGACACCAAATTTGTTATTTGAAGTGTTTTTGACTTCAAAATTTGAGTTCGCTGGAAATTGTTACTAATTTTCTATGTGACAGTGACATTTCAGCTTTTTGAATTGATACAGGGTGGTCACATAAAGCATTTTTTTTTTAAAATATTTTTTTTTTTATTTATTGTGCAACTCTTTTTTTTTCAAATGAATCACCTATATTTTTTATCATAACTATGTAGAAAAATGTAAAGTCTATCTATTACTATAAGATATTCTTATACCTGGAGGTTGGTACTATATGCCATAGGAGTAAGGCGTGCATTTGTGTGTAGTAAGAAAATATAAGTGAAATAAATATTAAAAAGGCAGTATAAGTTATTATAGCTATTTAAATATAAGTAATAATAACCAATGAACAAATAAACATATAATTTACAACAGCTTACAACAACATAAAACTTTAAAAAGCAAAAAAGTGTTGGTGTGTAATATATAACCTCATTGCTACAACAAACAGCAGTTTGGTAAACCGTCTTCCGTGATTTTCCCGCCACATACGTACAGAGTGAGAGATCCTATTTACATATTTTAAAATGAATATAGAGGCGCTAAATGATACAGTCAGTGAACTCAAAAACTTTCTTATTGAATTTCGTACAGATATGGTTGAACAAAACAAAGCGCTAAGTAACAAAATAGATAAAAATAGTGAAATTAGTAAAATTTTACAAGAAAAATTTTCTACCTTTGAAAAAGATGTGCAAAATTTGTTAAAAGAAAATCAACAGTTAAAACAGAAATTAATGGAAAAAGACAAAAAATAGATGCATTGGAGAATATGATTAAAATAAACAATATCGTAATAGCGGGTGTTGAGGAATACGACAAAGAAGAAACTAACCAGCTGGAAAGTAGAGTGTTACAAATTTTTAGAAATCATTTAGAAGTAGAAATAAATGAAAGCGATATCAGTGATGTGTTTAGAGCTGGAATTAAACTGAATTCAAAACAAAGGCCAATAATTGTCAAATTTGGTCAACAAAAAGTTAAAAGGCAAATTTTAGAAAAACGTGCAAATTTAAAGAACACAAATATATACATCAATGATGACCTGTGTAAAAATACGCGGCAAAACTTAAAAATATTGAGAGACTATGCAAAAGTAATGAGAAATCAAGGATTTGATGCTAAAATAAGGAAAAATAAGTTGTTGTATAGTAATAAATATTATACTGTGGATGAACTTGAACAATTAAAAAATTTAATTAAAATAAATGGTTCGAGTGAAAATAATTCCAAACAGCAAATAAAAGAAACAAATGTAACAGCTCGGGAAGAAGAGTCAAAAACAGAAGAAACGACAAGCCGAGAAGAAACCCTCCAAAAAATACGAAAAGCAATGGCAATAAAAATCATCACTTGAAGAAGGCAGCAAATCTTGATGACTACGTTCTGCGTGACGAAAAAGAAACATTTCAAAGTAGTGTTTTGGAATTGTAGTGGTTTTAAAAATTTTGTAGAGCTCGATAACAATCAAAGGTGTAATTTTCTGAATTGTGAAGTGATTTGTCTTGTAGAAACGTGGTTAAGTTATAATCTAAGAAATGTTCCTACTAATTTCTCAGAGTACAAATTAATAGAAACATGTGCAATTAAAGAGAAGTCTAGGGGAAGGGCATCTGGTGGAATTATGATATTAGTTAAATCAAATTTAAAAATCGAAATTTTAAACTCCTGTAATCATTGGATATTTTTTATGGTTGAAAAAAGCAATATCTTTAGTGCCATTTTTGGATGTGTATACTTTAAACCAGATTTGCTAGGTAAAACAATAATGGAACTTTTTGAGGAAATAATAATTCAAATAACAGAAAATCATCCAGGTAAGCAAATTATTATAGGGGGCGACTTAAATGCTAAAATTGGAAACCTGAATGCCATATTTGAGGGTATCTGTGAGGGTTGTAGATTATATACAGAAAGGAAAACAAAAGATAATAATATAAACATAAGGGGGGAGATGCTAGTTGAGTTAATGGAAAATAATGGCTTCTGTATTTTAAATGGTGGGTCAATTTCAGATTGCCCAACAAATTTTACATTTGTAAATGATAGGGGGAAAAGTATTATAGATCAAGTATGGGTAAATTCTTGTGGGAGTGAAGTTGTTCTCGACTTTAAAGTTACAGATTGGACAGTAGAAACTGGTCATTTAGCTGTAGTTGTAAATATTACATGGGACGTAATGGAAAATGTGAGTGCATGTAAAGTGAATGTTACTGAAACTAATAGAATTAAATGGGATAAAAACAAAACAGATATTTATAGTATAGAAATGGATAAGATTAACACTATTGATATAATTTTTCAATTTCAAATATTATCGAGTGCTTGTGAAACACTACTACGTATGACAGACTTTTGTCTGCATTTTAAACACACGTAGTATTCATATGTTCACTTACCGTTCAGCTAAACTGAAACTTTAAGCACTCGACTTCCTTGGTTAACATGACCAAAAACCACATATGTAAATTAAAAATCACAAAGTGATTGCAAAAAATATCCGGATCGGCCGGGAATCGAACCCACGTGTGTTTAAAATGCAGACAAAAGTCTGTCATACGTAGTAGTGTTTCACAAGCACTCGATAATATTTGAAATTGAAAAATTGTAACTGCTTCTCGCATTATAGAGAGTACATACACATAGGTGGTTGAATGTTGTCTGTATCGGACGCTTGTCGAGCAAAGGACCGGTGGTGTAATGGATAGCACACCTGGCTAGTTACCAGGAGATCCTGGGTTCGATTCCCGGCCGATCCGGATAATTTTTTCAATCACTGTGTGATTTTTAATTTACACTATTGATATAGATAACTTGACCAGTCAACAGGCATATCATTATATAATCGATAATATTAAAAATGTAGCAAAAGGAATTGAGTTGAAAAAAGTAAAAATTGTTAATAATACAAAAGGGTGTTTGAACAAGCCATGGTATAATAGTACATGCCGGGAACTAAAGAAAGATTTAAAAATATCATATAAAAATTGTAAACATAATAATTTTGAAGAAGAAACCTTTAAAAAATTTCAAAAAACTAAAAAAATATATAAAATCTGTGTCAAAAATTCAAAAAAATCTTGGTATAACGAAATAAACACCAAACTTATTAACGTGAGGAACAGTACTGAATTTTGGGAAACCATAAATATATTTAGAAATAAAAAGAATAAAATTGTAAAAAGTGTTATAGATGTAGATGTGTGGGAAAGATATTTTGGTAATATATATCCATCAAGGACACTAGATAGAATGTCACTAAAAAATGTTTCGCACCCTGATCTAGACAAGAACATCTCTATGGAAGAACTTGAATTAGCACTCACCAAAACTAAAAATAGCAAAGCTCCGGGATTAGATGGGATAGGGAACGAATTTTTTAAGTACATGCCTTTAAACTGGAAAATACTATTGCTAAATTTTTTTAATAAAATACTAGAAACGGGAAGTATGCCCGATGACTGGTCAGAAATTGACTTATTCATGTTACATAAAAAGGGGGATCCTCAAAATCCTGAAAATTATAGGGGAATAGCGCTAGTTAATTCAATAGTAAAAATATTTACCAGCATTCTCGCTAAGCGTTTGACTGCGTGGGCTGAGGATAATCATATACTTAAAGAAAATCAGGCAGGCTTTAGACAAGGAAGGGGTTGTCAAGAACACATATTCACCCTGTCATCTATAGTGAACATCCATATAAGACTGAATAAGTCTAAAGTGTTTGCAGCCTTCATAGATTTGCGCAAGGCTTTTGACACAGTAGAACACCAGCTATTTTGGCAGAAGTTGCACGGAATGGGTGTATCTACTAAATTTCTTAAAATATTGCAAAACTTATACGGAAATGCAACATTTCTTTTAAAACTGGATGAAAACAAACTTAATGTAACAAAAGGGGTATTACAGGGGGAGTCACTAAGTCCTCTCTTATTTATATTATTTATAAATGATTTGGAGGATTATTTTGAGGGACTGAGAGGAGTTAGTATAGACTCTAGGAATGAAATAAAAATGCTAGCATTTGCAGATGATTTAGTTTTATTGGACGATACTGCTTTAGGACTGCAAAATAAGTTAAACGCTTTAGAGAAATTTTGTGACCAAAATAAGTTATTAGTTAATACTGATAAAACAAAAGTGGTCGTTTTTAGAAAAGGGGGAAGATTGCGTAGCCAGATAAAATTTTTTATAAAGGAAATAGAGTAGAAATTATTAAAGAGCAGACATATTTGGGGTTAATTTTTTCTAGTTCGGGACTGTTCCTACAGCAAACCAAATCTGCTATGCAGAGATGTAATACTGCCATAAGTAATTTAAAAGAGGTGATGGCTAAATCAAGGAGTAAATGGGAAACAAACTTAAAAATGTTTGAAGCAATAGTCCTAAGCACTTTGTTATATTCGAGTGAATCTTGGGGTTTACGGTACGTTGAAGAGATAGGGAGAGTACAAACACGCTTTCTGAAATCATTTCTACTTTTACCTAGGAGCACACCTGGTCATATGCTAAGGATAGAAACTGGTAGGGTGAAATTAGCTTACTATGTATTTAAGTTAGCACTAACATGGTTAGAAAAACTATTAAAAATGGAGGATCACAGATACCCTAAATTATGCTACTTAAGGTTACGTAATTTGAATGTGGAAGGCACTAAGGATACTAGTTATAACTGGGTCTCACAGATAGAAAATTTTTTACAGAAGATAGGAGGTGCATTAAACTGGGAGTCTTTAACCTCGCAAGATATAAAGAGAGAAAAAGTAGTTCTATTAGACAAATTTTATAACTTTCTGATCGAAAGCGACTTGAACTCAGTGTTTTTATCCACATATAATCTAGAATATAAGTACATCATCCCTAACAAAATACATTTATACTATAACGAAAAAATAGAAGTGCATAGAGTTGTGTGCCAATTGAGACTAACTCATCATGATCAAATACAAATTGTAAGTCACGGAATTAAATACATGTGGAATTTAACACAGATATGCACTGTCTGCAATATGCAGGAAAATGAAGATTTATATCATGTGCTAATCAGATGTCCTTCCTACGAAGTTATAAGAAGCAATTATTTGTTACCAGAATTTAAGATATAAATAAAATAGAATTCTATAAAGTTCTAATTGTTGAAAATAAAAAATGGTTAGAATCTCTTTATTATTTAACCGTTAATATATTGAAATTAGGGAGTTTCTTCTTATATGATTGAATAGTATAAATGTACATGTATCTATTATGTATTTATTGTGTAATGTTTCACGTATTAATTATTATACTTCGTGAGAGTATCAGATGCCCTTCCTATGAAGTTATTAGAAGTAATTGCTTGTAAACAGAATTTTAAGTTGCAAATAAAATAGATTTTTATAAGGTTCTAGTTGCTGAAATCAAAATATGGTTAGAATCCCTTTATTATTTAGTTGTAAATATACTGAAAACAAGGAGTTTCTCTTTATTTGATTGAGTAATAAAATTTTGTTTAAATGTACATGTACCTAATATGTAATAATTATATAATATTTCATGTATTAATTATTATACTTCATGTGTTAATCTAATATCCTTCCTATGAAGTTATTATGAGTAATTACCTGTTAATAGAATTTAAAGATATAAATAATTACTAAAATCCTATAAATTTCTAATTGTTGAAACAAAAATGGTTATAACCTCTTTATTATTTGACTGCTAGTATTTTATTTATCTGCTAATATATTAAAACTAAGAAGTTTATTCTTATTTGTTTGAATAATAAAAATTAATATAAATATACATGTACCTAATATGTATTTATTGTGGAATGTTCATGTATTAATTAAGAACCGTTTTATGTAATTTATACTTATAATCTTATGTATCAACCTCACTGTAATAGTTTCTAAAAACTTAAATACAGTATTTACAATACAATTTACAATACAATATTCTTATACCTAAAACTGATATTTTGAAAGTTACATCGAATTTATATAATAAAAAGATCAGTTAGGTTTTCCATAGGTCCGGCTGACACAAAAACCACGGGACAGATTTCAGTAAAACTTTATAAATTTATTCCTTAGACGCTTCACCTTCTCAACATCGACAACATCTCCAGTCAAAATTATCAGAATATTCTTTATGTGGTTTGATATATTCAAGACAAAAGTTGATATATCAAAAATACTCATTTAACAATAAGCGGAAACAAAAGAAAGAAAAACAAAAGATTACGATAAAAATAATATTTAAAAATTTAAATGTTAACTTCAAAACTTTTTTACTAAAATTTCACTTTAGAGAAGGATAGTAGTAAATTTAACAAATCAATTTTTGCCGTCAATTTTTGAACTCTTTGTTCCTTATAATGATAGTAGTAAAATTTAATTACTGAGAAACTGAACATAATTTTAAAAAGTCCACCAGGGTTCTGGGTTCCTGAAAAGGATTTAAAATTGAATTAATTTTATTACCATCAATATGGAAATCTATGGAAAGATGTCAGAGTGTGAAAATTAGATATATTAATGGTTACTTCCGAGTCTTTTCGTGAGCGGAGCGAAGCATTCCATTTAATGCTTCGCTCCGCTCGCAAAAAGACAAATCTTTTATATGTAGAATTTTGAACTGTTGGGCAAGCGAAGCGAAGCACTTTAAAAAACTGATTTGAAACTAAATTTGTCCGACTTGTTTTGGAATAACTAATTTAAAGTAGTTTTACTCACAGTTGAGGTAATTTACACGAATGAAACTGGAGGGCATAGTTGTCAAAAATAAAGTTAATGAGTACATGTTTCAACACTTTTTGAAAATTAATCCTGTAAAGAGTAAAATAGGGAATAAACGCAAAAAATTGGGGGAGAGGTCAAACTTTACATTTTCAACGCCTACTGTTCTAGCGTCTCCAATAATGAGTCAGTTACTTTAGGAAATATTCAAATATAATGCAAACAGACTTATAGCGGATGTAGGGATTTAAATTTTCCAATAGGAATAGGGAGGATACTTATTTAAAATAAAGGTATTTTAAAATATATAATATTTGAGTATTTTAAATCAACATACTCTATACCAAATTCGGTTACACCTTCTTAATAGGCTTATTTTAGATTTTTAATCTATGGTATAAGTATGCTTGGAGAAATGAACATTTAGTTTTTAAAAATTTTCAGTTACTCCTAGATAACTAGCCAAAGGGAGAAATTAAAAATAAAGAGGATTGATGAGTAAGCTTATCAATAAATAAAGCCTATCATTTCAGCTTATGATAAGAAAATAGGGGCAAAATATTTTAGCAAACTACATAAAATAATTACCTTTACTAAATTACGAACTTCACGCTTGAGAAACCGCGGGTAACAGCTAGTTCTCAATATATTGTACTTTCGAATTAAACAAAAAAAATTTTCGATTTTTTCAATCCAAGTTACCAGACTACTACCTGCACCAAATTGCACCAAATATTTTTCAGCGGATTCGAATTCAAATAATATTATCCGTGCATATTCATACGCTTTTGTAAAAAATCCTTCTAAATCTGTTTTATTAATCATTATTCAATTTTAAACAAATTTTGCACGTTTAACTCACACGCTAACAATTAAGAATTAAGATAAGAAGAAGTTAAAAATTATTTCAAAAAATTGTAATGGTTTTTTTTATTTGTAACAAAGTAAATCTTGTTTTAAATCATATGTGCATTTTTTTTTTTATGAAGATCGAATATAAATTACAGTTGAAATAAGTTTGAAAATACATATACGTTGTTAGTAACTGTATAAGTTTACACTAATTTATTGTCGGCTATATTTTCAAATTCTCATGATTTATTGACGATCAACTGACAAACCTAATGCAGCATTGTTTGTATCAGTTATACCCATGGAAGACTGAAAGGAATATAACTATCTCTTTTCTGCAATCACTTATGTGCAAGTATGTGCATTTTACAGAACTATGTTGTCATTGACTTACAATCTACCAATGGGTGTGTTTCAATTGTTGTCATATTGTTGGTGTTGTGTTACCGTGTATATGTACATCTACGTACCGCATACATATTATATATTTTTTAACATATGCGTATGCAAGACACGCATACACATAACCATTTAGCGCACTACAACACACAACTCCGCGTGCACATATATAACGTAGTGGTGGTGGATCTTTTATCCTTTAGCGTTACACTGATTTCAGTAGTATAGAGATATTACCGTTCGTTCTGTGTTATTCTGTGGTTATACCATACTTATACGGTATACCTTATATGTACCTATCAAGTGGTCAGCGTAAGTCTAGAAAATTGTAACTAGTTGGGAGCCCAGCGGGAGCCCGACACGGCTTCAGACATCTAGTCTCTCGCTGACCGTCGCCGAACACACAGTCCATTGTAAATACATTATTACCCATTGTTGGTTGAACTGCACTCTTTTCTCTCTCTGGTAATACGTGTGATGTAGTCGTGTGTGTAAATACGCACACTACTATACAACACGAAACCAATACCACTGCAAACTGTGTACCTACACGACGGAGTGGGAGAAATTTTACGTCACCCACTTGCGACAAGTGGAACAGTGTGATTTGGTTACTAGTTTGGCTCCTTGGTACCTATATTTAATTAAATGTTCTAGTATGTATATACAGTAGAATTTTAATTAAAAGAAAGAGCATAAATTCCTCTTAGTGGCAATTGATCTCTTTTTATTGAATATAAAAGATATATAATTATCTCTCTTTCATTTATTTGTCAGTGTTGCCGTGGTTAACATTTAAAATATTTGTAATCCCCTTACCTCAGAATTCCCCTTAAAAAACTTTCTTTTAGTTAAAATACTACTGTACATAGAGTTGACGTCGTTCACATAGTATGCTGTAAAAAATTAAGATAATATTACAAATAATTTTGTCTATAAATAACTGAACTTTGATTTGTGTGTTAACACGTAGATCTCTCGTGCTGAATCTACTGAATGTTGTTCTATGTAGTTCAGTGTTTACGTATACGGTACCACGGTACACATACATAATTAATATACGCATACATATTTTATTGTATGTAACTACTGAGTTTTATCCTTCTTGCTACTGTCAGAGAGAACCGTATCTATTATTACTTTACTACGAGAGATAAACATGCAAATGGAACACTATGCCTGAGTCAAACAAGGACAATTTTTTAAAATATCTCTATGTAGTAGTGTGTTGGTATGGATGCATTGGTTTTGTCATATATTATGGATACATACAGATTCAAACTTGAATGTTGTTTTTTCTTCCTAAAATTGGTTGTAGAATACACAAATAGTTTAACCTATTGGGAACTGACCACTTTGATCATGACACCTGGTGGCCGAAGAAACAACTAATTTTAGTGTGCACCTAAGTAAATTATTAGAGTTTGACATTAGTTTAAATTAAAATATAAAACATATTTTTTTGAAAACAGTATGGAAATTATAAAATTACCTTTGCGTAAAAAGAATAAGAGCAGAGTTTATTGTGCTGTAAATGTTTGTGGGAGTAAATCTCACGAAAATTTAGAAATTAGTTTTCATGCTATTCCTAAGACCGGTAGTAGTTTTATTTACATTATATTGAAAATATATTTGGAAAAATGGAAAAAATCGACAGACTAAAAGCATGGTTGCGTGTTTTAAAAATAAAGAATGTGAATCCGCATATGAGAGTATGTTCGTTATTTTTAATAAGTTAATTTTTTGGCAAAATATATTTTGTCTCTCATATCTTGAGAACAAATGATGTTATCATTTGTTCGATAAGGGTGGAGCCCCCAGCCTTAGGTACAGACGGCTAAGCCCCCGGTATGGTGCAAGGGGCAAAGCCTATCGGGGGCCCACGGGAGGAGTCGCCTGAAATGAAAGAAGAATTATTTATGTACAGTAAACTCTAGTCTTTAAGGACACCCAGTGGGAAGTTAACAGTGTGGGTAGACCTGTCCCCCAAATTTTTTGTTGGTCAAATAGACAAGCTATATGTTTCAATTTAAAAAATAAATAAATTGTTAAATCGATTCGAGATGCTGCATTTATAGTGATTGGTTTCGCTCGTCAAACAACACTTAAGTAGAAAAGCCACTAGGAGTAATTTTTTTGTCCCACTCCCACCCACTCCAAAAATTAATTTTCCATTCCTACCCGCTTCCAATCCCGAAAAAAATGGTCAAATATTCTGTCCAATTTATCAATTTTAATCCCGTTCTCGAAATTTTTTATTTTCATCCGTTTTTAAAAAGTCAGCCCGTTCTTCCATTAAACAAATTGTGGCCTGCGAACTCGACCTAACTATTTGCCTTCCCTAAAGACATTTCTACTATAAAGTTAGTCATATTCATATTGTCTCATGAGACAAGTTTGAATTGCTCAATATTGTTTCAGAAACAATGAAATTATAAATTTTTAGTGCAAATTCCCCATAAGGAAACACGTTCAAGTATTACGTAACACTTTTGCCCGGTGGGAGGGGTTCAATCAAGAAAACTAAATTTAGTTCATGTCATATGAGATCACATTTAACTGAATAATTATTTTTCTATTAACTCTTTTACAATATTTCTTTGTGCTTCATATGGGGGAGTGAATTATATATACCTCATTTCAGATACAATTGATCATGAGTTATCGTTAAAAAATTAAATAATTCTTATATTCGAAACAAATAAATCTTCTATTCTTTTCTAAAAACAAACTACAAATTTAAAAATTACGTAAATGCAATAATAAAAGAGATAAAGCGAAGAAAGCGGAAATTATTTAAATTCAAAGTAACGAAGCAGGGTTAAATTTAATTGAAATGAAGCATACATGTATGACTTTCTAATTCAAAACAGCCAAAAAACCATATACAAGATTCGGACAGAAAGGTAGCGATGTAATAGTGTAACTGTAAAATAAAATTGTAGTAATATATATCCACTTAAGAAAAAACACTTGAACCCCATTCCATTTCATTGTATGAAATGTCACACAAAGACATAAAACTATAATTTATGTATCATCCCCTTGGCACATATATGTGTATCTGTGTTTCTAATATATACATATAAATTGGTTTTAGATTTGCTACAGGTTAAACTATTTGTATATTCTACAACCAATTTTAGGAAGAAAAAACAACATTCAGGTTTGAATGCTACTGCACAATATCAGTCTGTACGTAATACATACATTAGTTATTTACTATAAGTCTATAAAAATATGTATTTACCTACACAGAGTACGTTTAATTACAGGGACGGATTTAGGTCTAAGGTCGTCATACACATCGTTCCAAAACGACGTTTTTGAACGACGGGTAGAGCTGTTGTTCAAAACTGTTTCGTGGCTTAAAACTTGTTTTTACTGATGCTCTCTGTCTGACTTTAATTTTGATCGTTTTCACCATCATTCTTTCTGTTTTGTGTTTATATTTTATATGCAGGGCTAGCTTCGCCAATAGGCCACCCTAGGCCATGGCCTAGGGGCGGGAGATTTTCAGGGGCGTAAATTTTTTTTTGTGCTCCACTTATTTTTTTTAAGAGAAAGTTTGTAAAAAAAATAAAATCGATTTTTGATAATTTGATTATAGAAGTTTTCAATTATGAAGATTTTAATTAACGTATTTTTAACTTGGTGCCATTTCCGGTTATGCCGGAAGTTGACACCAAATTTGTTATTTGAAGTGTTTTTGACAGCAAATTTGAGTTCGCTGGAAATTGTTACTAATTTTCTATGTGACAGTGACATTTCAGCTTTTTGAATTGATACAGGGTGGTCACATAAAGCATTTTTTTTAAATATTTTTTGTTTATTGTGCAAATCTTTCTTTTTTCAAATGAATCACCTATATTTCTTATCATAATTGTGTAGAAAAATGTAAAGTATATCTATTACTATAAGATATTCTTAAACCTAAAACTGATATTTTGGAAGTTACATAGAATTTATATAATAAAATGGTCAGTTAGGTTTACTATGGAGACGGCTGACACAAAAACCATGGGACAGATTTCAGTGAAACTTTATATATTTAATCCTTAGACGCTTCACCATCTCAACATCGACAACAATTTTAGTCAAAATGATCACAATATTCTTTATGGGGGTTGATATATTCAAGACAAAAGTTGATATATCAAAAATACTCCTTTAACAATAAATGGAAACAAAAGAAAGAAAAACAAAAGATTACCTAAGTTACGATAAAAATAATATTTAAAAAGTTAACTTCAAAACTTTTTTACTAAAATTTCACTTTAGAAAAGATTAGTAGTAAAGTTTTTAATTATGGAGGAACTGAACATAATTTTAAAAAGTCCACCAGGGTTCTGGGATCCCGAAAAGGACCTAAAATTGAATCAATTTTAAAACCATCAATATGGGAAGATCTCAGAGTGTGAAAATTAGATTTATTAATGGTTATTTCCGAGTCGTTTGGCGAGCGGAGCGAAGCATTACATGTAATTAACCTTTTATAGAATTTTGAACTGTTTGGCGAGCGAAGCGAAGCACTTTAAAGAACTGATTTAAAACTAAATTTGTCCGATTTGTTTCAGAATAATTGATTTAAAGTAGCTTTACTCACGGTTAAGATAATTTTACACGCATGAAACTGGAGGACATTGTCAAAGGAGGTCAAAAATAAATTAATGAATACATGATTCATCACTTTTTGAAAATTAACCCTGTAAAGAGTAAAACGGGAATAAACGCAAAAAAATGGTGGAGAGGCCAAAGCTTACATTTTCAACGCCTGCTTTTCTAGCGTCTCCAACAATCAGCTACTTCAGGAAATGTTCAAATATAATGCAGACAGACTTATAGGAGATTTAAATTATAAACTCTCTAAAAAGAATTACCTTTACTAAATTAAGAAATTCACGCTTGCGAAGCCGCGGGTGACAGCTAGTAGTATATATAAACAAAATATCATCAATTTTTAAATTTTTAAGTTCACATATGAAGGGATGATTTCAACCCCTAAAAATTTATAGATGCAAAAAATAATATTATATTTATTATTAGAGCTCTGTATAGTATATACAAACAAAATATCATCAATTTTTAAATTATTAAGTACACAGTTGAGGGGTGTTTTCAACCCTTAAAAATATGTAAATGCAAAAAATGATGTTATATTTGTTTCTAGAACTTTTTAAGGTCCTTATAAACAATATTTCATCGATTTTTAAATTTTTGTGTTCCAACTTTGAGGGGGTGGTTCACCCCTTAAAAAAGTTTTTAGCAGCAACTGATATTTTTTATGTTATTAGGTAGCCACCCTCTATGTACTGACAAAGTTTCAGATTTTTTTGAATTTTCGACTTCTTGCCCTTTCATTGTGAGTAGTGAACGGGTTGGCGTAAGGTCTGTAATAATAATAATAATAATAATAAACCCTCGGGGGTTTGTTGCAACACCCGGTTGCTTCGGCAGTCGGTTACTAGGAGAAGTAACGCTCTCAGCGTTCCCGAGCTAATAGCTGGTACTGCTAGTTACCAGATGCGTGTGAGTCACCCAGCGCTAAATGGGTTTCCCTGTGACCGGGCTAACTACCCCCAAGAGCTATCCACTAGTTTCTAATGGCCGAACTAGGAAGGCTAGTCGCGCCGTGTGTTTCTCATGAGGTGTCTGAACTCATGTACTAAGCAGCAAAAGACTACTAAAGAGAAGCGACCTATCCGTATTAAACAGTTGGTATCGCATATTCAATGTTTAATAGAATCTATTCAGATCAACAGGTGTTTTACGCCAGAAGTACGGACTTTTGCCAGAGAACTACGGTATCGCTACCACACGATTAATTTGGGTAATCTGTTGATTATCAAAGATACAAAGATATTTAACTCGAACCCTTTAGGTCTGTTTGCATTAAAGTCCCTGCCGTGGAGCAACCGTCGACAATCGACCCGATAGAGAATTATTGGCGAGGGATATATGAGACGACTAAACCAACTGATTTGGACTGTATTCCAA
Organism: Brachynemurus nebulosus; assembly: GCA_035578155.1. Lineage (NCBI taxonomy): Eukaryota > Metazoa > Arthropoda > Insecta > Neuroptera > Myrmeleontidae > Brachynemurus > Brachynemurus nebulosus. The sequence continues at coordinate 119,274,510 of JAPWDM010000001.1, read as the reverse complement.
TTAGTACATACAAATAGTACTGCAAACAACACGTGTTATAACATGTATTATAACACGATTTGATAAAGAGGAAGTCGAACTTGGTTTCAAAGGCAAGAAGAAGTATTCAGCTCCAGGCACTGATGGAATAACGAATTTTTGGTGGAAGAAGTTCAGAAGTTCACTTTCAAATTGGTTATTCGGCTCCGAGCAAAGTCCATCTTGGCTCACTGAAGGAAGAATAGTCCGAATACTGAAAAAAGGAGACCTTTCACGGCCACAGAACTACAGACCAATTACGTCCCTGAACACTGTGTATAAATCTTCCACTTCCATCTTATACGAACACATCCTGAAGGCGATTGAACCAGTGTGGGATTCCATCTATGAGCAATGAGGTTCAAAGAGAGGAATGTCGGGTTGCAAAGATATCTTACTGGTCGACAGAGGTATCTGTCAGGAAACTAGACAGCACAAACGCCACCTGAGCATGACCTGGGTGCACTATAGGAAAGTATTTGACACAACGTCGCATTTTTATTCGCAGCAGCGCAATGTGCCGCCGATAACTAGAGGCTTAATGTTGGATCCCTTATTGAGTAAAATAAAAGGCATTTTAATTATTATACTTATATGAAATACGTCACATCCACCGCTGATGGCATGTAAGGTAGTGGGGATGTCCACGCATCATTACATTAATTTTTTCTGTAAGAAATTATTCCTGTTTATGTCATCGAAGATGATATATTAATATCGTTGTGTGATTGAATTGAACACGTGATTGAATAATTATTGAGTTGTACATCCATATTGAATAAACGCAAGAGGGCTGTAGAGTTAACAACTATAGAGTTAACAAACAACTATAGAGTTAACAAAAAATCATAAATTAACACTTTCACTGAGGTGACATTACTTAGTGCGTGTCAAAAACACGCACTTAACGAATTTTTGAGTTGTTGTAATCAGTCTCTGTTAACAAATATATGTACATACTTCTATTATTGTACATACTAAAAATAAAAGGCATAGGCGGGTGCCCTAATTACATTTACTATTCGGATCTGTCCTATGGGTGGAGTTTCAAAAAATGGCTGACAAAAAAGTGCATTAACATTAGTTTTATATATAGTAATCAGTGCTATATTAAGAAAAAATGGTAAATGTTAGAACTTTTTGTATTTGGGTTGACATAAGTCCGAAGCAAAGGAATTTTGTTGAAGAAGAGACAATTTTACATCTGTAAAACAATTAAAATGTGGTTAAAATATGAAAAAATGCGTGAATGAGTTAACGAATATTACAATTTACAGTATACAAACGTCAAATTTAAATAGCAAACGTTATAAAATAACTGGAGAACTGTAAACGAATGGAAAAATTAAATCAACTGTATGTATTTTCAGATTTACAAAATTCAGCTCATAAATGACATTTGAGAAAATGCACTTTAAGAATAGTCTGATTTTTCAACACCAGATGTCATACCGTCATTCGACAGATCCCAATAATACTTTACATTATACTACCGTGTCATTACACTATATATTTTAATCTAAGTTATTAAAATATATAGTTTTGTTAAGTTTAATAAAGTTTTATTTATGCAAGTGGTCCTTCAGCTTTCGTTTAAGTTTTTAAACGACATTTTCCGGCCATTCATCGATGTCTCACCGAACACTTAGCCTTCGATCCACGAAATCGCGATGATGAGGATAGCATCCTTTCATTATCAGAGTCGCGCCAAAACTCCGCAATTATGAAAGCGGAACAACAACACCTGCTCAGTCAACATTGCGACAATGTTTATCAGGGTATATTCTCCTGACACCTTGAAAACCTTGACTTTCCGAGCGAACTTAATTGGGCTTTCTTGAGAGCTATTCTTGAGAGCTAAAAAGCTCAAATGGGAGACAGAAGGCTTCATAATTGCAGCTCAAGATGCTATGTAGAATATCTTAACACACAAAAGTATGTGATGGGTAGCACAGGGGTTTCAAGTACCTCGTGTTGGGCGTCTAAAGCATACCCAAAAACCCTGATGCACCTGGTTTTAGGTTGCTCTTATTACGCCAAGTCCACCTATATCATTCGCCATAATGCCTCTCTACTTTTATCTTCGTCATCATTACGAAATAGATAACACCTTTCTTGCCAAACGACCCTGCAGAAGTTGCAACCTTTTTTGCCAACCAAAAATGCAAGATCTTTTGGAACATGTCGGTTGCAACTACTAGGCTGTTGAACGCTAATAAGCCTGATGTAATGCTCCAAGATTTAACATCTTAAACCATATATGTTATCGAGTACTCCGCTCCAGCGGAAACGAACATAGTCGAAAAAGAGGAGCAAAAAAGGATTAAATATCCAGATCTTATACATAAACTGCGACAGCTAAACCCGGGCTATACCGTATTATCATTATATCATTCCGGCCTGCAGATCCCACGCGAACACGTTAGCGGCGTCAATGTAAAAGACAGTTATCATCGGGACGCTCTGAACGCTTCAGTAGCATGAGACGACTTTTTTCGGAAGTTCATGAACACCTTTGTACCTCATGTCCCATTTAAAGCAGGTTGTCGAACATCTTTGGGCCTGCCCTCGAATTGCACTCTGTTTGGGTAGCAACGAAGTTCGAGGATTATTAAACAGAGAAGACCAGAAAGAGGATGCTGAATATAGATATACGTACCCGATTTAGCAATGTGGGTGGGTATACTGGACGGACATTTTTTTCTCTATCTAGAAGTTTTTGAAATCCAGTTGCGTGTCTACTTTAAATTTCATAATAATATTAAAATTTCCTAATTGAGAACTGACCACTTTGATCATGACATCTGGTGGCCGGAAAATAAACTAATTTTAGTGTGCACCTAAGTAAATTATTAGAGTTTGACATTAGTTTAAATTAAAATGTAAAACAAATATTTTTTTAAAAATAGTATGGAAATTATAAAATTACCTTTGAGTAAAAAGAATAAGAGCAGAGTTTATTGTGCTGTGAATGGTTGTGGAAGTAAATCTCATGGAAATTTAGAAATTAGTTTTCATGCTATTCCTAAACCCGGTAGTAGTTTTATTTATATTGAAAATATATTTGGAAAAATGGAAAAAATTGACAGACTAAAAGCATGGTTGCGTTTTAAAAATAAAGAATGTGAATCCGCATATGAGAGTATGTTCGTTACATTTCAAAAGAAGTGATTTTATATTACCAAGTAAGTCGACTGTTTAAATATATTGTAGATAATCTAATTTAATAAATTGTTGGTTTGTGAGCATTTAACAAATGAAATTTTCCCATTTTTGGAAACTGATGCATTAATTTCGGTTTGTTGCCAAATTCTTCTTAGCCTCCGTTTTTCTAAACTCAAGTCCTTAACTGTACCTGGTGAGGTAACTTCGGCACCTGAATTATTAAAAATGTCTGGATTGGATTCACAAGCAGCCGATTGAATGATTTTAGTAAGATTTTAGCACTGCTTGATCTAACTCTAATTCTGATTATAAGGGTGTTCTTAAGAAGTAAAAATTGACGTTAACTTAACTTGCTGCCCAGTGAACATTTTTCTGTTAATTTTATATCACAGTGACAGAACTGAAAGTCACGTGTTACATAAAATGTGAGTCACATATGACTCACATGAAACTTACAATTTCCCACTTATAAACGTAACAATTGTTATGTTCTTGTTACGTTTCAGGAAAATATAACTTTGATGTTACCTTATAGATAAAAGTACGCCTTACGCCGTCTTTTGCAAAAAGCAAATTCAAACTTCCCTTTTTTGTTTCGTATTAACATTACATACACATATTACCAACTTATTGTCATATACTATACATACACCTAAATTATTATTATTTTTTTTCTTTTTGTTGACTGTTGCAGAATTAGATCCGTATATTATCCAAGCTGAAACATCTTTTAAATTATCGACAGTCTTAACCACTAGACCAAACTCATTTATTCTCATCGTTATATATTAATATATATCACAAAATAGTAAATAAAGCCTTACAAGAATTTTCATAACGGTTTCATTTTTAAATTAATAACAAAACTAACGTTGTTTTAACGACGTATTAACGTTGTTTTAATGAAATGTCACAATCATGACTCTTTTGTTATGCTTTTGTGACGTATCAATATTAATAAAACATTCGTCGATCCATTTCATCCATCCATTTTTGTATAAGTCGATTTATGTTATTTGTTATATAAAAATGGATGGATGAAATTTAGTTACATCAGACGCCAACAGGGGATAGATTGAAAACAAAAAACGCCGTGAGCAGCGTCGTCTACAAGCGAAATGTAATTGAAAGTCCACATGCGATTTGCGATTTGGATGATTTCAAAACTGATGATGAGTGTCCGGTTGATCGGAGCTTTAAAAAAGGTTTTAAGTTTTTAAAGGCTGAATCTCAGTAGGGGAGAGCGGGGCTATCCCGTACACTTAAGGGAGAGCTGTTATTGTTCAGCTAATATCGAGTATAAAATTATAATAAAATTAGCAATATATAATTTGGACCATTGGCTATTGATTTCACACAAAGAAATTTGAATTATTCCATTGTTTACATATTTAAATTAAATTACAAAAAAGTGTCTCTGTACGAAATAGCCCCGGGGGTCGGGGCTATTCCGTACGGTAGGAGGGGCTATACCGTACAGTAAAAAAATCATCTTGTTAAGGAAGTAAATAAGAGTAATGCAATAAATTATTGTAAAAAAATCATCTTGTTAAGGAAGTAAATAAGAGTAATGCAATAAATTATTGTAGAAAACACATTTTATTATTACTTATTGTCGACTCAACTAAGAAACATCATAACGTAAATTGTATTATCGGTATATTTAGTTCAACTTATAAAAGTATAAAAAGTGTTAGGTTAACTTTTATCAAAAAAAGTGATAAAGTTTATAGAACGAAAGTATTTTATTTAAAGTTTATACATTTAAACAAAAATCACAAGTAAAATTATCTGCAAACTCGGCAGCACTAAAACTACAATGTTTATGGTATTTCCTGCATCAACTACAATTTATTAATGTTGCCATATTAAACCATTTGGGGCTAAGTCGTACACTTCTGTACGGTTTAGTCCCATCCTGTACCTTGTGGGAGTTTCATAACCTAACCTCAAATTCCGTCGCCTAACTAATCTTCACTAGTGATCAAGAGAGAGCTTAAGAAAAGTAGTTTCTCATGATCTTATCGCTATTAGCGTAAGTAAAGGTTCTCCGCCCAACTCTTATTTGGCAGTGCCCTAAAATTATAAGAGAAATAATAAAAACAAGTATTTTCACCGTCATATTGGCATTTATACGCACAGCGGAACGAACTCAATCCTGTGATTTTCCGCGGTCAGACGCTAGGTTGCGACAACGATTGGACTTGTCTAGCTCGAAATCTAGATACGAAAAATGGGTGTACGGTTTAGCCTCGCTGTAAGGTATAGCCCCGTTCTCCCCTAAATTTCAATTTTATACCGATAGAAGTTAGCAGGAAAAAGCCAACACAATTCGTACGAAAGCAGTCCTACCCATGCTTATCCGCCAATTGCCTTTGTGTTTTATTTTTAAATATTAAAAAAGGACCTTAAATATAATAGTAAACAGGAAGGCCTTTATGAAGGTATTTTTTCTGTTCAAAAAGATCCAAAATTTCTATTTCATAAATAATAAAAATCCAAAATTCCTAATTTATAAATAAACAGTGACTTTAATAACATTTTTAAATTACTTAATATGTATGTATTTCATTTGTTATAAAAGTAAGTTCACTTTTTTTAAATTTTTTAAAATTACTATTCGCCTACTTTGTATTAGAATAAAAATAATGCATTTAAAACACATTTAACAATACCATCGAATTGCGACGTAAAAATGGGAGAAGTGGGGGGAAAAGTAATGTGGAATCCCTAAAAGGCACTAGCTGGATACTAACTCAATACACGTATAAAATTTCAACCCTCCAGGTTTCCTTAGAGAATCTCCAGACGTGTTAGAAAAAAAGCAAAAAAAATTAAGGAAATATTGGCGTAAAAATCGTAGAGGTAAGGGTTAAAAGTTGAAACCTCCAAAAAGTAGTGGCTGGCTATTAGCTTACCCTGAACACAAAATTTCAGCCCTCTAGGTTTATTTGGGTGACCTGTGCGAGTGGTACAAACTTCAAAAACGTCGAAAAAGCATGAAATTGTAGCTTAAAAATGCGGGGGGTGGGGGTAAAATATTAAAACCTCCAAAAAGCACAACCTAGGTATGAACTCTATCAACACACCAAATTTCAACCCTCTACGTTAATTCTGAGGGGCTGAGGGCGTGTTAGATCCCACCAAAATCGTTTTTCCCCCTCTACCCCCTCCAAATTATCCTAGGAAACTAAATTTTGGATATGTTGTAGATAATTGGAACATTATTTCCAACCGGTTTGGAAAAGTTTTATTGTTTTACCACCCCCCACCACCCCCCTAAAATTTGGGTCGGGCCAAAAATTTGCCCAAAATTTGACCCCACTTTGATAGTATGAGGTGCCTCAAAAATGAGCCCCATTTACCAAATTTGACCTCTTAACTTCCACAGGGGGGCCCTACACATATTAAAAGGTGGCGGGACTATATATATCAGAAATTTTTTTCTACATAATCGTGTTCTACGGGTCCGAAAACGAATAGCGCCCCTACTCTCGCCTCTCGCCGTTCTTATCGTATAGGCTGTATGTCTAATTTTTTCAAGGAAAAATTCGACTAAAAACTGCAGGAATCTTTAAATTGATAATTCCTCGCGAATTGATACATTTAAAGTTAATATGGTAACAAAACATTTCACAAAAGTGACAAGTGGAATGTTTTATTAATATTGATACGTCACAAAAACATAACAAAAGAGTCATGATTGTGACATTTCATTAAAACAACGTTAATACGTCACAAAAACATAACATAAGAGTACTGTTGTGACGTTTTGTTCAAAGTAAGATTGTTAGGTCATCAAGACATAACTAAAGAGTCATGGTTGTGACATTTCATTAAAGTAACGTTGATACGTCCCAAAAACATAACATAAGAGTCAGTTCTGTGAGGTTTTATCAAAGTAACATTGTTAGGTTGCGAAGACGTAATATGAGAGTCACACTGTGACGTTTTATCAAAGCAACCTTGATACATCATCTAAACGTAACATAGCAGTCACAAATGTGACATTTTATTACAGTCACAATGGCATGTAACTGTTACGTAACATACAGGTAACAATTAGGTATATAATATAAAACTCTAATTTTATATAATTGTTATGTCACCCATAAGTCAAAAAAGTTACGTAACTTGTTATTTCCTTGTTACATCGCATTTACATTCTGTGTTCACTGGGTGACTATTTTTGACGCTGTAAGACGTCAATTGAAATCTGATTAACTACAATATCACGCTGTACTACGTCATGAATTCCATATAAAGTGTATTAGTTGTCAAAACTAACAGTTGTCATCTTATTGAAAATTAATTATTTTTACAACAAAAAGTCATAAGATTTTTTTGTTGAAACATTATTCAAAACTTACATTAGATTAACCATGATTTATAAACAAACCTTTTTACGTAAAACTTTGATATCCGATTTTCTAAAATCGGTTGTTTACTCAGAACTACAGCAATCAGTTTTTGAATATTGAAAGTACCTAATGCTATTAAGAAAGTTCGATTTTTTTTGGACTTAATCAACGGAAATATTTGAATATATAGGTAACCCTAAAACTATTCATAAGGATGTCAGATTGATATTCGGAACTTGAGAAAATGATAAAACGTGCATAGATTTTAATTATTGTTATATCATTGTTATAAACAAAAAATAAAAATTCATAACTTTATATTGTTTGTTACAAACATACACACATAGTGCTCATACTTATACTGAATGTTTACTTGGTGCTCTCTAGAAGGGCACCCAGCAATAATGTTCGCACGTTATGCTGAGACAATCGAAGTTACTGAATCAAGTGAACTATTTGTAGACGGGATATTAACTACGAGACAATATACCCGTCGAAGTTAGATTATAGTGATAATGTTTTTTGGCTACAAGAGATTTTTACAAAAGCCTTATGTATCTTCTTCGAATTTCGAGGCAGTTAATTAACAATTCTTAACAAAACGCAAGCAGATAAAAGAAAACACCAGTCAAGTTCTGAAAGTGAAAATGAAAACACCGGACGGTATGAAAATACTTCATATCGACAAAAAATCGATACGAATGCCTGACTGATAAAAACGATATGGAAACCATCGAAAATAACACAAAAAGTCAACCATCATCGAAGAAAGTAGCACCCATATTTGTCCACCAAACTAATAACTACCAAGCACTACTAGCGGAAAATCTAAAAAAATATTAAATGGTCATTTAACCTTGCAACAGCAACGAAACATCATCTTCAAAATCAACATTTCTGAAATAAGTGATTCAACAGATCTGAAATAAGTACCACTCCTTTTGTCCGTCAGAGGACAAACACTACTCGGTAGTAATCAGAAATGTACCATACTTTACTGAGTGAAGAAGAAATATTAACCGAATTGAAAAGACCACTCAAGGTGACAAGACTATTGAATCGTAACAAATACCCCACGCCACTATTTGTTGTACAACTAGAAAAAATAACGAAACCAAAAAATATTTTTAATTTGCAAAAACTTTTTTAAGCAATAGTTACAGTGGAACCTCGGCGATCATCTAAAGGTATACCACAGTGCACCGGCTGGGTCTGTAAGGTATGTATCACTGTTACATACTTTACAGACCCAAAATATTGACATGCTCTGCATATCAGAAACACATTTAATCGATACAAAACAATTCCGTCTATCTAGATACATAGTGTATAGATTTGACCGCACAAGTCTGATGGTTTCGGGTGGAGTAGCTATCATTATCAAGCAAAAAATAGCACACCTTATCAAGCTTAGAAGTAATCGGAATAAAAATAATATTAATGATCAACACAAAAATGAACATCATGTCTGGATACAAAAGCCCGAATAAGATCTTACACGAAAGAGGCATTACTGCTATATTCTTCAACAGTACACCAACACTGCTGAGTGGAGATCTCAATTGCAAATCTCATCGTTGGGGCTGTAGAAAAGAGAATCCAAACGGACAGAGGCTCGAAGACATCACCGACCGACATCCAATACAAATAACTGCCCCTACTGAACCAATACATATACCGTACAACCCTCGACATGATGCAGGTACTACTGAGGAATTTCTCAGACTCCTTCACGCAAGAAGTATATGAAGACCTAACCTCAGATCACTTAGCAGTACTCAGCTTTAATGTAAAACCAACGTTAACAGTCCATAAAACTAAAATAAAATTGAGAAGAAGGAACTGGGTAAGATACGAAAAAACAATCGATGAAACATTACGACCAACAACCAATGTATATTTATCATCGGCAATAAATGACGCAATTGAACACTTTACGAAAGTTATAACAGATGCAGCAAATTATTCTATCTTAAAAATTGGATAAAACTCTATTACAAGTACGAGGAAGGTGTTTGCCACTCCCCATTGGTTGTGTATTTTTTAACTAATGTAGGTTGTTCTTAGGAAATTCGCTAGTTACGCAGAATGCTGCGACAGGGGTATTTTTTATTATTTGCCACGCTGATTTTATAAAATTATTACTGTTATATAAATGATTTTGTTCTACTCCTTCTATTAAAAGTAACATTATGCGCACGGGTAACTATATGTAACAGTTATTTGTGTATTTAGAGCGCAAAATGGTACATTGCCTCTCGATTGAGAATGCTGGCGCGCGACGCCGCCAGGCGGAGCGCATTATTCTCATGAGAGCAGCAATGTCAATTTGTGCTTGAATTACACACAAAATTTTTTCTACAACCTTATAAAATGTATTTTTTATTTAAAAGATACTTGTAAAAATAATAATGGACATTAATATTTACAATAATGTTATAATTTTTGCAGTTTTCGATACTCGCAAGTTCCAAAAAAAATGAAATTTATTTAGTCCAAAATACAAAATTTACATATCACTTGAAATATGAAAAAGATCGACGACGTGAAATAACAGTGGCTATTTATTTGTTTTTAATTGATTAGTCAGATTTTTATATCCGGCCAATTGTGATTCCACGTGCGTTGCTGATTCTACAATTTACAATTAAAGAAATTATTATTTTATTACAAAAATTATTTTATAAAAATTATATTTGATTGAATTTTATTTATATAGGGTGTTCCATAAGAGCGTTATATAACTCCTCCCTCGCTAGACAAAGGCAACGACCATAGAAGTTTGCCTGTAGGTGATGTGGGCGCGTTACTGGGTCTTGATGCCGTAGATGATGCTGGTGGGCTAATTTCTTTCTTCATTTTCTTTTTCCACATGGAGATGATTGTGCTAGCTAAAGTTCCAATTATGATGATGGCGATTAAGGTGTATGTTGCTGATATGTGAAAGATTCCTTGAGAACGAATAATTTGAATGTTGTCCCTATTTTGTATGTGGTATGTGTGTAATTTTTCCAGGTTTAATTGTTTTTCCAGTTTAATTTCGTTGATTTCGACGTTGTGTAAGGGTAGGATCTGAAGTGGTTGTTCTTGAATTTGGTACACTGTGTCGTCATATGTTAAATTATTGACGGTGACGGAACAATTTTTGAAATGTATTAGAATTGTTCCATTTAATACACGTTGTCTGATACCGCAGGTACTAGTAACAAGGGTGGATCGTACATTCTTCAAGATGATGTACTGGTTCCTTAATTTCTTGATTTCGGTCCCGTTTCCATATTCTTGATAGGTACAGTCGCCGGTATCTCCGACAAGTATTTTTCCAAAACATGGATCGAAATTTGTTTTGATTAATTTAATATTTTCGTCTTGACACAGGAAAATCTTCTCCAACTTAGGGCACAGTTCTCCCATAAAATACATGTAATGCTCATTAAATAGGACGTATGGGTTATTTAATTTGAGTGTTTTAAGTTGTTTTGTAGGTAGTGGTTCCAGGAAATTTAAAGTAAATGGTATGGGATAAAACTGTGGTATTTGAATGTTGAAAATAATATTTGTATGGTTGTAGAATGTTTGAAATGGTAATAATTCGTATATTTGTTCCATAGAAATAATTGGGATATTTTGCCGTTTTAGGGTTTGGTATGCAAAGTCTAATTCTTCAGGTAAAAGAATATTTCTGGAGATTATGTTTAATTTAGCTAGGTTTATTGACTGTATGATATCTTTAATATGTGAATTTAATAAATCGATATTGTATGCTAGTTGGGATAGATATTGTAAATACTGAATTTCATCCTCGTCTTTTAAAATTTGATTCTGAAAATCTGAACTAATTGTTTTTAAATATTATGATTTTTACCTGTTTATTTAGTTGGAATATCGCATTATTCTGATTTAATTTTAGATTATCGATGTCCTTTGTGATTTGCATAGCATTATTGCTATCCATGTTACCCGTAATGCACTTGATTACTGTTCCCAAGCCGTTAATAAGGCCACGCTTGGAAATTCTACGAGGATAGATAGTTTTAAAATTATTTTCTAATTCTTTAAATTTAGCGTTAACAACATCTCTTATGTTTTCTAATTTATTATTTTTATTGACAATTTGTATTGCTTGTCTGATTTTAATTAAATTATTCTTGTAACTATTCAGATTTATGATATGTATGTATTTTACATAATTTTTAACTATCCTTGCTTGTCCCAGGTTGAGGGCTAGTACTCCGGGGTTGTTTGTCATGTCCTGTATTTCGATTGTCTGTGTCGTTATTTTGGTCATCAGGAATTGGAAGAGGGTTAACCTGTAATTTAATAGGTCGTTTCAGTTTTTGTTTGTGTAATTTTCGATTTTTCTGATCTAAAATAGTCAGCCTATTATTTTGTTTAATTTGAACTTGTTTGAATTTAGGATTTAATTTATTGTTGTGTTTGTTTTCGGTCATGTAAGCTGTAGTATTTGGAGTGTATTCAAAAGGTTCGTCCCTAGTCTGATTTGCTTTTTGTATTTTGTTTTGTTTATTTTGTAGGACCTTTTCGTTAACTTTGTCATAAAGTTCTTGTTGTTTATTTTGAATTTCCTGTAAATCTTGTTTTGTCGTCATGTCGTATTCCCTACCAAAGAATAGTTCAAAGGGTGTGTATTTTGTAGTGGAATGAATTGAATTATTGTAAGTGAAAACTGCTTCTGCTAATTTTCGCTCATGATCATGTGTTTCTGATGTAGTTTGATTGTGTATTATTCTGTAAAGTTTAAGTAGAGTCGAATGGAATCGTTCTACTGGCGAGTTTGAGTTTGAACTTCTAACTGACGTAATATGTAATTTGATGTCATAATTATCACAGAACTGTCTGAATAATATTGAATCAAAACCTTTTTCGGAGTCTGCAACTAATTGTTTTGGTTTACTATAGGTATTAATGAATTTTACGATAGCGTTAATTATATGGGGAGTATTTCTGGTTTCGATAGTGTACGCCTGTGCGAATTTAGAAAATTTGTCAATAATTGTTAACATTGTCTGTTTATTAACATAAAATATGTCTATATGAACTATTTCTAATGGTCTTGTTGGTGTTAGAGTTAATGCAAATTTTTGTTTCGGTGGGTGTCTCTCGTATTTATTTTCGTTGCAAACTTTACAATTGTTTATATAATAGGTCAGTTTTGATTTTAAAGAGGGAAAGTAATAGTCACGTCTTAAATGTTGAAATGTTTCGTTAATTCCTCTATGGTTACTTGTTTTATGATATTTAGATATGATTTCGTCTTGTTCTCGTTCGTCTGTTATATCCTGTAAGATTTTTGCACAACTTACTATTTTAAATTGTTTGCCCTGACTGAAATATTGTGAGTAAATTTCCTGTAATCTATTAAATACTTGGTCATCTGAGCAAAATAGAGTTACTGTCTTTTTAGGAGCAAAAAACTGTTTAAGAAGATTTACAATTATTTGATTAGAATAACTGGGGAATTGAAATGTCTGTCTACGTTTTGTTTTAAAAATTATTTCAAGTTTTCTGTTTGGTCTGTTTTTATTTTGTTTTAAAATTATTTGTTCGCTAAAGTCATTTAAGGGATTTTCGGAAATAGGCATAAAGGATGTGTTGTCCTCGTCTGCACTGTGTATTGTTTCAATGTCGTCGTTAGCTGTATGTTGGTTACCTTGGAGTGATGTATTACTAGAATTACTACTGATACTTTCAGAGTCGTTAACATTTTCGATATTATGATTTTCGGCTATTTTAATACGTGATAAAGCATCAGCATTGGGGTTACAACGGCCTGCTTTATGTATTATCTGATAATCGAACTCCTCAAGTTTGAACCGCCATCTAACTAATTTAGAATTGGGTTCTTTTAAAGACATTAACCAAGTTAGTGGTTTGTGGTCCGCGATAATTTTAAATTTTCTCCCAAAAAGATACGGTCTGAGGTATTTAGTCGCCCATACAATAGCTAAAAGTTCTTTTTCTATTGTCGAGTAGTTTTGTTCGGTTTGTGTCAGAGTCCTGGATGCGTAACATATGGGTTTGTCCTGTCCGATAGGTCCTTGAGACAGTACAGCTCCAATCACCACATTACTTGCGTCCGTGGTTAAGTTAAACGGTTTAGTAAAATCAGGATAAGATAAAATAGGGTCATTAGTAAGTAGTTCTTTACACGTTTGGAAACATTTGATGTATTCAGGTGTTATTTTTACGTCTGTTCCTTTCTTTAAACAACTAGTCATAGGTTTTGTTAGTTTCGCAAAGTCTTTAATGAATTTTCTATAGTAGCTTAAAAGTCCGAGAAAGCTTTTTATGTCTTTCTGTGATCTTGGTATTGGATATTTTGTAATAGCTTCGATTTTCGAAGGGTTAGGCTTCACTCCGTCTCTTGTAACTACGTGCCCTAAAAAGGCTACTTCGCGATGTAAAAATTCTGACTTATCTAGTTGAACTTTAAGATTAGCTTGATGTAGTTTTTCAAATGTTTTACCAAGATTCGTTACATGTTCTTGTAAAGATGTTGAAAAGACGATGATATCGTCCATATAAACTAAACAGGTAGTTCCCTGTAGCTCTTTGAGGACGTTATCCATAACGCGTTGGAAGGTGGAAGGTGCGTTTTTTAATCCAAATGGCATTCTGACATATTCGAAATGTCCGTGCTCGACTGTAAATGCTGTCTTTTCAATATCTTTCGGATCTACTTCGATTTGGTGAAATCCACTCGCGAGATCAAGTGTAGTGAAGTACATACACTTTCCAAGTTTGTCTAAAATGTCAGTTATGTTGGGAAGTGGATAACGGTCGTCTATAGTTTTCTCGTTTAACTTTCAATAATCCACTACAAGACGCCATTTTTGTTTACCACTAGCATCACGCTTCTTTGGAACGATCCAAATAGGCGATGACCACGGTGAGAAACTTGGTCTGACGATGCCTTGTTTTAACATTTTATCTAACTAATTCTGTACTTCTTGCTTGTGGATTTGCGGATACCGATATGATTTCGTATAGATTGGGATATTGTCTGTTGTATTTATTTTATGTTTCACCTGATTTGTAAAAGATAAATTTTGGCCTTCTTTAAAAAATATGTCTTCGTATTCGTGACACAATTTTAAGATGGCTTTCTTTTCTTCTAAATTTAAATGGTCGATACGAATTAGTTTTTCAATAGGTAAAGAAGTTTGATCAATTTCGTTATTTATAATTTGGTGACTATTAAATTCAATTATTTGATGGTTTAAAGGTTCAACTTTTAGTGGTTGTTCAATAAAAAATGGTTGAATTTGATTAGCTAAGTTTTTAACAGGTGCAACAATATGCCAATCTTTTGAATTATAAACGCCTTCGGGAATTAATATTTTATTGTTCAAATAAGTATTTTTAAGCAACATTTCACCATTTTGTATGTCAACTGGTAGTTACATCAATTGTTGGTTATGAGGTTGAATTTCATATTTCCCTGATGTAAAGTTCGGTTTAAAAAGTAATTCGTAAAAAGTAAATGTTCCGTTACGAGTGTCCTGTCATGTATATTAATTTGAGCTTTTAATTTATTTAAACTGTCTAGTCCGATAAGTCCGTCAAAATAATTATGAAAGCGGAAAACTATAAATTCTAAGTCGCCTGGTTGGTTAAACTCGGTAAATATTGGAAGGTTTACTTTTTTGTTCAGTTTATATGTATTTAAAATAGCACGAATTTCTATGGGGGATGTTTCATAAATGTCATCAGGATGTACAAATTCGGGATTGATAAAGGAATTGGATGATCCGGTATCAATAAGGAATTTTAAGGGTCGGTTGAAGGGTGAAGAAATATGGATAATAAAGTAGTTCCGTGGCTATTATTGTCTATGTATCCGTATTGTTCGGGTAACTGAATTGAAAATCCGATTCATCAATTTCGAATGGTTGATCAAAAGTTCCGTCGTCAGTAGATTCTAATTGAAAGTCACTATATTCATTGTTGTCTTGTATAGGTTGTACGTAATCGTCTAATTTTTCAAACGATTATTCCTGATTATGTAACTCCTGGCTAGTAAATGTAGGTTTACTCTGTGTTTTAAAGAAATTATTCCCTACTGTTGGTTGAGGTCGGTATTGTTGTGATCGTATATGTGTGTAATTTGTTCCTATGTCCATTGGAGTAGGTCTGTATAATTGTTGAGGACGATTTTGATTGAAATTTGTTCTAAGTTGTGGTTGTTGAATAGGGGGACGGGGTTAATATTGAACTGGTTGGACAGGAGGTTTTGGTTGATACTGTTGATACTGGTTAGATTTATTAAAGGTTAAAGAATTTCTATTTGGATTGACTGGAATTTTAAAATGAGGTGGTGGTAGCGGTTGGTTAATTTTTGGTGTTGTTCTGTTTTGTGTGTATGTACTTGATGTGTTCCTAGCACAGTGTATATTCTGTTCAATGATACAAAATTCGAAAGCTTGTTTAAGTGATTTGGGACCCCTTGCTCTAAGAACCGAACCAAGTGGTTCCCTAAGTCCTGTTAAGAAAACGTTTAAGCACATATCCGAATATAATTTTGTTTTAGCTACAACAACAGTTAGATCTGTTTCATATAATTTAATATGATTTGTCATTGCAGAGAATAATTCAATTATAGAAGAGTAATATTGTTCGATTGTTAAGTTACTTTGTTTTATGCTATGCAGGTCGCGTATTAGGCTGGTTTCGTTCCTCTTATCAGAATAATGGGATATAAGATTTGATTTGATTTCGTTCCAGTTAAGAGCCGTTCCATACATATCTAGAACTTCGTTAGCCTGGTCCGTAATTTTATTTCTTATGGCTCTGAGCCATAATTTGCCCTGAGGTGTACCATCTGCACCTGGTATTACTTCTAAAATTTCTTCCACATTCGAAATAAAATCATATAAAAGTCGAGGATTGCCGTCAAATCTTGGCAATTCTTTAATTGCATCGGGAATTCTTAATGCATCAAAAAATTCTTTAGCGGTTGCCATTTTATTAAAATTATTAATATTATAATTATATGTAAGATTATTACTTAAATCAGAAGTTAGATTATTTAAATTGTTATAAGGAATTAAATCAAAATTATTTTCGTTTTCTTTTAAATTAATATTTTCGTTTGAATTTAAATTAATATTTTCTAAATTAGCACTAGCTAAATTAATTTCTTCACTAATCGTATTCAGCGAAAGAGAAGAATTTGACTCTACACTTGTGTATTCAGCACCGGAAGTGAGAGGGAACTTTTTCGAAGGATATGGTTTGTGTGAGGACTTAAATTTAAATTTCGGAACGTTAGGCATAGATAATGAGGAAAACAAGTAAAATTATGGTACTTACATGCACACTATCGCCTTCATCTGGATGACTCTGGATGTAGATTCGAACCGGGAACTGAAGGATTGAAATCCACCAATTGAATTGTGATCCACTATCAGGTACACGGTAAAACCACTCGTCTAAGTAAACCGCTTAGATTGAACACTTATACTGATAAACCGTCAATACTTTGTCCACGATTTTACAACAATGTACGCAACAATAGTTTGGATCCTACCGACTGCGCCAAATAAGGATTCAATACTCGCAAGTTCCAAAAAAAATGAAATTTATTTAGTCCAAAATACAAAATTTACATATCACTTGAAATATGAAAAAGATCGACGACGTGAAATAACAGTGCCTATTTATTTGTTTTTAATTGATTAGTCAGATTTTTATATCCGGCCAATTGTGATTCCACGTGCGTTGCTGATTCGACAATTTACAATTAAAGAAATTATTATTTTATTACAAAAATTATTTTATAAAAATTATATTTGATTGAATTTTATTTATATAGGGTGTTCCATAAGAGCGTTATATAACTATATATATATATATATATATATATATATATATATATATATATATATATATATATTAGTCAAAGGTCGATATATAGTCTCTTCGCGGAATAACTCGTTTATTCTAGGCTTAACCAACACTTTTCGGCAAACCCCGAAATAAGTTCTTATTTCGGCCGTTGACTGACGTATTTTTAGTCATACCTAGAAATACCTAACTTTTTAGTCAAACGTCGAAATTAAAATAATCTATTTCGGGGTTTTCCTAGTCTATCCTAGAAGCGACTAAGGCAAATTCGGTAAAACGTCGATTTATACTGCACTTGTTGCAATGTTTAAACCGGTTTTTGCATGCGAACCTAACTCTTTACGGTATTCTAATAAATGTATTTGTCATTCCGTATTTGTGCAGTGAACGTACGGGAGTGTAAGCTTAAAGATGAGTGAATCAAACTGTGTTCAGTGTAAGCTTAAAGATGAATGAATCCACTGAAAACGTGGATAAAGAAGCTTTGAAAGCTAAGTCTATGCAGAAAATATCTAATCTGAATAAAAAAGTGTTCGTTATATTGGAAATAAACGAAAATATGAGGAGATCATATATGAAGTAAAATCTGCCAAACTATCTATTAAGAAGACATCTATACAAAAAAAGATGATTAAGCCATTATACGCTACAAAAAATATCCGATACTACGTTGTAGACGACGAGTTATTCGATGTGATTGAAAGTGCTTATTACGAATATGGTCATGGTGGTAAAAATCTTACAATTAAAGTCCTGAATAAAAACTATGCAAATGTCACAGAAGAGTGCGTTAACTTGTATTTAGATTTTTGCCAAACATGTCAAAAGAAAAAAAACCGAAAATTTAGTATACCTAATACCTAATTAAATAATTTAAGTCTGACTGGTCAAACCCCGATTTCATAAAATTGATTTTCGGCGTTTGACTGTCCAAATTAGTCTCTTCTAGGATTAACTAAAAATTCGTTAGTCAAAGATAGAAAAGCGCTATTGGTTTGGACTTTGACTAAGACGTTATGTCGGACCTAAGGTTTGACTAGGTAAATCTAAAAATGCCGGCGCTTCGGTGTTTGACTATGACATATATATATATATATATATATATATATATATATATATATATATATATATATATATATATATATATATATATATATATATATAGGGTGGAAATTAAATAAGTCTCCGAAAAATAAGGGGAGAAAGGTCTCAGTTTACTAATTAAGTTTTGCTAGTTAATTTGTCCCGATCAAGTTTCATTTCAAAAATATTTGATCGTCAAAAACTTATTAAAAAATGGCCCCTAGAAAAAAATCCTTAATCAGACTCTGACTACCTAACATATTTTTTGTTTTTGTTTTTTTGAATGTTAAACTTTTCGTCAACAAAATATGTTTACCGAATCTTTTGAAATTAAGTGTACAGTAGCGTACAAAAATAATTGAACATATTTTGTAATAAAACAATTGCAGGTAATATTTCATACTTATAAATTTGGCAAACATCTGCAAACGACTCCAGTAATTTAATATCTTTGACTTACATCAGGTTTAAAAATTTCTTTAAAAAAAAATTCATTCTAAACAATTAATTAGAATTTTTCTAAAATTTTTGTAGGTCATTGTACATGAAAAACAGCTGTATAAAAATATAGGTTAGTAAGTCATTAGGTCATTATCTGTTATGTATATGAATGTGTATATGTAATAGTAATAGAAAAAGCCAAAGAATTTTTTTTAGTCCTCATAAAAATAATAAATTTAAAATTATGTACCTACGATACCCATAAAAATACAGTCATTCAGGGCCCCGAAGAAAAATTTCGAAACCCTTATTTATAAATACGAAAAAATTCGTCAAGTGCGTGTTTTTGACACGCACTAAGTAATGTCACCTCAGTGAAAGTGTATATTTATGATTTTTTGGCTCGTTTTTTAAGTACAGTGAGAATACAGCCCTCTTGCGTTTATTCAATATGCATGTACAACTCTACAGCCCTCTTGCGTTTATTCAATATGGATGTACAACTCTACATATAATAATGTTTCCCCCACTATGATCACACAACAATGTTAATATGTCATCCTTCGATGACATAGAAATGGTTCCCAGTAAGTGACATTTTATATGAAAGTATATTTTAAAATTAGATAACGTCTTCCAAAAATTAAAATCCAAATTATTAAGAGAAATGTTGAAAAATTGATAAAATTTTAATTTTTAGTAACTAATTTCAAAAATAATTCCATGTATCTTATTGTGCAGTATATCATTAGAAAAATCCCTTAAAATCAAACTAAGGTTCTTTTAACAATTTTTTTTTTTTTTTTATAACTCATTTCAGAGTTATTGTAATTCATAGTCGATGTGATTTGTAAGGAATCAAATTATCACTTAATTGGCTTTTCGGTAACACTAGTGCAAATAACATTTTCAAGTAATTTATTTATTTGCATAATAAACCGTAAAAAATACCATAGGTTGCACAACCGCAAAAAATAGTAGCAGGTACTACGGAACCCTGATTTATTGTGTGTGAAATACACACTTAGTTAACTTTTATATGTATGTGTAAGTAGCATTCGTTTTTCACATAATAGTATTATGTTTATTATTATATTAGGGGTACCCATAAGTAATCAATTATTTTTAATTAGGAATTTTTGCTTCGGTTTAATTCAGAGTGTTGACTTGTTAACATGCTTTTTAGTGCGTAATACTGCGGCACGCGACCTTGACTTTGTGTTCATAATAAAAATTTAAGTTTTCTTACATTAGTGCAAAATGGGAGACAATCAATCAACAGAAGAACATTTACGTCATTGCATGCTTTTTCATTTTTGATCGGGTTTTAATGGAACGATTGCAACAAAAGAAATTTGTGATGTGTATGAGAACGTACTGAAAGTCAGTAAGCGTCAGCGTTGATTTAGAAAATTTCCCAGTGGTGATTTTGAATTATCCGACAGTGATCGAATAATTCGATAGAGATAGGAATAGTTCATTTTAAGCTGCTAAAGCCGGAGGAAACAGTTACAGCTGAATTGTATTGCCAACAATTAGATAGATTACATAACGAACTGTTGATAAAACGGCCAGCTCTCGTCATTTTTGAAAAAGTGTCATACTACAGCACGACAATGTCAGGCCTTATGCAGAAAAAATTAACTCAACAAAAATAAGGCAGCTGAATTGGGGAATGTTACTACATCCTCCTTATTCTCTAGATATACCGCCATCTGACTTTCATTTATTCCGATCCATGAAATATTCTCTAAGAAATAAAAATTTTAAAAACATCGTTCATGTGCGACCTCACCTAGAATCATTTTTTTCGTCAAAACCAATTGAATTTTATGAACCAGGGATTGAAATTCTGTCAACAAAATGGCAAAAGGTCCTCGATAACGACAGAGGTTACATAATTGACTAAATGTATAATTGAAGACATCAATGGATGAAGGTGTTATGTCACATTTTTTCAAAAATTCATTTTTTGCCAAATTTCGAAATATTCTATGTCGAAGTATCATATATTCAAATTTGGTTTCATTTCGTCCAATAGTTTTGCAGAAATTCAATAATAAACATGTGCTATTGCATGGGAAGTATATGTAAATAAAAACTTTCAAACGCTTCTACTGTAAAATTATAAAAATGTGACATAACACCTTCATTCATTGATGTCTTCAATTAAATAAAAAATAAAATCTTTTATTTGGTTATCAATGAAATAATTGATTACTTATGGGTACCCCTAACAATATTATGTTTATTAGTAGTGAACGTAGTCTTGTTATTTTATAAAATGTCATGGATAATTTATGTACATATTTGTATAATTGTCTCATAAGGGGAAACATCCAGAACTAGTATTTTTTGATTTTGATGATTTTTATATTTTTATAAGCTAACAGTGTTGTGTAGTTGGGCTGGGCTATTAGTTTTTCGATATCTGTTGGTTCTGTAAAGTACATGTGGGTAAAGTGAACCACGTGTAAACTACTTAAAAGATTTTTTCTTGTTTTTCTCTGAATCAATATTGCAACAGGAAAGACGAAAATAAAACTAAGTAATAGTACTTTAAATGAGTAAGTAACGTACCTAAATTCGTTTACCTGATCTGTCATTTTAGAAGTAAATTTATTTTATAAATGTAAAATTCAACCGCCATTTTTGAAGAAGCTTATAAACCGACTTGGACGTTTTAAATTTCTAAGGATAGTACTAATCCAGTACTATCAAACGGTAAAACAAAATCAATGAAGAATCAACTCTGCCAGTTTTTATAGAAAAATTTCAAAATTTTTTCATAAAAAATTGTCATAATACATTATTCAGTTAAAGAATTGCCTATAAGGGGAAATCATCTTAGATCATACTACCTACTCGAGTGTCATGAAACTATAAAGTAAAATAAATGGGGATGATTCTTGGAAAAATTTTGTAACAAAAATTAAAAACTTTTGTGGCAAGATTGAATAAAATACTCATTATTTTGAAAATGACTAGAGATAAAGAAAAAATACAAAGGATGACTACCACAAATTTTTTTTAGAGATATTGAATTATATAAAAGTTTTTAAATTTGTACAAATAGGGGTGGCTGGGAGTTAAATTTTAGGTGATGAAACTTGTAGTACGGGAGTGTGAGAAAATAGTAACTAAAATTTTGACGTCAAATTTTGTTCTCATAATGTTCTCATCCTTTTTTATCCTTTTAACAAAAATTTTATATTACTATACAATATGATCCATAAGCGTCAGTATGAATTACACGTGATTAAAGTTAATAAAAATGAAAAAAGTTAAGCTAAATTATTCAAATCACAACTTAAACTATGATTTTAATCCATTTTGCTTTGTACGTAACACTTTCATCGGTTAATAAATAAGATTATTTGACAATTTTTCATGAAACAATTTGAAATTTTCTTATAAAAACTGGTAGAGATGATTCCTCATGAATTTTCTTTCCTGTTTGATATTATTCGATTAGTACTATCCATAAAAATTTAAAACGCACAAATCGGTTTACAGGCTTCTTGAAAAATGGCGGTTGAATTTTTCCATTATAAAATAATTTTACTTCTGAACTATTGGGTTTAGGTGAGCGAATTTAGGTACGTTACTTATTTATTTAGCGCACTATTATTTTGTGTTATTTTCGTCTTTCCTATTGCAATTGATTTGGAGAAAAACGAAAAAGAATGTTTTAGGTGGTTTACGCATGGGTCATTTTGCCCACAT
Source organism: Brachynemurus nebulosus (assembly GCA_035578155.1). NCBI lineage: Eukaryota > Metazoa > Arthropoda > Insecta > Neuroptera > Myrmeleontidae > Brachynemurus > Brachynemurus nebulosus. The sequence goes on along the minus strand of JAPWDM010000001.1, from coordinate 119,251,849 downwards.
GTACTTTACAGAAACAAACAGTTATTGCAAAACTAATAGCCCAGCACAGCTACACAACACTTGCAGATTATAAAAATACAAAAAAAATTAAAATCTAAAACTACGAGTTTTTGGGGTGTTTCCCCCGATGAGAGAGTTAGCCATTTACAAGTTCCAATTTGATCTGTTTAAACTTGCATACTGCTTAAAAGTCGATTTTTGTGAAAACTAATACTTATGTATTATGGGTTATTTATGATGGGTTTGCAGCTAAAGTAAAGTTCATGATTTTAAATAAATTTTTGATTGTAATATAATTTGCCTTTTTTCACATCTGTCTCTTTTTACAAACTTTTAACTTTTTAAAATTGTTTAATAATGAATTTTTGATCTTAGTGAGAAAATTGAGAGACGAAAAAATAAACGGTTATTTGACATTGTTATTAATTTCCCTTTATTCTCATGTACTTCACTTGGAAACTACCAAATGTGAAAACATACTGTAGTCAAAAACAACTTCATATTTCACGTTTTTTGGACCAGGTGTTTTATGGTACCTTAAAATCCGTTATCTATTGTTTAAAATTAACTTTTAGTATTACCTTTCATTCTATTATTAAACAGATAAGTCATTCTTAAATTAATTTATGTTATACGTGTTTTATGGCGGTGCCTAATACTTTTGGCCAAGGTTGTATAATATAAGCCATACCAACTATGTACATATTATGTACATATTATGTAGTTGTTTATTTATTTAAAATTTTTTGGCTAAGCCTGTGACGGTGATATGGATGTCTGTGTGTTTGTAAGTATCTGTGTGTTTGTAAGTATCCAGGTAAATTGGTATTTCAAAGTGTTGTTGAAATAAAAGAATAAATTTGGTAAAAAATTTACAGCGGTGACTTTCATGTGGATATTTTAAAATTTTACGATAATGATAACTGATGCAGATAGTTTCGCATTTTCCGTTAGAGTTTTCCTCTAAAGTTACTCAATTATGAATAAAAAATTTTCTTTTTGATAATTGAAATACATTTTTGTTTCTAATATAATTGGCCTTTCGTCACATCTGTTTTTCTTTACAAACTTTTAACTATACCCCGTTTCAAATACAATTGAGCATGAGTCATCGTCAAAAAATTAAATAATTCTTATATTCGAAACTAATTAATCTTCTATTCTTTTCTAAAAACAAACTGCAAATTTAAAATTTACGCATTTGAAACAATGAAAGAGATAAAGCTAAGAAAACGGGAATTACTCAAAGTCGTAAGTGATGACTCATGTTTAAATTTAAGTGAAATAGATTATATTTAAAATCGTTTAAAAATTAATTTTTGATCTTAGTGAGAAAATTGAGAGAGGAAAAAATAAGTCGTTATCAAACATTGTTATTAATTTGTTTTTCACTCATGTACTTTAGCTGCAAAACTATCGAATATGGAACACATTGTACAGAATTTGACATACATACCAATACATAAAACGGGTATTTAGTTATTATAGTTTAAAAATTCATGTTTTATGATAGTTTGTTTTTAATTTTTGAAAAATTACAACACATGGAAATTTTTCTTGTGTATTTTTTTCATTGTTCTGTTCTGTTCTTTTTTTATTTGTTTGGTAATTAATAAGTGTAGTTTTCAATGTAATTTGTTACTAAATTAATAATGTGTAATGCAAATACTAATATCAGAGTTATGGCTTTTGCAGTATTCATAATGCACTGTGATATAAAAAACTACAAAATTTTAAAAACTAAAACAAATATTTCATAAACTTATTTTAATCAAAATTTATGAAAAACTGTTCGCTTTTTTGTGTACAATATGGTACATATAAGTTCGACAATCAACACATGTTTACATAATATAGCAAAATAAAAAAAAAATTTTTGTTTATTTTTAAAAAAATTTTTATTATACAGGGTGCGAATAATTTTAGTTTGGTCAGAGGCGTATTCAGGAAAATTTATATTAAACGACGAGCGGGCTGGGATGCGATATTTTCAGATAGCGAATTCCGAAAAAAAATTCATGTCTTCGGCAATTATACATCGAGATAAACCATCTGTCAAAAGGCGGAGAGTTATTTACTTTACACCCTGTATATATATATATATATATATATATATATATATATATATATATATATATATATATATATATATATATATATATATATATGTACCTTTAAATAATTAACTTAATTTTCATTTTTTATTCTGCACATTATACAACTAACCAATTAGACATTAATATTATTATTGACTTATTTTTTTCAGCAACATATTTTCATATCAATCGATTGTTACGATTGTTATGTACCTACATAATACTGCCATGTATAACAATTGTATGTTGATCTGGCAAAAATAATAAAAAAATATTCACACAAAAAATTGATGTCAGAACTATTTAGCTAACAATTTTAAATAATCGTATAATATTTATACAATTAGTTCTATGATGTTTCAGTTATTCTTATGAGAAGGAGCAAGATGCACATGTGACTGCTGCTTAAAAGAAATTTAAAACTGACGTAGTGATATGGTGAGAGTCTCAAGGATATGCCCCGTGTTAAAGTTGTAGTGAAGACGACATAAATAAATGAAATGAACCGATCGCTACGTTAACTTAATTAAAGGACCCATCGGGGTAAAAATGCCTAAATGGGAAATTAAGAAACTAATACTAGCATTAAGTGCGCTATGTGATACTGAGTCTTATATACCAATATTAGGACTTTAAACGTAATCGTCTTCGGGTAAAACCACTTTAAGTGAAATTCGAATACTTCCAAGTTTTTCCTCAATGCGTGCTCGAATCTTTTTCAAAATCGACTTGCACATAGAATCGAGGAAGAGCTAATTTTTGGTGTATACTGAAGGTCATTCCAAGGTCACGTGCAGAAAAAGGATGCAAAAAACTGTGCTTGATGTGCTGTAAAAATATGAACGCCACGGAACAAGAATGACACCATAATTTTCTAACAGAACGTGGTAAAATTAGTATAGAAACCGATTTTCGTAAAATTCGAGATAGTCCAAGACACTCATTTAAAACAATATTTTTTTGGATTGCCCAAGTTGACATTTTCTTAAATTCTTTTTATTATGTTTGCGAGCGTATTCAGACGTCAGCTTAGTATCCTATTTTTCCTAAAGCTAAGCCATACCCTTTGTCTTTAGAATTCCACAGATTCAAAGGCGTCATTGTTTAACCTGGCTGACCATAAAAAAGTACGCCTAAGGTGTGATGTTCAACATTTATGCAATTAGTCATCTAAAAACCATTAAACAATAAAAGTCAACACGAATATTATAGAATAAAAAGTAAAAAATTGACAACACCTTAAAGTGTAGCTCAAGTCTTGAATAAAACCTGAATGACGAAAAGTTAAAAAATTAGAAAATTGAATTGTATTACAGATATTACTATTCCTATTAAACGCAGTAATAATAAAACAGATTATGCGAAACATATCTCTTAAGGAAAAATAAAAAAATAATTAGTTGTCCAGGAGGAAGAACTGGTTAGGTTTCGTACCGAACGGAAACTACTAATCGTAGTCGCTTTCTTCGTGAACATTTGGCAGTACGTGTAAATTCATCTACAATTCATGTTTTCGCTATCATTGGAAAGAGAACAGTTTGTTGTTGCTGTCACATAGGTGCCATTATTTGTATTATTGGAGAAAAATGTTTGAAAATTTTTTGTTGTGCCCGGGGGCCCATCACTTCACTCGCCGGCCCTGGGCCTGCAGTATTCCTTACAAGTAAAGTTCCCGAGGCCGGACCTATCGATTTTGATGAAATTTAAATATGTTGTAGAACTCTAAAAACTAAGCGACCTCTATTTTTTTTATCTGCGGAAAAAACGGTTTGAAGGGATGAAATCGCCCTTCAAAAATTAGGGTAAAAATTTAATTTTTCAAATATCTCGAAAACAGTAAGAGATAGAGCAAAAGTTTAAATTGGCGATATCACTCTTTTTTAAAGAGCTATCTATTGGTATGCAATTTGTTCAACTTGCATCAGCAGAGGTGGTTGGGGATTAAAATTTGGGGGTTAATTTTGTAAAAAAGGGGTGAAAAATAAACAATATAAAAATTTTGTTTACAGATTTGAAATCTATGTCAAAAAATCTATTTGACCTGTTTTTGCTTAATATCCTAATATTAAGTCTATGGGTAGTTAACATGGGGGTGTTTATGTCGAATAGTCGTACTACTTGGGTAGTTCAAGAAGTTCTTCTTCATGGAACATAGTTTAAGACAATTAGAATAACGTAGAAATGAAATTCTCGAATGTTTGAGCAACATTGGAGAGTGTTTCTGAAGGTGGACTATCGTATGTAAGGTTTTTATTAGGTTTGTTTTTTAATGGATATTATAGTTTTCGTTATCGAAAATTATCGATAACGAAAATAACAATATTTTTAAAACGAATGGAAACCTAATAAAAACTTTACATACGATAGTCCAACTTTAAAACCACTTATTTTGACATTATTACCCACTGTTAGTGTGTTAATAGCAAAAATTAGTGTATGTAAACGAGTATGTAATTTAAGAGGGTGACTCACCCCCTCTCCAATGTTGCTCAAAGTGAATTTTGAATTTGAGAATTTCATTTCTACGTTATTCTAATTGTCTTACTATTTTCCATGAAGAAGAACTTCTTGAACTACCCAAATAGTACAACTATTCGACACAGTCCCCCCCTAGTTAACTACCCCTTTGCTCTGCCTCTTACTGTTTTCGAGATATTTGAAAAATTAAATTTTTGCCCAAATTTTTAAAGGGCGATTTCACCCCTTCAAACCGTTTTTCCGCAGATAAAAAAAATACCTGTCCCTTAGTTTTTAATGTTCTACAACATATTTAAGTTTCATCAAAGTCGATAGGTCCGGCCGCGGGACCTTTACTTGTTAGTAAGCTGTACATGAATTTACATGTATCACCAAATGTCCACGAAGAAAGCGACGGCAATTAGTATTGCCAGTAATGAGGTTGGTAGGAAATCAGAAATTCTTCCTCCTGGGCAACTAATTTTATCTAAAATTGTTTAAAAGTATATTTGACATAATCTGTTATTTATTGCTGCGTTCAATAGAAATGAAATAACATCTGTAATACAATTTAACTGTTTAATTTTTTACCTTTCGTCCTTCAGATTTTATTCAAGATTTGAGCTACACTTTAATGTGTTCATTTGTCAATTTTTCTTATTTCTTATTTTATACCATTAATTAAATTCATGTTGATTTTTATTATATAATGGTTTTTAGATGATTAATTACATAAATACTGAATATCACATCTTAGGCGTACTTTTTTATGGTCAGCCAGGTTAAACAATGACGCCTTTAAATCTGGTGGAATATTAAAGACAACGGGTATGGGTTCGCTTCAAAAAAAATAGGATACTGAGCTGACGTCTCAATACGCTCGCAAACTTACTAAAAAAAAATTAAGAAAGTGCAACCTAGTGCAATCAAAAAAAAAAAAAAAATATTTTAAATGGGTGTCTTGGGCTATCTCAAATTTTACCAAAATCGGCTTCTATACTAATTTTGTCACGTTCTGTTAGAAAATCGTGGTCGCATTCTTGTTCCGTGGCGTCTTCATATTTTTACAGCACATCAAGTACAGTTTTTTGTATCCTTTTTCTGTGCGTGACCTTGGAATGACCTTTCAATATACACAAAAATTAGCTCCCCCTCTGTTCTATACGCAAGTCAATTTTGAAACAGATCCGAGCACGCCTTGAGGAAAAATTTGGAAATTTTCGTATAACTACTTTTTTATAATAAAATAAAATAAAACAAAAATGAAACAAAATATGTAGTTATGTAAATGATTTACTGTCGTGAAAAGAAACACGACCACGATGTTAGTTGATTTTATTTGCTTGTAAGCCAGAGTATAAAAAAAGTCGCAGTGGAAATGGGGCTTTAGATGTTACACAAAAAGGTAATATGGATCGTATCGATCTACTAAACGATTATAAGAAAAAAGATATGTCTATGGTATGAGGATGGGTGCGGTTGTTTATCTATGATTCCGCGCGTTTTTGACAAATGTCAAAATTACGTGAAATCTAATATTGTTGGTTGGGTTAATGAAAATAAAGGGTAAAAAAAAACTAGATAATGTTTGAAAATGGTGATGAATGAGCGTTTTGGATTTTACGTAAGTGGTTATAGGAACGGGAAAGGTGCGGTGATAAATAAAAAGATTGTAAAAAATGTTGGTCGAAGGGTTATCTTTGGAAAACGTAATGTACCTTGTTAAACAAATGCACTGAGTAGATGACGATGATTTAATTCGACCTTTTTCACGATTAAATGAACAACTCCTGTCGAAAATTCCTTTTCTGTTGTTAAAATATTTAAAATAATACAACAGATTTTTCGAAGAAGGTGTCGAACGTTTAACTCAAAGTTGGAAGTTGGAAATTATTTCACAAAATTTTACTCGGTGAGAGGCATTTATTTAACAATTAAATAAAATAAACAATTTTACAACAATATGTATTTATTTTAGATTTATGTTTACACGATCGCGTTAAAATTTGTAATGTTAAAAAATATATTGTATGTGTCGCTGAAATTTTGAAAACCAATTGTCCTAAGAGAGGGAGAAAATATCCCACCATTTTTGGTGACGTATGAGTATATTAAGTAATTATTGTAAAAATATGTGAATGTAATCGTATATAACAATTTATTATTGTTATATTATCTTCTCCTCAGGACAATAGTTTTTTTTTTTTGGATGGCGAATCCAGATGTGATGGATGTTGACGATCGCGGCCTCCACTGCGGAAGCGAATGCCGGCCCCAGTGTGATAGGTAGTGATACTGACCATTATACTACCGAAGATGTTTAGTACTAGTGATGCCGGTCTCCGGCGCGTTGAGGGGTACTCGGATGGTAGCGCTTAATTTGGTCGACGTGTGCTCGGTGTATGCGACTTGTGTTCCAATCACGAAGTACAACTGATACAGGTGTTGTAAAACGGAGTATTTGTCGTGGCTTGCTCCACCTTGGCAGAAATTTTTTGGTGGTAGTGTACGGCTTCGATATACGAATAATTTTCTGCACAACGGTGTCCCCAACCTTGAACTTGTGCGATGGTGGTCGACGTCGATTGAAGTATCTGGACTGTCGTGCACTAGCTTGACGAAGATACGATTCTACAGATTGTCGCGTAGGTATTTTATCACCTTGTAGAATACGTCTGACGTCATATAGATTGTCAAATGGATTTAACAATTCTCTTTTGAAGAAAATCGATGACGGTGTATGCTTCGTGCTGTCGTGCGAGGTGGTGTTGTAGGCGTACACGACGGAGCTAATGAATTTGTCCCAGTCACGATGTTTGGCACTGTGTTCCATAATCGTAGTGGACAAATTGGTCACGACAGTCCTGACGTAGCGTTCGGCGATGTTGGAACTTGGGTGATAGGGTGTCGTGGTGACGTGGTTAATTCCCCACCTGAGACACATCGCGTGGAATTCCTTGGAGCAAAAGGAGCGAGAATTATCTGAAACAATTATCGCTGGCGGGCCGAATTGGTAAAATAGCGCTTCCATCTTCTGTACTGTCACCTTGGAAGTGAGTCTTGAAACAGGTATGGCCTGCAAAAACTTTGAAAAAGTGTCAACAATAATAATACAGTATTTGTTTCTTTTAGAGCTGGAGGCGATAGGCCCGCAATGATCGATTGCGATTTTATACCAGGGAAATTTTGGTACCACATTATACATGGGGGCACCGGTTTTCTTCGATAGGGGCTTACATCTCTGGCAGATATCACAAGCCATGACGTAGTCACGTACGTCTTGGAATAGTCGAGGCCAAGAGAATCGTCGAGCTATGTTCCGATAGGTCTTGGTGGAATTCGGATGAGTCGACGCATTATGAAAATAATATATGATGATTTTCCTAAGTGATGCTGGTATGTATATCCGTTTCTGTCGATGTTTTCCAACCATTTTACATAAGACACCGGCGGAAAGGCAGAAGTTTTTTGTGACATCATTGTCGATACCTTGTTCCAGGTACCGTATGATGCTGCTGCACTCTTCGTCAGTATTCTGGTGATGTTTTATGGAGGGAAAAACTTCAGGAACGGATGTCAATAAATTACATCGGGGTGGTGGTATTATATTAGGAAGATCGTCATAGGATTTCACATTTTCTAATGGTGAATTTGTTTTGTCAGGTGGTTGTTCATCGTCGTCTTTGTATAGGCGTGTCAGAGCGTCTGCGATGTTCATATCGCCACGAATATGAACGACGGAGAAGTCGAAGTCCGCTAAGCTCAACATCCACCGAGCTGTGCGGCCGCACTGTTTTGGTGAATTATAGAGATGAGTAACGGCGTTGTTGTCGCAGTGTACTTCGAACTTCTGGTGTTGTAAGTAGTCTTTGAATTTCTGTACGCTCCATACAAGAGAAAGTGCCTCTTTTTCATAGATAGTATAATGAGTCTCCGGGTCTGTAAGCTTTCTGGAGGCATATGCGATTGGATGGATGTCATCGCCATGTTTTTGCAGCAACACACTTCCCAAACAATTGTCGGAAGCATCACATTTCAGTATAAATGACTTACTGAAGTCGGGGAACTTCAAGACTGGAGTTGCGGTAAGCTTGTCTTTGATTTTTTGGAAAGCCTCCATTTGTTCTGGTCCAAATTGAAATTTAATTCCCTTCTTTTTTAGGTGGTTAAGTGGTGCTGCTAACTCGGCAAATTTTGGGATGAATTTGCTGAAAAATGACGCCATCCCCAGAAAACTACGGAGCTGTTTCAAGTTTCGTGGTGGTGGTAAATCGATGACAGCTTGAATCTTGTCATTATCTACGGAAAGTCCTTCACTGGAAATGATGTGCCCGAGGAAGCGCAGCTTCTTCATGAACATTTGGCATTTTTGAGGATTTATAGTAAATCCAGCATCTCCTAAACGTCGTAGAACTTCTCGTAGGTGAGTTTTATGTTCGTCGATGGACGGTGACCATATTAAAAGATCGTCGCTATACTGTGTACAATATTTATATTTTAGATCACCCAAAATTTCGTTCAGGATACGATTTAATGCCTGACTGCTGGTCGCCAAACCCATTGGGAACCTGGTGAACTCGAATTGACCATGTACCGTGATGAAACTTGTTATTTTACGTGATTTGTAATCTAATGGACACTGATAGTAGGCGTTGCCGATATCTAGCCGTGAAAAAACTTTAGCTCCACCCAACGACATGAAGGCTTGATTTATGTCGAGTTGTGGAAACGGATCGTAAAGTAAAGACTTATTCAATTTTCTGTAGTCGATCACGAGTCTGAAGGTATTGTCTTTTTTAGGTACTAAAAAGGCTGGACTCGCGAATGGACTCTTGCTTTTTTGAATCACCCCTTGTTCAAGAAGTGTATCTAAAAGTCGTCTCATGTGTTCCGCTCTTGGTGGTGGCATTGAATACGGCCGTTGATATACTGGTGTCTTATCACGTAAAATAATTTTCATTTTATACTGAGCAGCATAGCCAATTCGATCGGTTAATACGTGTTGGAATTCCGTGAGTATAGCATTGAGATCCTCTTGGTCTGATTCGGAAAGTTGAAATGGAAGTTCAACAAGTAGATTCAAGTTGTCTTCGATTGTTTTTAAGTGTAACATTGCCGTTGTTGAATGTTGACTACTGAAGTTAAAGTTTATTGTTTTGTTTTTGTAGTTTAATATTGCTTTTGTTTTTATTAAGAATGAGTTACCAAGTATTAATTGTGTAGATAGATCTTTTATTACGTAGAATTTAGTTTTCCAGGTTAAGTTATTTATTTTTAGGATAGTTGTTAGTATTTTATGTATAGTTGTAGTTTTATTATTAGGTAGTTTTATTTTTATATTAGTTTTAGTTATAGTGTAGTTTTTATTATTATTAGATTTTAAGTTTTTTATTAATTCGTTATTTATATAGTTCGTAGTCGACCCACTATCTATTAAGGCACTCATTTTAATATTGTTTAGTTCAACATCTATGAACGGCAGTGTATTATAGTATTTATTAAAGCACTTCGATGAAATATTAAAGCTTTTCATCAAGGGTGTAAAAATCTTCGACCGTGGCTCCGAAGTATTCACATCCTTGACACTGACAAGTTTTTTGAAGTAGACGTCGATTCAGTTTCTCTTTGTTGAGCCAATTTGATACGTTGTCTTGCTTCTTCTAATCTTTTGGCAATGGTAAATAGCTCCTGCATAGTTCGTGGAATGGGAATGTGACAGATTAGTTGTAGATAATCTGAATTGCAACTGTCCCAAATATGCGCGAGAATTGAGTCGTCGTCTACTGAATTCAGCGCACAAGCAACGCGGTAAACGTCTTTAGAGAAGTCGATAAGTGTTTCTTCCGGTTTCTGATACCTGAATATTCTTGAGAGGGTAATTCTGTTAATTTGTTGCCTTGTTAAGAATGTTTTAAGTAGTTCCTTTTTTAATACCGTCCAAGTTAATTTATCTTTAGCACACATCGCGAGAAATGAACGTAGTTCTCCGGAAACAACCATCATTACTGATTTTAATAGATTTTGAAATGGAACTATTTCAAGTTGGGTTATTTCGTCCATCTCTATTATAAATTCTATCAGTAAATCAGGTGAGGAACCATCTGTATTTGGTATTTTTGAAAACAACTGGCTAACATTGGGACGCAGCACGTCTGACGTCATCATGTTTTCCATGCGGTCGTTTAAGGCGTGGATCAAAGTTGAATTCATAGCGGTAGCTTGTGCCAACATGTGAATTACGTGATCGTTTGCATGCGTTCCAGTTGAAGCCTGTTGTTGATCTGTTTGTGTTGCGGTTTGAAACGTCGGAATGCTTGTTTTATCGGGATCCTTCTTGTTTGAAGCTGCGTTTAGCTGCTGAAAATCTTCTTCTTCTGAAGTATACGACTGTTTTTCGATTGTCGTATACTCTGGATTCGAAAAACGTTTCGGCGTTTCAAACGACTCCGATAGTTTGTCGTCTGGTTTCTCACTTGGTTTTACACATGCGGCCTCTTGGGTAGAGTATTTGGGTATCGCACCGGTACACGCTGCTGTTGCTTGCGTGCTTGTCGATGTGCTTGCTACTGTGGTCGTAACAGCAGTTGAAAATGTGGCTTGAGGAGTTGATGCGTCGGCTTGTTGTACATTACGTTTCCGTAGGTTGTAAATGGATTCAGAAGATGGGGATTTAACCAGGACCATGATTATTGATTAATTGAAGGGGACAAAAAAAATATAATGTATGTAATGATTATGAATGAAATAAATTAATGAAATTTAAAAAGAATTAATTTGTGTTTTATTTACAATCGTTTAAAGATCTCTGCTACCATTTCTATAACTACTTTTTTATAATAAAATAAAATAAAACAAAAATGAAACAAAATATGTAGTTATGTAAATGATTTACTGTCGTGAAAAGAAACACGACCACGATGTTAGTTGATTTTATTTGCTTGTAAGCCAGAGTATAAAAAAAGTCGCAGTGGAAATGGGGCTTTAGATGTTACACAAAAAGGTAATATGGATCGTATCGATCTACTAAACGATTATAAGAAAAAAGATATGTCTATGGTATGAGGATGGGTGCGGTTGTTTATCTATGATTCCGCGCGTTTTTGACAAATGTCAAAATTACGTGAAATCTAATATTGTTGGTTGGGTTAATGAAAATAAAGGGTAAAAAAAAACTAGATAATGTTTGAAAATGGTGATGAATGAGCGTTTTGGATTTTACGTAAGTGGTTATAGGAACGGGAAAGGTGCGGTGATAAATAAAAAGATTGTAAAAAATGTTGGTCGAAGGGTTATCTTTGGAAAACGTAATGTACCTTGTTAAACAAATGCACTGAGTAGATGACGATGATTTAATTCGACCTTTTTCACGATTAAATGAACAACTCCTGTCGAAAATTCCTTTTCTGTTGTTAAAATATTTAAAATAATACAACAGATTTTTCGAAGAAGGTGTCGAACGTTTAACTCAAAGTTGGAAGTTGGAAATTATTTCACAAAATTTTACTCGGTGAGAGGCATTTATTTAACAATTAAATAAAATAAACAATTTTACAACAATATGTATTTATTTTAGATTTATGTTTACACGATCGCGTTAAAATTTGTAATGTTAAAAAATATATTGTATGTGTCGCTGAAATTTTGAAAACCAATTGTCCTAAGAGAGGGAGAAAATATCCCACCATTTTTGGTGACGTATGAGTATATTAAGTAATTATTGTAAAAATATGTGAATGTAATCGTATATAACAATTTATTATTGTTATATTCGAAATTCACTTAAAGTGATTTTACCCGAAGACGATTACGTTTAAAGCCCTAATATTGGTATACAAGACTTACAAAGATCACATAGCGCACTAAATGCTCCTATTAGTTTTTAATTTTCCATTTAGGCACTTTCACCCCTCTTTAACCCGAAGGGTCCTTTGGAAATTTTCCTGACAAGGCACTGCTTACTTAAGGGGGAAGGATCCTCCAGAACTTTCAAATTTTTCATTTGTTGTTTTGCTTTAAAAGTTCATTTGAACCTTAAGGAATATATTTCTAATGTTTTAATCCCAACAGAAAGATTATTTTACATAACGATAAACTGCTTTTAACTCTACTTTTCAAGAACAAAAACTTTTTAATGGCGTTTTTCTCAAAACAGGTTTTTTTTCGCGCCGTGGAACGTAACTTAAAAAGTTATTACCCAGTGAACATAGAATGTAAATGTGATGTAACAAGGAAATAACAAGTTACGTAACTTTTTTGACTTATGGATGACATAACAATTATATAAAATTAGAGTTTTATGTTATATACCTAATTGTTACCTGTATGTTACGTAGCAGTTACATGCCATTGTGACTGTAATAAAATGTCACATTTGTGACTGCTATGTTACGTTTAGATGATGTTTAGTGTGACTCTTATGTTACGTCTTCGCAACCTAACAATGTTACTTTGATAAAACCTCACAGAACTGACTCTTATGTTATGTTTTTGTGGCGTATCAACGTTACTTTAATGAAATGTCACAACCATGACTCTTTTGTTATGTCCTGATGACCTAACAATGTTACTTTGAACAAAACGTCACAACAGTACTCTTATGTTATGTTTTTGTGACGTATTAACGTTGTTTTAATGAAATGTCACAATCAAGTGGTCAGCGTAAGTGTAGAAAATTGTAACTTGTGATGAGTCCAGATTGAGCCCGACACGGCTTAGGTGGTTCAGTCGTCCACAACGCTTGTAGCGGTTCGGATGTTGATTGTTGCAACAATGTAATACAATGAATACGTAAGCCTAGAGTACATACGTATTACACCAGCATTATGTATACGTACTATTGCCGAGTGTGTAGGTATGGTATATGTATCATCTCCCTCCAGTGACCGAGCTATACATATGTACGGAATATTACACATACAAATATCCACTACAGCACACATACAGACACAAACTCTAAATATGTATATCACCATAGAAAGTGGGGAAGCTCCTCCCATTTTTGTGACGTAACTTTTTGGCGACAAGCGGGATACTAACTATTTAACAGTAGTTTGGCCGCTTGGTCACAATCATGACTCTTTTGTTATGTTTTTGTGACGTATCAATATTAATAAAACATTTTACTTGTCACTTTTGTGAAATGTTTTGTTACCGTATTAATTTTAAATGTACCAATTCGCGAGGAACTATCAATTTAAAGATTCCTGTAGTTTTTTTTCTATCCCCTGTTGGCGTCTGATGTAACTAAATTTCATCCATCCATTTTTGTATAAGTCGATTTATGTTATTTGTTATATGGGTTATGGGGTTATATTATATAATATAATCCCATAACCCATATAACAAATAACATAAATCGACTTATACAAAAATGGATGGATGAAATGGATGGACGAATGTTTTATTAATATTGATACGTCACAAAAACATAACAAAAGAGTCATGATTGTGACATTTCATTAAAACAACGTTAATACGTCGTTAAAACAACGTTAATTTTGTTACTAATTTAAAAATGATACTGTTAAGTATCAAGTATCAGCCTCAGTATCAGTATTAAGCCTCAAGTATCAGCCAAAGCTGGACATTAAGTGAACATATGAATATTGGTGTATGTTTAAAATACGGACAAAAGTCCGCCATACATTAATAATGTTTCACAGGCACTCGATAACATTTGAAATTAAAAAGTGTGACTACGTCTCGCATTAAAGAGAGGATGTGTTTGATTGATTATCAGAATTGGAGTGGCACTCGAACGAACGGTCGGTGGCCTAATTGGTAAGGCGCTTGGCTAGTAACCAAGAGATCCGGCTTCGAGTCCCAGCCGATCCAGTTTTGATAATTTTTCAAACACTATGTGAATTTTAATTAACATAATGGATTGGCCATTTGCCAAGGTACCTCGAGTGTTCAAGATCAGCCAAAGCTGAACATTAAGTGAACATATGAATATTGGTGTATGTTTAAAATACGGACAAAAGTCCGCCATACATTAATAATGTTTCACAGGCACTCGATAACATTTGAAATTAAAAATTGGCTTATTTTTAATATTAGTAGAAATTTTGTTATATATTTTTATAAATGAATTTATATCCATTATTTGCGGTTACAGTCATCAAAAGAAAGAAGTCTAAAAAGCACAAGATTAGCAAAACGTACAACATTTAATAATTACCTATCTAGGCCATTCTCTACAATTATTTATATACAAAATTACAATAAATTGTGCTTTTATAAAATACAACATCGACAAGGAAAAACACACGGTAAATTTTAGTATCTTACTTGCGAATTGAATATTTTATAAATAAATTTAAAAAAATTGTAAAATACTTAATCCGCTTATCTTGTGTGGTGTAAAAACAAACCGGTTTTACAATTAATCTACAAATCAAAGCAAATGTAGAAACATCCTTTACCGATAATTTTGAGTACCTACAAATAAAACTTACAGATTCTGTCAAACAACGCAAATATACCATTTGAACTCTAGGCAATTTTATTGAACGTAAGAATCTTCCAATAGCTGTACTGAGGTATAAAGAAAGTAGCAATAATATAGCACCCATATAGCTCATGTATACTACGAAGCAGTATTGCCAGATTGGAGATTTTCCCAAGTCCAACGAAAGAGTGGGGTATCCGGGGTTGTAGCCCCGGCGTCCGAAGGCCTTCCTAGGAGGCTCGAGGAAAAGTAAAAAAAAAAAAGAGAACGGCTGTGAAACGCTTTTTTTTTTGCTCGTCATATATTTTTAAAAAAAAAAATTGGTTTATACCCAGGGCCCGGCATTTCTTTCTACAGCCCTGGGTTTTCCCTCCAAAATTGGAGAATTTTCAAATTGCTGAAGGGAATTTTGGAGGAACAATTTCCTTGGAAGGATTTATGATGGAAATTTTCAAACTTGGAGGAATTTGAACATTTTTCTTAATTAAATTTAAAGAATATGTATATTTTGCATCCTCTAAAAATACTCAAACCCAAAAGCCAGTTTTAAATCAACCACTAAAATTTAATTGTGTTAATAAACCGTATCTTGAAACGACGTCAAAAATCAACAATCAATTTTGCATACTTTTATTGTTTAAAAAAATACAATAAACATTTTTTTGAAAATAACATTAGAATAATATTTTGCTATAAATTATTTATTTATTTATTTTTATTTTTTGCTCTTCAACTGCATTATTTTTGAAGAAAGACATTTTTCAAGAAGTTGACCACCTTTATATTTATAATACCACCAATATTGGTTATTTTTGAGCTACTCGGACGTCGCTTACGTACCTTATGTATTTCATGTGCGTTAAATAATCTTTTCCATTTTCTGGAGGTTTTTTTCCCTAGAATGCATTTTTTAGAGAGATTTTGAGTAATGTAGGGCGATTTCGATGAGTCAATCTGGCAACTCTGCTACCAAGGTAAGTATAGTTAAAAGAAACTATATTGATGTGCAAATATATCAATTATAGCATGTAAATTGTTTCAACTAATAACCAAATTTTATAAAATATATACATTTTAGATTTGCCTTGTGAACCATTCGATCACAAGCTTATTTTAAAATTTTTGATTCTATCAGTATTCATTTTTCTCACATCAATGTGGATTTTCGAGCACAATGAATTATAAGAAAACTTTTAGTACCAATTCAAGATGGAGACCAAATTGTAGAAGTTAACAAAAAAAATGTAACTGCTTACTTTTATAACTTATTCCAACAGTTACTTTTATAACTTTTTTCTTCTCGGTTCACTTTTATAATTAAATTTTTTAATAAATTTACGCATACATATACGCTAATAGCAACTCATTATAAAATATCTTTTAAAAGATTTATTCTTGGATTTTTATATTACATTTAAAATATAAGATATTATCTTCTTTTTGTAGTAGTTCTTTTTTAAGTTCCAGCAATTAAAGGCTATTTGAAGACTAAAAGGATTAACTTAAAAATGGAAACTATCAGTTCAACATTTCTTAAATATTTGTTAATTCTATCACTAAGATTAACCTGATATTTTTAAGCAGCGAGTATACTGAATCTATCTCGACTCACTCAGAATTAAGAATATTCACTTCTTGCTCAGTGTGAAGAGCTCAAAATTTTCAATTTGTGGGATATGAAAGCTTATATATAGCTTATAATTTTACGGTATTTAACTTTCTAATTCTACTAGATGAGAGAGCTGGGTCGAAAGGTGTTGAATATTTATAGAATTTAATAGTCAAGTGATTTGACTTAACTTTATAAGGTAGTTCCTCAAAGAATTATCAACCGCGAAAAATAGGTATAAGCCCTTTTTGTAGACAATTTTTCAAGTTTTAATTTTGTACTGAATCATTTTTCCCGTAAAATAAGAAAAAACTAAACTGGTCAGAAAGTAACATTTCACCCCTTCTCTCTCTTCAAAGCGAATAATTTTATTTGAAAAAAATTAAGTCAAAATTTTTTCCATTTCAAAATATTTGGCGTCGGGTTTATTAAAAGTTATAAATGAAAGTAATATTAATATTTGAAAGATTTACTTTCTCAAAATCCATATTACAAAATGTGACTTTGTCACTTTTTCACCAAAAAACAAATACAGCTTACATGAGCCAACTTGCTGCTTCCAGGCGGTCTTCAATAAAATAATTCTTTGTATTCTTCAACGGTGTAAAAATCGAAGGTCCACTTACGTAGTCATTTATTTGTTTTTTGGTGAAATAATGACAATTTGACAAAATGACAAAAGTAAAAGTTCTGATATTTTAAAATTAATAATATTGATTTCTAATATGAATACATGATAAACTTACAATTAATAATTAGGTATAGGTCAAGTCAACAAAAATAGTCTGACGTCATTAACAAATGAAACAACATATAAAAATAATAGTAAGAGATGGAAAACTAGGTATATATGTATGTCTAATTTTACTTTTGTTGCATTTGTTTGATGAGATCACACCATTCTTAGTTGATTTGGCTATACCTAAATGTATATAATATATATATATATATATATATATATATATATATATATATATATATATATATATATATATATATATATATATATATATATATATATATATATATATATATATATAAACTTACTGTTGGAATTATGCCAGACGTTGCGAAAAATATATCTGATATTGAAAAGGTATAACGTTGCTCCAACAACAAACGGATGTATAAATCAATCTAAAAATAAATTATATTCAATAATATTATTTATATTTATATTTCACAGTGATATCTTGTCCTTTGGGGCTTCCGGGGCCTAGTCCCGAAAGAAAAATAAACTGGGCTTAGTAGCGTAAATATCATAATCTTAAAACTTATTGTATACTAAATTATTGTTCAATTATTGTTATTGTTAGAAACTAACTCATTTCTTTCGAAACCTAATCTTAGCATCAACCTAGTCGCTTTGATAGGCGTGGCTTACATTAACATGGTCTTTGCCCATATAGACAGAGACATTTGTGAACTATTTATTTAATCAATTATGAGTTGAAATTAACAGAAATAAAATAAAATTGTAAAAGCATTTAGAAATATTTTTATAATAAAAATAGCAATAATTTAGAAGATACAATAGTTTATCTCTTTTATTTGAAAAAATAAAGGAGTATTGGCCGCATGGCTATTAGCACCGGTAATTACATAATTCAATTTTTTAAATAACTGCTATATAGTGCAATCTAAAAATTTCTTTTCAACTGGAAATATTTTTATTCGATTGGGATTCAATTTCAGACACATTCATTTTTCTCGAGGTTGCAAAAAATTTGAGTAACATTTGGTCAAGGTTTATGTACTTATCTGATATCTTTTTTGGTACTCCACAGCTCTGGGAGATAGACTTAACCAAAAGTTTAAGGCGACTGCAGCACAGACAGAAGTTACTCTGTAATACAGCCGTGTCTGTATGAATAAAGTACTGCAAACACGATTACATTACAGACATTTAAAGACTATCTGTAACGTTATCGGCTTCGAATAACATTTTTTTATCCAAAACGACTGCAGCACAGCTATATTCGTTCTGTAATACAGCCTGAAACGCACACTTCTTATTGAACAAATACCACCGCAGTTCAGTCAACGGCTCGTATCATTGGGCCATATTTACTTAATTAGTTTATTCTGATTTGGCAAAGGTCGGTGCATGAGCGATAATTTTGCAGTTAAAACCGTTAAAACTATTGTTGCTTACAAGGAAAGGTATCCAACTGTATCTCTCAGAAATTTTTGAAACTTTGGCAGATTGTAGATCTTATTAAAACTAATCACGAGCCGTATTTCGTTCTTGCCCATAAGTGGTGTAAGGGGTTTAAACTCACCCCTAAAAATGTGAGTTTTTTTCAATTTTCGCAAATATCTTGGAAATGGTAAGAGCTTTGGCAGGGAAACTATATATATTTGTAAATGGCATTTTAAGATCTTTATTATGATACCAAAATTAAAGTTATAAAATCATTTGAATGTCATTCCCCACGCCAACTCCTAATTTTATCAAGTATTTTTTGCTAAAGAAGGAGGCTGTTATGTGTAAATAAAATAATTTTTAATTAGTATATTTTACATCACACCAGTTTATTTCTTGTTGCATAAATACATCCTTTGTTAATATTAACTTGGGAAAAATTTTAACTTTTTGATTTAATAATGAGCAAAAATATAGTCAAAGAATCTCGTATTTTAGTAATGAATTTTTACAAACTTACAATATACTTTAAAGTACATAATTTAGAAGGAAAAAATACACTGCAACCCCCATGCTTTACTGATATCTATACAAATCTTATTTACTTATTTATTTGTTTTTATTTATCTATACAATTATCAATATTTAAAGGTTTGTAATCTACACAAGAATGATATTGTTCATAAAAATATTCAAAACAAAAATACTGTCACACCAAGCACATCTTATAAAAGCGGGTTTACTATATACACTACACTTTGGTGCTTCTCTTTTTCTTTGAAACCATAGAAAATAAAAACAACGCCTACCCGATTTGTAATTAAATATACGTTGAGCGAGCGACAAAGTATTACTTTTCCGCTTTAAAGCGCAAAATAGAAATTCGTTGCTCGGCAACGAGAGTCCTCGGCAAATACCCATTTTGCGCTCTCTTCACAGAGTGCAAAAGCCTACTTTCCACTAAGATTATAGAAAAAATATATTAATTAAATACGATAGTCCAACTTTAGAAGCACTTATTGTGACATTATTACCCACTGTCAGTGTGTTAACAGTAAAAATGAGTGTATGAAAACTAGTATGTAATTTAAGAGGGTGACTCACCCCCTCTTTAATGTTGCTCAAACTGAATTTTGTATTCGAGGCGTTATTCTAATTGTCTTAAACTATTTTCTATGAAGAAGAACTTTTTGAACTACTAAAGACTTAATATTAGAACATTGAGCAAAAATAGGTCAATTAGATTTTCTGACATAGATTTCAAATCTATAAACAAAATTTTTATATTGTCTATTTTTCACCCCCTTTTTGCAAAATTAACCACCAAATTTTAACCCCCAACCACCCCTGTTGACGTAATTTGAACAAATTGCATATCAATAGACAGCTCTTTAAAAAAGAGCAATATCGCCGATTTAAACTTTTGCTCTATCTCTTACTGTTTTCGAGATATTTGTAAAATTAAATTTTTACCCCAATTTTTGAAGGGCGATTTCGCCCCTTCAAACCGTTTTTCCGCAGATAAAAATAATACATGTCGCTTAGTTTTTAGTGTTCTAGAACATATTTAAGTTTCATCAAAATCGATAGGTCCGCCCTCGGGAGCTTTACTTGTCAGACAAAGGGATTTGATGAAATTCCTTCGTTAAATCCAACGTCATAAAAATATTCGCGCCATTTAAATAGTAGAAGAACATTTCGAGAGAGGGTGTTGGCCAGCTGTCAAAGTAAATTTTAGAATTAAGTGCTCTATGTTCAATCACCAAGCGGTGTTCGCCGGTCTTCTTGGGAATTAAGAAGGCCGGTGAACCATAACTAGCATGACTAGGTTTTATTAAATCATGTGCCAACAATTCCTGTTTTTGTTCTTCCATGATCTTAAGGCGGGTCGGATTTAACGGGTAAGGTGGTCTGCGGATAGGTGTTGGGTCCTTTAAATGAATTTCGTATTCGTAATCCTTTAGTCGTCCGACACGTCATGTTAATACGTCCGGATATTTATCCAGCAGCCTCTTTAGCTTATCCGCTTGTTCAGAAGACAACTGAGGGTTTACCTGCATAGTGTTAATTACTGAGGTTAAAAAATGATCAACGGGGATGCTTGACTGGTCAAAGGCGAGAACTAAATGACAGCTGACATGCGTTTCAAGTCGTGAACACTAATAATCATGTCACGGGGTAAATTAGCCAATACTAAAAGTTCAAATTTCCATGTAAATTTGGCTATTTTAATGTTACAGACAAATATTTGATTGTTTCGTTAATCCGTCAGCTAAACGTACTATTGTTTTAGTTGTTTTAACAGACCCGATTTTAGCTGCGGTCAACATTTTAAATGTCTGTCTGTTTACAAAGGATAAAGTTGCTCCCGTGTCTAAAACTGCAGACAACCTAACATTGTTTATTTGGGCGTTCACTACCGGAAGCGCATGTGCAGGAGAATTAGGTTTGAGAAAATTTGATAGTATTTGTTGTAATGACTTACGTGTTTTGAGTTTGAGTACCTTATCATACGTTACCGTCGATGTAGTTTGCTGTGCGTCGCACAAGTTGTCCGTACAAGTCAGTGTTTCTGGTTCCTCCGGCGCGTCGTCGTCATCGACGAAGTTTCAGTGGACAGGAGTGCTGCCCTCTGCTGTTGATACAACTCGATATTAGAAATGACAGCTGCAAGATCACTGAACGTTGTTGGCGATTGTTGGACACAACACACCTCTAATGTTGATAAATTACTCCGTAACCAGATTGATGATACTATTTGATGTTCGGTGAATGGTACTTCCAATATAGATGCCTTTTGTCGAATATCTGCCACGTACTGCCTAAATGATTGGGTCAGCAGTTGTTGTCTAAAATGATACTGGTGAGTCAATTTGAAAATTGTATTGAATCAATTAATTTATTAATTAAGCGTCTTTTGTATTCTGTCCAGGTTCTAAAACTTAATAAATTATCGGACCACCACTCTAACAACAAATCACGGCACCTTTGAGTCACTATACGCAGGAAGGATAGTTCATCGACGAGTTGACGCGCGATCACTGAATTCACGGTTTGTAAGAATTCTACTAATCTCATTGGACATGAAGCATCACACTCTGGAATATTTTCTAAAAATGATGCTGCATTGATTTTGTATGTCACTGTCACTTGAGATAGTCTCGACTGGTTTTCACTAATTACAAAATTGTTCCCCTTCGGCAGTCTATCTTCACGCGTATTTGGTAAGTGATTATTTGTCGGTGCACTGTGTAAACCCTGCACCTGCAAATTTGGTTCTGTTAATGAATTAGTTATTTGAGCTATTTGTTTTTGAATATCAACAGGTGGTTCGTGCTTTGACGGTATCGGGGCGGGTGTTTCAACATATCTAACTCTTGGAGAAGGTGAGACATTGTTAATTCTACCTCTTGTAATTAGTCAATAATTTGCTTATTTGTTTCAGTTTGTGTCACTATGTGGCATTGCATGATTTCCGGAAGTACATTCACTGGCTCTGATCGTTGCGGTGTACTTGCATTCTGGTTACTTTCAGGTGTGTCGTATTGATTATTCAGAGACGTCAGTGATACGGATTCGTCGTTCGCATCCATGGCGACTCCTGATTCACGAAACTTCTTGCCGGGTCGCAGAATTTTTGTGTTTGTATGTGTGTGCTTTTTTGACTGACTTGTAAATATTAAATTTTTTTTTATTTTCTAGCTATAAGTTGTAGTTATAAGGATTAATGTATATTTATAATTTATTTATTTAGTTTTAAGGCTTAGTTATAAGTTGTAGTTTGTAAGGGATTAGTGTTCTACTTTTAGGTTCTACTTTTTGGGTCTCAACCAGAAAAAAAAACTGTCAGAGCCATTTCGTAGATTTCATGCGACTAGAATGTAGGAAAATTATCATAGATTCGGTATCTGCAGACCAGCAGCTCGGTTTCATATTAAAACCAATATTTTTTTGCGGATTACTGAATCCAGACAGAAAAAAATGTTTAAATTAAATTTAAATAATAAAATTAAAATTATTATTTAAATAATATTTATATTATGTTCTCCTAATACCAATTAAAAAAAATTAAAAAAAAGTTGGTCCTTTTTGTCTGATTTGCGAAAAATTGAAGAATGTGTTTGTTGTTGTTTTGTGCTTTGTGATATAAAAAAAAAAAGGAAAGTTGACCAAACTAATTAACTTAATTAACTAAAAAATTTAGTTGATATACAAACAAACACTGATATAATAAATATATACTTATTTTATTATCGTATCCTTTGCCACTTTCATGTTTCCCATCGTCACATTCTACCGTGACGAAGGATCCATCCGTGACGAAGGAGACAATTTTCCAACAAAATCGTTATTAATCGTGAACACTGAACAGCGATCATTTAGTTCGGAAACTTGAGTTTATCATAAAGCTTACATTATTACAAATAATATTTACATAAAAACGTTTTGAGATTCGTTAAATACACATCAGAAAAAGCCGTGACGAAGGATACACTCAATAAACACACGCAGCCGGTTTTCTTGCTTGATCTAAAAAAATAAAAAGCTGTCTATGTCAATCAGTTGATTTGACTTTCGCTGTATGTTCTATGGTCTTTGGCGTTCCATTTTACGAAAAAACACGACCCTTTGACCTATTTTTTTTTAAACTTATAGCAATATTTGGCAGTCGTGACGAAGGATACTCAAATTTTCGCGACAATTTTTCGTCCCGCCAGAAAAAATAATTCTGTAGATAAATAAAATCTAACTTTCTAATTACCATGCGTAACAATTTAACTCTCTTTTTTATTTATAAAATTGTGTGGTTTCAGACAACTTATTTTTAAAAAACGTTATAGTTCCAAGCAATATGTAATCGGGACCACATGCGTTTTAGAACTGCAATAAAAGTTTGACACCATTTTTATAAAAAAAAATTAAATCAAAAATTAAAGTAAATGTAAGTAGGTCATCTAAATAGGAGTTATTAATTTTATTTAAATAAAATAAATGACAGTATCTTCATTCTGTATATAGTTTTAACATTCCTTATTGTGGAGACAACTTTAATTTTTTGAAGGACCTAAAAAGTAGAATCACCCATATATGTAATTTTATTTTGTTTTTGGCTTGGAATGGCTCTTTTGTTTTATCCGAGTTACGATTCAGTTATTTGATTTTATTTATATACATTGGAATTACGTTTTTTTTTTTTTTTTGTAATTTACGATTTTAATATGGTTTTAAGGTACGTTTATTGATTTATTTCTCCGATAGTTGCTCTTCTACCCTAATTTACCCTATACTTAACTTAATATCCTAACCTAATTTCCTAAATATATTCCTAATATATCTATCATAACTTATAATCTAATGGCAACTATCGTTTTAATAAGTTTCAATTCGTCGCTAATAAATTGATAAATGTATTGATAAAATGTACTGTTAAACTATAATGGAAACAGTTACCTCTATTATAATTCAGCTAAATGGGGCACAGTGGAGTATTGTATGGTCAAACCTGGCCAAAAGTCGAAATTCTCAACTCTGTTCCTTTGGGTTTAAAGTTGCTTTTTCATGTACTTAGATTACCACTTCGTCATAAACAGAACAATTAAACTACCGGACTACCGCGCCGGTCTATCTATGACAATCGCAATCCAATGTTTAAAAAACTACTCACTTTATGGTTTTTGTTCCTTTCAATATACGGTGTTTTTTATTTACGTTTGCGATGTCTGTTGGCAATATTAAGTGAAAATTCATGACAGATATTGAAGATCGAGGTATGTAGTTATATCTATTAATGTTTAATTTTAATGCTATTAGCTAATACACTTAAATATTTGTAGTTTATGCTACTCTTAACAAAATAACGTAATTTATATAGAATTTTTTAAACTTGAAGCTTTTTGTTCATGTGTCAAGCTAGATCGGGCAAAATTTATTATAGTAGTACAAAGTTTAACTGTTCTACATTAAGTTCATGGAAGAAAATTTTGCGCATACTTACGCCATTTTTTTTTTTTTTTTGGATCATTGATAAATTTAAGAACAATTAAAAAATTAAACTTGGGTAAAAAAATTGTTTTTGCTCATTTATGTTGATAATTAATGCATTAGATCAGTTTTATCGAAAAATTAATATATAGTCTCATTTAAAGATCTATAAGTTTGTATCATAGCTCGAAAACTATAAGAGCTATAAAGCTCCTGACTATAGCAATCGGTTTCCCCCGTCGATATCTACAACTATTATTTGACAAATTTTTCGATTAAATCAACGATTTGGCTGTAATTAAAATGGCAACTCTCGAAAAACTCACACAGTATATATAATTTATTATCCTCTAACAAGAAGTTATTACAATAATTTTACAAAAAAATATCTTTAAACTAATACTAACTATTCTACAAATATTACTATTAATTTTTCCCTTTTTATTCTGTTCCCTTATAACAGTGGGAAGGGGACGTCACGATTTTCAACATCGTGTTGTGGTTTTTAATCACCCAAATTAGGGTCGACCAGAAAACAATGCCGGGCGAGCCAACTGGGGTACGGACAAAATGGGATACGCTCACACCCATAAAATGACGGACCACGGAGCACGTAACTCTCCCAGTCGGTAATTGAACTTAAAAATGGTATTTATGAAGTTAATACGTGTTTTAGTATAATTGATATTAGCGGCGAACTGAATTGTGGTTTTGAATGAATTTATACAAGTAGATTTTCAAATAGCTATATTAATGCGTAAATGAGTAAACTGTTTCAAAATCAGAATCTGTAAAGTAGATCGTACCTTATTTTTGAGTAATTATGCTGAATATAGCCGTGATTGGTTGAAGATTGAACTTTCACAACTCTTGTGAATTTCTGTATGAACTATTGCGCGCGATTACATAATTTCACTGATTTTTTTTTAATGTAATTTTAATAGATTTTTTAATAAACTGTAAGATAATTAACTGAATGTTAGTTTGAATTTTCAAGCCTAATTTAATTCGTAATTTGAATAACTTGAAAGATTTTAAATAATTGAATACTTGAATTGAAATTAAAATGCGATTAACTTAAATCGTAATCAAAATCTGAATTTAAAATCAATCTAAACCGTAACTTTAATCTAAATCGTAACTTTAATCACTATAAATCTAAATCGTAACTCGGTTGTTCGTGAAGATTTTACTAAATTCTAAAATGTAATGTCCGAATTCTTTTTCAGCGCGAGCTATGGAGATTTTTCGGTGCATATATCTGTCTCTTTTTATGTATGTTTTATTTCTTTTCAATTACCAAACTGAGGGAGCTGTAGTTCTTATTGTGTCTCGTAACTGAAATTTGGTAGTGCACGTGCATTCTCTACGAGACAGTATGTGCACTTTGTGTCTATGAAGCTAGCCCCGCCAAGTCATGACCCCGCGATCCCACTTAGGCTATATTTTTTTGCTATTTTTTTGCTATTTTTTTACCAACGAATTGATTTTTTTGCCACAACCGTTCCCGAGATAAAATGGGGGGGCTGACTTAAGTCTGAAGTCAGCCCCGCCACCCTTATATCTCCGGACCTGGTGTACTTACTCAAATGAAATTTACGGGATATTTTTTTGCTATTTTTTTGCTATTTTTTTACCAACGAATTAATTTTTTTGCCGCAGCCGTTACCGAGATACAATGGTGGGGCTTACTTATATCTGAAGTCAGCCCCGCCACCCCTATATCTCCGAACCTGCTGCACTTATTTAAATAAAATTTACGGGATATTTTTTTGCTATTTTTTTACCAACGAATTAATTTTTTTGCCACAGCCGTTGCCGAGATACAATGGCGGAGATGACTTAAGTCTGAAGTCAGCCCCGCCACCCCTATATCTCCAGACCTGATGTACTTACTCAAATGAAATTTACGGGATATTTTTTTGCTATTTTTTTGCTATTTTTTTACCAACAAATTAATTTTTTTGCCACAGCCGTTACCGAGATACAATGGCGGGGCTGACATAAATCTAAAACCGGTGTAACCACCACAATATCTCCGGATCTGTTGCACTTATCTAAATGAAATTTGCGGGATATTTTTTTACTAATTAGTCGCTATTCTAACAGTTGATTTGGACAGGAACAAAAGTAGACAATGCAGATCTCTTTTTCATTAATAATCAATTTCAATTTGTAAATGACTTAATAAAATCCAATATAGTTTTTATACTATGTCATTATTATTATGACAGTTTAACTTCATGTTTTCTTTACAATTTTTAAAAGAAATATTTTTTAGTTTCCTAAAATTGTTGACAATTTTTTTCTTATTAAAAGTTTTCCTAGTTTTTTTAAGTATTATAAGACCTTAAACTGTATTTTAAAGGTGGGTTCTTATTTCCTGTTAATTTATTCTAACCTAAAAAAATTACACTTAATTGTTTTGAGAAACAGCACATGGGGCACATGTGGATATTTTAATAAGCATGCGTATAAACATTTTAGCATCCTGTCGTTGTAGAAGCCAGTTGACATGCGTGTTGTCAAGATCATCTGAAGACGACGATATATTGGCTGAATTTCATATCCTCATAGGATCGGGCGAAAATTGCGGCCCTAGTTATCTTCGGGGAGCCGAACGAAAAGATTTAACCAAACAGGTTAATGAGATTGGTTCAGTTGAGCAACTCAGGTCGAAAATCGCTAGAGACAACATGAAACCCGGAGACTCAAAGCCGCCGATGTTGCGAAGTAGCGTAGTAATGCACTCTGCATTAAAGGAATACCGTCAATCAACTTTGTTGCATAAAGACCCAATTAAAGCTCTTGAAAAAATGAAACTCACTATGCATGCCAATGTTATCAAAGATATTGGACAGTTTCCATTTTTTGTTGAATACTTCACAAATGAACAAATCCATACTTATAAAAGTATAAGCCGATTATATGGTGGTACCATCTATGTAGATGCAGACTCAAGTTACGTTTCAAAGATATAGTTAATCCGCCATCTTGTGGTGCCTACCATATTGAATTTGAAATGACGGCACATAAATAATTGTATTCTACTTGTAACACCCTTTCATTTGATATCCATATTAAGAGAGTTGCAAAAGAGGTAATCAGTCATTTGCCGTAATGGCCACCATGTTTGAATCCACCATAATACCGAAAGCACAACTTTGTACTGCCATTAAAATCAAAGGTTTGTGCAAAATTTCAGCATAACTAGATATCGGTAAGTATTCGAGAATCGATTTTCAGATAAGGCCGGATAGTTTTACTAAAAGCTTATAATAATACTTTACGGGAGTGGAGTACAGCATACAAGGGAGTGGAATTCGCAATGCCAAATCAACTGTTAGAATAGCGACTAATTAGTAAAAAAATATCCCGCAAATTTCATTTAGATAAGTGCAACAGATCCGGAGATATTGTGGTGGTTACACCGGTTTTAGATTTAAGTCAGCCCCGCCATTATATCTCGGTAACGGCTGCGGCAAAAAAATTTTTTCGTTGGAAAAAAAATAACAAAAAAATAGCAAAAAGATATCCCGTAAATTTCATTTGAATAAGTACAGCAGGTCCGGAGATATAGGGATGGCGGGGCTGACTTCAGACTTAAGTCAGCTCCGCCATTGTATCTCGGTAACGGCTGTGGCAAAAAAATTAATTCGTTGGTAAAAAAATAGCAAAAAAATATCCCGTAAATTTCATTTGAGTAAGTACATCAGGTCCGGAGATATAGGGGTGGCGGGGCTGACTTCAGACTTAAGTCAGCTCCGCCATTGTATCTCGGCAACGGCTGTGGCAAAAAAATTAATTCGTTGGTAAAAAAATAGCAAAAAAATAGCAAAAAAATATCCCGTAAATTTTATTTAAATAAGTGCAGCAGGTCCGGAGATGTAGGGGTGGCGGGGCTGACTTCAGATGTAAGTAAGCCCCACCATTGTATCTCGATAACGGCTGCGGCAAAAAAATCAATTCTTTGGTAAAAAAATAGCAAAAAAATAGCAAAAAAATATCCCGTAAATTTCATTTGAATAAGTACACCAGGTCCGGAGATATAGGGGTGGCGGGGCTGACTTCAGACTTAAGTCAGCCCCCCCATTTTATCTCGGGAACGGTTGTGGCAAAAAAATCAATTCGTTGGTAAAAAAATAGCAAAAAAATAGCAAAAAAATATAGCCTAAGTGGGATCGCGGGGTCATGACTTGGCGGGGCTAGCTTCATAGACACGTGCACTTTTGTATTTTGAAATACGACTTTTTGTACTTTCGTATTTGGCGCCTAATGATCTGTCAGTGGTTTGAAAGTCTCGGGTGGCTTCACATTTTATGAGTGTAATAAAAAAAACAATTCACCTTTTCAGAGACCGTAATTAATTTATTATATAATATACGACTTATTTTGATAAAAAAAATTTGTATCCTTTTAAGATTTTCAATATTTTTAAATTATGTTAAAAAAAGTTTAAGTTCAATATGAGTTTATATGTAACAAAGTAAAAAATTATAGATCCTTGATATTGCTTGCATTAAAGTTGGGAATTTCAAAATGCAAACTAGTTTGGATGTTTAGATGTTTGGATGTTTTTTGCTCAATCACGCTGAAACGGCTGGACCGATTTGGATAAAATTTTAGATATACACTCCTTATACACTAAATTAACACATGGGCTAAATTTTATCCCGGTTGCAAGGTCCTGAGGGATACAAAAACAATTATTCAAACACCCCAAAAAACAAAAGTCAATTCTATGACTTAGATTCCTGTGGGATGACTGAACCGAATTTGATAAAATTTAATATACAAACATTATTTACTATGAATACATACAGAGATACAGTTGGTTACCTTTCCTTGTTAGTGCAAAATGATTGACAAGGAAAAATTAATTATTTTTTTGAATAAACCCTGTGTGGAGCATGGAATTTCACAGGAGACACACCTCAAATTAACTGTCCAATTTTTGGACTTTAGGCTTTAAATTTCAGCTTTGATCAAAAAGAGGCAAACTGGTATCTTTGATGCAGATTTCATACACACTATTCAAATTTTAATATACTAAAGCATATGCGGCCCATTTCAAAATTTACCTCCGATTTTGCCTAAAGAGCCCCTTCAGTTGGTTCGATCTTGGCTTTATCTACATTAGTAGAAAGCTCTCTAAAAATAAAGTAAGTCAATTTAAAATTTTTTCTCTATCTGCCGTAGTTTTCAAATAGGTAATCAAAGAAAATTGAAATTTTACTCTTACTTTGAGGAGTGATTTCACCCCTTAAATGGCGACGGTGGCAGAAAAAAAATATGGATTCGTTATTTTTGCTTGTACTACACGTATACGAAGTTTCATCAAAATTACGAATTGATAGTTCAGAATCTTTCCTTGTCAGTCTTCTTCGAGAATACAAAGTTGACGGCGTACTACCTCTGAAGTAAAGAAGAAAGGACGCAACCATAGCATCGGCGAAAATATTAAATTGAATCGCCCTAATGCTAATAAGAAACATTAAACTTAACTGCCATATTTTTTAATACAATACTTTTAGTTTATATACATAACGTACTTTTAGTTTATGTAAATAACTTCATTAATATATAAAATATTATAACTGTTTGAATTGAATCGCGTTCGAGTATAGGGGCTTTTACCCTAAATATAATAAAAATTATAACATTTTGTATTGTATTGTAACTTTAACATTTTTTTTATTTTTTATTTGAAGTTTGCTTTATTCAAACAAATATGACTGTACTACTACAGATATTACTGAATTTAAGCACCATTCAGATGAATTAATAATGCTTTAAGTCGTATTATTATGCAGCATGGACTGGAGCGGTCTGTGGTAAATCCGCCTTTTCATTGTCACACACAAACAAATGCAGCTATACTACAGACCGCTGTGTTACAACTGGGTTCAGACAAACTATTCGTGCTTTAAGTCATTCAGGAATTAATGCAGTACAGTATGTCTGTACTGCAGTCGCCTTTATATTTACGCTTCCCGGAATTGTAGTAGTGTTTTAGAAAAATTGAGCAAAAATAAGCTTAGCCGTATATTTTTGGCGGACCTTACATATTATAGCCTATACCCATTTGAAATAATTTTGCTCTCTAATAGTGAAGAAAATAATTTCAAAATCGGTTGTGTAATTTATTCTTCACGCTTTTCGACCCGCAAGGCATTGATGGATCATAACATAACGTGTACTCATCTAAAGATGAACAATTTTTTTTAATCAGTTAGGTAGTTTTTTTTGCCGCTTTTGAACCTCGTATAGCATAGTCATTGTATGATATATATCTAAAATAATTAAGCTCCCTAACTGTAAAAAAATTATCAAAATCGGTTCGGTAGTTTATTTTTGGTGCTTTTGGGACCCCAAGACCCTGATGGACCTCATATAACATAGTCCCTCTCAATATAAAATAATTTAACTCTTTAACTGTGAAAAAATTTCTAAAATCGGTTTAGTAGTTCATTTTGGGTGTTTTTGAGTCCCTAGGACTCTAACGAACCTCACATATTGGTACGAGTCGACTTGATACAATTGTAGCGCTACACTGTAGCGCAACACATGTTTCCTGTGGACACAGCCATGAAACATTCCGTGCAACAAAGGTATCATGCTGCACTGATACAAACGTTGATCCGATACAACGTTCAGTGTACACGGGTTTATCTATGTTGCAAAGCATGTATCGTACGAAACAAACTAAGTTTGTTTCGTACGATACATGCCTTGCAACAACAGTATATACAATATGTATAGTTACATATCCATCTTATTCACTAGTATATAGAGTCGAGAAAAGTTGGGCAAAATCAGAGACGAATTAATAAAAAATCAATAAATTGACATCGAATGTTTGGAAAATTTTTGCAAAAATTTTGCAAATCAAAACCAAAAACTGCAGAACCCTACAATTTTTTTTAAAATTCAACATGAGGCGAAAAATTTTTTTAAAAATTTTATTATATGAGATTTATATCAAAAAGAAAAAAGGGCCCCAAATTTTATTGCATTAAAGTTTTGCAGTATTTGTTTGTTTAGCTAGCTAAGCGTATATATACAAAAGAAAATATTACCTGTCAAACCCATATCGGCGTTCCTTTAAGTCTCAGCAGAAAAACAAACGCTTTATCTCTCTTTAACTTTTTAAAATTTAATGTACCTACCTTCCTTGCAATTTTTTAAATTTTTAATTGTCGTACACAGATAGATAACAACACTTACATAAAGTGACTAACACGATTTACATGATCTAGTCGCCCATTTCATTCAAACACATACAAAAAATAATTTTTGACGACATCGTAGAATTTGTATGTGATTTTTGTTTTAATTAGAGACGTCTGTATGTCTAAACCACAGAACACGTCTAGGCTGACTATAAATACATATTTCTCGTAGTTATCGGTTTAAAAATTTATACGTAAAAAAATTATTTAAAAAAAAAATAATTTAAAGAATTAGTGTATATTATTTTTTATTTAGTGTTTTCGCAAATACCGCATCCACCGAAGAACACGGTACTCGAAGAACACGGGTCTCAAAGAACACGGGTACCCTTCCTCCGAATTACACGGTTTCAAACAACACGATTTTCAAGTACATATTATATATTTGATATACAGTTACACGCGAATATGTATATCAAATGTTGATTCGATTTACACGAATACTAATCGTGTAAATTGAATCTGTCATTATAAGAGAAAAATGCTGGAAATAAAAACTACTAAAATTTTTGAGAATTTTATAGTAATGATAACGAATATGTAAAAATTTACATATTTAAATTCTGAAAATGTCGTTATTTTCGACATCGATAATTTTCGATAACGAAAAGTAGGTTTCGACATTCCCAGTATGTTCGGAATACGCATAACTTGCTTCGCTTAAGCCTTCAAAAATTTCGTTATTTTTTCGCTACGACGCAAATGTATATATATAATTCAAATTTCGTTGCGTTATTTCTTTGAAATTTTTTATATTTTTTTATTTTCACACTTGCAATAGAAAATGTCTATCTTTTAGAGTCTCGAACAACACGGTTTCAAAGAACACGGAACCAATTAATCGTGTTCTTCGGGGGATTGCTGTATTTTTATTTGGTCAATTTATATTAATTTCGAGTATATTCTCAATTATTTTACAACTATTTATCAGGTGAATAAATTTTTTCTTTAAAAATTTATCAGCCTTTGAGAAAGTGCTTAAAACCATTTTAACTAAAAGCATGTTAATTTGGTATTAAATGTATAGTATTAATAAAACCATTTTTAGATGATTTTAGTTAAAATTGTTTTAAAACGAGTTTAAAAAGATTGCGTTCAGTTAAGGTTGCATGATGTTGCATTTTGAAAAAAATTATCTGTAGAAAATAATATATTTCTAATATTTAGGCACATACGTAAAAATAATTAAAAATGTTTCTTAATAAATATCCAATTTTTGGTGAAGATAAGAGGTATATGATGATATAAAATTTAAAAAAAAATACTAACAGAAATGTGAGATTTAACTTTTTTTAATTTTTTCAATGCATTTTTAATTCATTAGCAGTAAAATTAGAATATTACGAAGAGCGTCAGTATAAATAAAATATACTATAAAAACTAGAAATTTGGTATCAAAGGCATTTGTCGCCATGGTTTATTATTATTGTTACTTATTATTATTGTTACTACTTAATATTTTTGTGACTTGCTAGAATTACAAAAAAATTTTTACGTAGTTTTTTTTTTATTTTATTTTAATATTTATGGATTCATTATTTTAAAATAACAACTAACGGATAACGGACGATATATTTGAATAAATTGTGGTCGTAACCGAGCGAATAATCGTCTACATCTTGTTCATATGAACCTTTTCCTAAATATCTTATTGCAGTCATTATTTGAGTAGAGGCATTAACTAACTCTTTCTTCAGGATTATTATTAATTTGAGTCATCTCATTACGAATTAAATTTATAACAAAACAAGCAGTGTCTTTTCGTATTCGAGATCTTTTCTTAAAACTAGGGCCATCAAAGGTTACAGTGGATCAACACGTGGCTGGCACATATATTTTTTAATTTCGTTCAACGCCTAGTAAATTAACTTTTACACTTCAAAAATTTCTTCGTTTATATTAATCTTATTCATTTTAATTGTTTAATAAAAAAACGCCGTGAGCAGCGGGGCCCCATCACGGTAGTCGAATTTTCCCCTTCATCTTCGGTATTGAATGTCTACAAGCGAAATATGATTGAAAGTCTACAACCGAATTGTCATTTTGTTGGTTTCAAAACTGGTGATGAGTGTTCGGCTGATCGAGGCTTTAAAAAAAGGTTTTAAGTATTTAAGGGCTGTACCTCAGTAAATTTCAATTTTGTGCCGAAAACAGGTAGCAGAAAAAAAGCCAACACAATTCGTACGAGGACATTCCTGCCCATGTTTATCCGCTAATTGCCTTTATGTTTTAGTTTTAAAAATTAAAAAAGGACCTTAAATAGTAAACTGGAAGGCCTTTATAAGGATATTTTTTCTTTCCAAAAAAATCCAAAATTTCTATTTTATAAATACTAAAAATCCAAAATTCCTAATTTATAAATAAACAGTGACTTTAATAACATTTTTAAATTACTTAATATGTATGTATTTCATTTGTCATAAAAGTAAGTTCACTTTTTTTTAAATTTTTTAAAATTACTATTCGCCTACTTGTATTTAGAATAAACATAATGCTTTTAAAACACATTTAACAATAGCATTCAATTCCGATGTAAAAATGGGAGAAGTGGGGGGAAAAGTGATGCGGACTCCCTACAAGGTACTAGCTGGATACTAACTGAATACACGTACAAAATTTCAGCCCTCTAGGTTTCCTTATGGAGTCTCTAGACATGTTAGAAAACAAGCAAAAAAATTAAGGAAATATTGGCGTAAAAATCGTGGAGGTAAGGGTTAAAAGTTGAAACCTCCAAAAAACAGTGTCTGGTTATTAGCTTAACCTGTACACCAAATTTCAGCCCTCTAGGTTTATTTGGAGAGATTTTGACCCGAACGAAACTGTTAAAAAACAAGAAAAATCATGTTCTTTTGGGTATAAAAATGGTGGGGGTAGGGGTTAAAAGTCGAGACCCCCAAAAGGCACCCCCTTGATACTAACTCAATCCGAATACAAAATTTCAGCCCTCTAGGTTTATTCGGGTGACCTGTGCGAGTGGTACAAACTTCGAAAACGTCGAAAATGCATGAAATCGTAGCTTAAAAATGAGGGGGGTGGGGGTAAAATATTAAAACCTCCAAAAAGCACAACCTAGGTACTAACTTTATCAACACACCAAATTTCAACCCTCTACGTTAATTCTGGGGGGCTGGGGGCCTGTTAGATCCAGCGAAAATCGTTTTTCCCCCCTCTACTCCCACCATATCATCCTAGGAAGCTGAATTTTGGATATGTTGTAGATAATTGACCGAAACATTATTTAAAACCGGTTTGGAAAAGTTTTATTGCTTTTCCGCCCCCCACCACCCACTTAAAGGTCGGGTCCGAAAAAAAATTTGCCCAAAATTTGACCCCACTTTGATAGTATTGTTGTGCATCGGAATAAGCCCCACTTACCAAATTTCATCTCTTAACTTCCATAGGGGGGCCCTACACATATTAAAAGGTTGCGGGAAAATATATATATATATATATATATATATATATATATATATATATATATATATATATCAGACATCTTTTTTTTTACATAATCGTGTTCTACGGGTCCGAAAACGGATAGCGCCCCTGGTCTCGCCTCTCGCAGCTCTTATCGTATAGACTGTATAAGTCTAATTTTTCGGAGAAAATTCGACTAAAAAACTCCAATACTTAATTGTCAAATGCATACATAGAATTACTATTATTAAAAAAGAGTATTTAAAAAAAATTATTACCATAGAAATAGTGTTTAAAACACTGTAAAACATGGGTTAAATTGATTTTAATTTTTAAAATACTACTAAGCTTAAAATGATTTTAGTATTATTTTAAGTGGGCTCATTAATACGACGAAACACCAATAGCATATAAAAACAAATAGCGCTATTCATAAAGAGAAGTTAAGATAACTCTTAGATTGAACTTAGCAAAGTTAACACTAAGATTTAACTTAACATTACAATTCATAGACAGATTTTAAAATTGTCCTAGTAGAAACAAGCTTGAAGTTAGTTATAATGATACATTGTGAGGTGTATACAAGCTTTACAATTAATTCACCAATTGAAAGCAATCAGAGAAACGAAAAATATTTGAATAGTAGTAGCGCGAAATATTTAAATTAATGAAAATTCTATCAGTAAATAATTAAAATTTTTTTATTTTTGCCGTAATTAATAAAATAATACAAAAGTATACATAGTTATGTATTTTAATTTATAATAAATAACAATATTAACGGAAAAATTTGTTTATTGGAAATTTAAATTTCTTTGTTGTAAATATTATTTTAAACTGTTTTAGAATATGTCAGTACATAGTATAGTACCTAACTATAGTTTGTTTGTTTAAAATGCAGAACGTAAAGACGTGTCCCTAATAAAATTTAAAATTTCATAAAATAGGTGGTATCATGTGATTATTTTAATATTATTTTTTTTAAAATGTGAATTGTCTTTAAAACATGTAATGTGTGTAAACAGACATAATTGTATTATAATTGTTCTGTTTTTTATATCATCAGTTTTATGTAATCTGAGTGACTTATAAAGTTACAATAAAATATAAATTATATACTAAAATATTTGTTGATTTATTAAAAATTTTTACAAAAGAAGTATAAAATAAATATAAACTTTGTCAATGATTTAGATTTTTATAATTTTAAACATAAACTGCGGTACTTAAAACATTAAATAATTCCAGTGTGCTTCCGATAATTTTTAACATTTCAGTATGAAAAACAACTAAAAAAAATGTAATAATAAATTAAGATTAACTAAAGTATGGTAAAATATTATGTTAAACTACCGTTTTGTTTATAATTTACATTAAGAAAAATACGTCTCTTATTACACAAAAAATGTAAGTAGAAAGTCACTACATCTATTATTACTATTATTTTAAAAAATTTTATTGTTTTTTTTTTTGATAAAACTTTTTAAATAACCTAATTTTTCAATTTTTATATTTTGACACAGTTATTATTTTTAATAATGTAAATACTAACAACTTAACACAACAAAACAAATTTTTTATGTAAGTACTGCATGTTCTTTCAATATTTTTTATATTTTAAAATTTTTGACATTTTTGTAAAAAAATTTTTGACATTTCTAATGTTTTTGTTTTTGTTTTTGTTTACTTCTATAATAAAGCATCTGCCATGAAGATCGGGTTAATTTCCCCGAAACCGGTAGCAGAAAATTAAAACAAATATTTGTTTTTCATTTTGATGACTTAAACTCCTAATATCCTATTCCTTTGTTTTAATTAATTCGTCTCTAATTCTTTATTTTGCATTTTTTTTATTATTTCATAACCTTGTAATTAGCACGAACGCTTTCATCAGCAGGCCGCTTAAAACGAAAGAAAAGCTGACACAAATTCACATGAATCGATCTACGTGACCTTTAATCACTTCGATCGATATAAAAGCAGTAAATCAAACTTGGTCTTGGAAGTCTTCTCTGTGAACTTATACAATTAACTTGTAAAAATTATTGTAATCCGTATTTGTGAAACAATTAAAACAAAATTTTGAATTTTTTATTAGTTTTAACAATTAAAACTTAATTGGCGCAGTCGAAACCGGTAGGACTGGCTAAATGTGCTTAAGTGATACAACTTTGAAGAACTATTCGGCGGTTTACCGGACAAGTCTTCAACTTCGACGCCTTATCGGACTTTGTGGTTGTTCCTGCACGCTGTCACAGTCTCACCACTGGTGGATTTCAATCCTTCGGGGCCAGAACGGACCACATAGAAACGCACAAGCAACTGTAAGTACTGAAATTGGTTCTTGGTGTTTCTTTCATTTTTATGCCTAAATTTTTCCATTTTAAAAAGAAAAACAAAAACCCCTACTATCCTAAATCAGAGAACTTCCCTCATAACACCGACGCGGAGTATGCAAGTTGTGAGTTTTTAATTTCAATACCGGAGCGTACGGTACCTGAAGTTCCTAGGCTAGTTAGTTATAGCAAAGAAACAGATAACGTAGTAAATTCAAATAATTTAGACAATTTAAATAAATTAGATTTAAACATGGAAGACTTAAGTAACTTGTTTTGGATCCCAGATCCCATTAAACAATTTCCAGAATTTAACGGTAACTCAAAAACTTTATATGCATTCATACAAAATGTAGAACAAATATTATCCATAGCCCAAGTAGTCGACTGTACTCCTCAGGGAAAAATATGGTTACAAACTATTAGAAACAAAATCGTAGGTGAAGCAAATGAAGCTCTTATAACTTACGGTACGCCATTAGTTTGGTCAGAAATAAAACGTGACTTAATCTCACATTACTCAGACAAAAGGACGGAATCAAATCTAATTAGAGATCTACACTGTCTTAAACAAAATAACACAATAGAAGAATTCTATGCACAGATCATGGACATATTATCTGCGTTAAATAATTTAGCTAGGCTAGACGGCAACGAATTAGTAACAAATTATAGAACACAGTTTTATAAACAAATGTGTTTAGAAGCCTTTTTGTCAGGACTCAAAGACCCAATAGGACCAGTAGCTAGAGCTAGTGTTCCTAAAACATTAAAAAAAGCATACAACATATGCATTAAAGAACAAAACATCTACTACTCACGGTAACTATACTTAAGAAATAAAATACCACCAACATTAAAAGCTAACGTACCTAATAAAACACAAAACCAACCACCACCAAGACCTACACCTATACATTATCCAATATATTACCCACAACCACAACAAAATAGACAGTTCACATATCCTCAACCACAACAAAAAAAATCAGTTTTTCCGAAATACATTCCAACAACCCCAACAACAACATAATCCTAGACCAAACCCTCCACCCGTCACACCAATGGACATAGGATCAAACAGAATTAGCATACGTAGACCAAATCAAAACGTACAAACTACTCATAGAAACTATTTTCAAACACAAAGCAGACCTACCTTCACTAGTAAGGAATTACATAACGTAGAAACAACAATTGACTATTCAAAGCTAGATGAGTACGTTGATTCAGAACCATACGCGGACGAAACAACTGAAGACGAAACTAAAGAAACAGCCAACTTTGACAACCATTACGAAATCGATAATTCGGATTTTCAATACACCTACCCGAATCTCTTGGATACACAGACAATAACTTACACGACTCGACACTTCCTTACATCCATATATCACATCCCTCAGGCAAACCCCTAAAAATTTTGATAGACACCGGTTCATCCAATTAATTTATCAACCCAGAACATGTTTACCCAGAAGAAACATACAAGATCAAGCCATTAGAAATAAAAGCAATTTTAGGTGTACATAAAATAGATACAAGAATTACACTTCCTTCTCCCATCGAATTTAATTATCCAGGCTTCGTCGATTTTCTAGTTTTCCGTTTCCATAATTATTTCGACGGCTTAATAGGCCTAGACATATTAAACAAAATACAGGCGCAAATAGATATCCGTAATAAAATTTTAATCACACCACACTCTACAAACCGAATTTTGCTAAAACCCAACTTTACGTCAGGAACTTACATAATAGATAAGAAAGTCAAACAAATATTACGACTACCCGTTGACATTCAAACAAGCGACGTGCTAATAAACAAAACCTACATAGGCAATAAATTCCTGATCCTGAAGGAATCTATCAAGCCAAAGATTGGCACATACTTGCTCCTGTCATTAACCTGACGGACGAAAACCAGAAATTTTATATAGAGCAACCCTTAAGAGCCGAATTACTAGCACACGAAATGATAAAGTTCAACTCTCATCAAATTAATAATAGCGCTGATAATAACCTACCCTCAATAGAAAGTTTAATTAGAATTAATCACCTAAATAATGAAGAAAGAAAGGCTATAGTTAAGCTATGCAAAGAGTTTGAAGATTTATTCTTTAAATCTTCCTTTCACAAACCAAATCAAACATGAAATTAAAACCAAAGACGAACTTCCTGTCTATTCAAAATCATATCGTTACCTGTACATCCATAAAGATGAAGTCAAACGACAAATCAATAAAATGCTCGAGCAAGGAATAATTAGACTAAGCTACTCTCCATGGTCCTCACCGATCTGGATAGTACCTAAAAAGCTCGCCACTAGCGGGAAACAAAAGTGGCGTTTAGTTGTCCACTACCGCAAAATTAATAAAAAAATTATAGACGATAAGTACCCACGTCCTAATGTACCACCCTCAATTTGGCTACTGGATTCCATCAAATCGAAGTCCACCCTCGCGATATTGAAAAAACAGCTTTCACGGTTGAAAATGGGCATTACCAATACGTTCGCATGCCCTCTGGTTTGAAAAATGCACCATCAACATTCCGAAGAGTGGTGGATAATGTCCTAAAAGAACTTCAAGGTACCATATGTCTTGTCTACATGGACGACATAATTGTATTCTCAACATCACTACAGGAACATCTAGAAAACTTAAGTCGCGTATTCGAAAGATTGAAACAAGCCAACTTGAAGGTTCAGCTGGATAAAAGCGAATTCCTTTACAAGGAAATCGCATTCCTTGGACATATAGTTTCTGAACATGGTATCAAACCCAATCCAGACAAAATTAAATCACGAAGTTCCCAATACCTAAAACTCAAAAAGAAATAAAAAGCTTTTTGGAATTACTAGGTTACTATAGAAAATTTATTAAGGACTTCGCTAAGCTAACTAAACCAATGACAGCTTGTCTACACAAAGGCGAAGATATAAAGATCACACCAGAATATATAAAATTCTTCGAAAAGTGTAAGGACTTACTAACTCATGATCCGGTACTAGCTTACCCGGATTTTTCCAAAGAATTTATTCTTACAACAGACGTAAGTAATTTTGCTATAGGCGCGGTTCTCTCACAAGGCCCAATAGGTAAAGACAGACCTATCTGCTATGCATCCCGAACACTAATAAAAAGTGAACAAAACTACTCAACGATAGAAAAAGAACTATTAGCAATACTTTGGGCTTGTCGCTATTTCAGACAATACTTATTCGGTAGGAAATTCAAAATAATCACTGATCATAAACCACTAGAATGGCTCATGTCTCTAAAAGAACCGAATAGCAAGTTAGTTCGTTGGCGCCTTAAACTAGAGGAATACGAATATCAAATAATTCACAAAGCAGAGAAATACAACACAAACGCGGACGCCCTCTCCCGTGTAAAAATAGAAGCTAACAATTTAGAAGACAATAGTATCGACTCAACCAATAGCGTAGCAACTAACTCAGCACATAGCGGTAACGAAGACGACGACTCCTTTATTAGGATATCCGAAAACCCATTGAACGATTTCAAAGAGCAAATCATAATATCTCCAACACCCGGTAGAGCTAAAAGATTATTACGAATCTTATTCAAAACAAAACGCAGACAAACTTTTAACGCACCCGAATTCGATGATCGAATGTTAATAGAAATTTTCAAGCAATACCTACCATCAAAACGTTTAGTTGCTGCATATTGTCCCGACGATGAAATTTTCAATAAACTACAAAATATTTATAATCAATACTTTTCACAAGGGAAACAGTTTAAAATTATCAGATGTACTCAAATCTTAACCGACGTCGAAGACGACGAAGAACAGGATCAAACAATCAAACAATATCATAACACATCACATCAATGAGACCTTTAATCATATTAGGCGACAACACTATTTCCCAAATTTAAAATCAAAAGTTACCTTTTTCATTAATAACTGCAAACTATGCAATGAAAACAAATATGATCGTCATCCTCCTAAATAAAAATTCGAATTCACACAAACACCCGTCAGACCACTGCAAATCTATCATTGTGACATGTTTTATATCGACAAAAATCCCGTCTTCACAATCATAGATAAAGTTTACATACTTGAAACTAGGAATAGTAACGACTTAATCGAAGCTCTAGCACGATTCATTGCCAGTTGCGATTTAGAGAATTTTGTAATCACTATAACATAAACCTACATGTAACAGTAGTTAGAAGCTCCAACTCTAACTCACCAATGGAAAGGTTCCATTCAACATTACTAGAATACTACAGACTAGTCCACTCACAAAACAAACGAGAAAGCCCAGATTCGAAAATGACACAAGCTGTATTTGCATATAACAATACAATACACAAAAGTCACAAGGTATATACCGTTCGAATTATTTTTCGGTCGAAAATATAATATCATTTTAAGACCCGAAATAAAAGACATTCAAGATAAAAAAGAGCAATTATTTAACGAGGTAAACGAGTAGGTTAAGGAACAAAAGGAGAGAAAATTAGAAAAGGTAAATAGAAACCGAGAACTCCCAATAGACTATCAACCAAATCAAAAAGCTTACTTCACTGAAAACAAGCATAATAATAAATTGCACCCTAAATTCAAACAAATTACAGTCAAATGAAATCATAAAACCACTATCAAAGATAACAAAGATAGAAGAATACCAAAACAAAAGCTAAAGCGACCCCCTCGCATGTTACAGGTTCAGCATCCTAATCACACTCCTATTAATAATACGACTGACGGAAACACAGCAAATAGAAATCCAGTACCTGACCAACAACCCGGGACTTCTCGCGATTAACTTAGGAACCGGAAAAGTTATTGAAAAATACTACAAATACTTGCACATTATTGAGCTAGAAAAATACAAAGAAAACATAAACAATATTCAAAACTCACTAAAAATAATCAAAACCCATAGGAAAGCAACTAACCTCAATGAAATAATCAAAGCTAAATACAGACAGTTAGAAAACACATTTAAAAATATTTACCCAAGGCGTCATTAAACTCATAGACGGACTAGAATCAGTCATAAAAATTATAACAGGGAATATGGATAATAACGACGCAATACAAATTACAATTAAAATAAAAGAAAAGCTGACTCAAATTCACATGAATCGATCTACGTGATCTTTAATCACTTCGATCGATATAAAAGCAGTAAATCAAACTTGCTCTTGGAAGTCTTCTCTGTGAACTTATACAATTAACTTGTAACAGTTCTTGTAATCCGTATTTGTGAAACAATTGAAATAAAATTTTAAAATTTAATTATATATATATATATATATATATATATATATATATATATATATATATATATATATATATATATATATATATATATATATACAAAGGTTGCCGGTCAAGGTTGTACGCGCAGTAGACAAATACAACTTTTATCACACTTTTATGCATATAATATGTTATATGTATAATTCTTGTTGTCGCACTCTTTCATTTGCGCATCTGACCGGCAACCTTATGTTGGTTGGGCTATATATATATATATATATATATATATATATATATATATATATATATATATATATATATATATATATATATATATATATTGCCTAGAATACAATACATTTATTTTTTCATCTTTTTTGAAATTAAACAAGCGGGGTTGTTTGTATACAACCCTAGTGGTCCATATGATCAGTTTGAATAGTGATTCAGTAACTATAAATTGTACTTAAAAACATATGGCACATTCAAACAGATATTTCCAAGAAGTTTTTTATTAAAAAGTTCAAGTATTTTAGGTGACAAAATTTTAAAGTAAATGCCGATATTTCGACCAACTGATTAAAAAAGGATAGTAAAATTTTTCAAAAATAGGTATGCTTCCCTTATTTTTGTATCCTGTTTTTTATCTTTTTCGAAATTAGCCTGAAATTAACATATAAATAAATACATAATTGAAATCTGCTGCGGACATGCGTAAAAAAATTTCATATAAATCAGGAGATCCATTTCATAGTTCAGTAATCTATTGATTATAAGCCCCTTGTTGATGTTACTTTTCGCGATCCAATATCATACTAATTTTTTTTTACATTTTTGCTTGGCATATTTTTAAATTCATGGCAACAATGAAAGCAACCGCAATTTTATTTTTGACATTTTTGTCACTGATCAACACACATAAAATATCAACACAAAACTAAGCAAATTTAAGTAGAAAAAATAAATGAATGTATCGAGATACAAATGTTGCAGCTAGTGTACACACTTGGTGCAACACATTGCAACAGATTGTATCACGAATCCTCGATACCATGTTGCAGATACAAATGTAGCGCGAAACACGTCTTTAAGTGTACACACCATTGCAAAATTTGTAGCGCTACAAACGATTTGTAGCGCTACAATTATATCAAGTCGACTCGTACCATAAGATAGCTTATATTGAATATTTAACTAAAATATATTAGCTTTTTAACAATGAAAATATCCCTGTCTCAGCATCTGTATAACATAGCGTATTTCCAAATATTGGGCACTGGCGGATCTCACCTAAGACCTTTACCCATCTAAAATAACTTGGTTTTCTAACAGTGAAAAGATTTTCAAAATCAATTGAGTAGTTAATTTTTGACGGTTTTGGGTCCCCAGGACCCTAGCGGATCTCAGATAGTGTAGCATATATCCATTTACTTTTTAATGGAACTACTCAATTGAGTTTGTAAATTTTTCACTGCTGAACTATTTTATAGTTTAACTTTTTGATGGTGAAAAAATTTTCAAAATCAATTGGGTAGTTCACTTTTATACGCATCTAAGTTTAGCTTTCTAAGAGTAAAAGAATTTTCAAAATCGGCTGGGTAATTTATTTTTGGTATTTTTGGGACCCTAGAACCCGAACAGACTTGCTGCAGACGTATAACATAGTTGCTACCCATCTAAAATAATTTAGTTTTCTAGCAGTAAGAACATTTTCATAATGGGCTCGGTAGCTTATCTTTGGTGTTTTCTGATGATTGATTGCGTTATTGTTATTAACAATGACCACTAATTTTAACGCAAAAATAAGTTTATTTACAACGGGCTGGTTACTAATAACTTGAAAGTTGTAAGACAACTAGGATTACCACCTTTTTTTTAAAAAAAAATAAAGTATACTTAAAAATTTCGAATAAAAAATAAAAGTAGTACATGAATTAAGAGGCTAACTCACCCCCTCCCCCTTTTCAATATTGCTCAAATTGAATTCTGAATTCGAGAATATTATTTGTGTTAT
Source organism: Brachynemurus nebulosus (assembly GCA_035578155.1). Lineage (NCBI taxonomy): Eukaryota > Metazoa > Arthropoda > Insecta > Neuroptera > Myrmeleontidae > Brachynemurus > Brachynemurus nebulosus. The sequence continues at coordinate 119,206,864 of JAPWDM010000001.1, read as the reverse complement.
TGGTTGTAGTGGCTGAGTTTCCATTTTGGAAATTCGCCATAAGTTTTTTTTTTTTAACTTTTAGAAAATATGATTATAATACGTAATAAACATAGGTGTATAACAGTTTGATGATTCAAAATTCCAACTTACCTGACCAATTTCATTATTTGTTAATTTAGATGCTGGAAAACTGTACAGATATGCTAACATTGAATCATTCTAGAAAAAAAATTATTTTATTAAAAATATGAAAAAAACAAGGTTAAAATTATATAAAGGAATGATTAACAGAATGAGCAACGTCATGATATCATGAGTTATAGCAGAATTGAAGAACACTAAATCCGCTTGCCTTTCAACATTAATTAAGTTATCTAATTTTTCACATAATCTAATATTTTATGAATTATTATAATTAAATTATTCAAAATAACTAATCTTGCATATGAACGATTAGCAGCATGCCTAACTTCTTGTCAAGAAAGGTTTTAAATCAACATTTACGAATTTAATAATTAATAGGTACAGTCTGTTTAATAAACTGTGTTGGACAATTAAAAAATATGTATATACTTAACGGAGTTGCTTCGAGATAGTAAGGTACAAAAGTATATCTCAGCAAAAAATTTTCTTTTATCAAAAATTAAATAATGTGTTAATATTCTTCAGTTATTATAGTAGGAAGATAAAAGCATTGTTGAAAAATCGTTGTAAAAACGTTGTAAAATGATGTTTTTAAATTATATTTCAAAGACGGCCTAGTAAATAATGTTTATTTCTTATGGTTTGTAACTTTACCTTGTGAAAGTCAGATAGAAAACTTTAAAACTACAATAACTTCAAATTTTTTAAACTCAGAAATAAAGATTTTAATCCACAAAAATCAGCTTGCCCTTGTATTTTCAGAAATGTGACCTTGTCCTGACCTCCTTAATGTCATGTCAGTATGGAAATATTAAAAATATTATTTTTGACTTAGAATTCCACTATTATTACGTATCCGACGTCTAAATAACAGATTTCTATTGAAAAAGTTATTCTGACTTTATGTTGACCTTCCTAAGGTCAAAATAAAATTTTCCTCTGTTTCAGAATCCGGCATGAAAAATAAGGGTTTCTATTGAAAAAAATGACCTTGACCTTCAAATACCCTTGAAAATTGACCTCAAGGTTAACATAATTAACAAGGTCTTATGACCCCCTCCGTCATGAACAACTTTTGTCATAACCTTTTTTTGTAGACCGAGTAATTTAAGAGATAATTGGATCTGTAGATTAAAGTGACTCACCATATATATATATATATATATATATATATATATATATATATATATATATATATATATATATATATATGTATATATATATATATATATATATATATATATATATATATATATATATATATATGAAAACTGGTATATGAATTAAGATGGTAACTCACCCTCTTCAATGTTGCTCAAACTGAATTTTGATTTCGAGGATATTATTTTTATGTTACTCTAATTGTCTTAAGCTATTTACCAAGAAAAAGAATTTCTTGAACTATTCAAATAGTACAATTATTTCGACAAGGTCACCCTCTAGTTAACCACCCCTAGACTTAATATTAAAAAAACTGAACCAAAAGAGGTCAATTAGATTTTTTCTACGTAGATTCGAGAACAAAATTTTAGTATTTTAATCTAAACCAATTGTATACCAATAAATAACTCTTAAAAAAAGCAATATTTGCCCATTTAAACTTTTGCTCTGTCTCTTACCGTTTTTAAGATATTTGAAAAATTAAATTTTTACTAAATTTTTGAACTTCACCCCTTCCAACCGTTTTTCATCAAAATCGGTAGCTCCGGTCTTGGGACTTTTACTTGTAAGAGCAAATGTGAATAATGAATTAAAATTAGTAAAAAATATTATAAACATGAAGCAGTGTCCTTGGTACATCATTCAATAATCCCGATGCAAACCCATTTGAAAATGTTTGAGCGTATATAAAACATTAATTAGTTCAAAGAAGAATAACTTTAGTTGAACAACTGACGATAAACGAATGCAAAAAATGGTTGACAACAGTCCCAGAAGATATCAAGCTATTATTGACTAATTACTAATATTAATTCCGTAACTTCAGGAGTAATTAATTTTTGTATCATTTAAGTGACTTTAAAATAAATAAATAGTTTTTTATAGATAGTTAATACATTTTTATTGAACAGACTGTATTTCAAATTTTCAAATTTCACGGAGATTTACTCCCATTTACTTTTTAACTCACTTAAAAGAGATTTCAGAAGTACATTTAACTCTTTTAAACTGTATACTACACCCGAAATTCCAACTTACCTTTTTAAAGAGTATAAATAGAAATTATTTTCATATTAAAGTACTATTAATGAGTGAGTTGAAAACAAAGACTCTTTTTAAATAATCTATTTTTTAAATGAAAAGCTTATTTTTAAAGCTTAATTTTTCTTATACATATATGATAACTTAGGATCTATATTTTATAAAAAATGTTTTTTTTTTTAATTATAATTTTTTATCTAAAATATAGAGGGCGTTGAAGTTGACGGAAAAAAAGAAAAACAGCCCAAATTTGCGCAAATAATAAAGCCTGCCCAGTACATCCGAAAAAAAATTAAATAACATTTTAATATTATAGACATTTATGTAATTGTGCATTCAATTACCAAAACCAAAAGTAAACCATTTTTTTGAAAAATGGTGCGTATTTAAAAAAAAAATTAAAAATACCCCTGTCGCAGCTTCTGCACAACATAGTGAATTTCCAAAGATTGGACACTGGTGGATCTCATACAACAACCTGTATCCATCTAAAATAGTTTAGATCTCTAACAGTGGAAAAATTTTCAAAATCGGTTAAGTAGTTAATTTTTAGCGCTTTTAGCCCTCCAGGACCCTGGCGGATCTCATATAGTATAGCATATATGCATTTAAAAGAATTTAACTTTTAAAATGGTGAAAAAATTTTCAAAATCAGTCGGGTAGTTTTATTTTTGGCGCTTTTGGGACCCCTGGACACTGGCAGACCTCATATAACATAACTTACATCCATCTAGAGTTTAGCTCTCTAATGATAAGTACAGACCGGGTAACAAAATGTTGGCAACATGTTGATATTCGTGTTGCCAATATGTATTCCATCAACAAGCAAAATGTTGACGGATACACTTCAACATTGACCGGCATGATGTTAAAGGAATTTCTTGAATGTTGCGTGTATCCGTGTTTTCCATTTCAAATGGAAAACATGGATAAGTCTGGACGATGTTATCAACGAGTTGCCATGAATGATTTGTAATTCAATAGGTACATTATTATTTGTACCTACATATTTTTTATTACTCATGCGGGAGAAGTACTAACTTGGCGCACACATTTCTGTACGCAAAATAGCTGTTTGCCCACTATACTCTTCCCACATACTTTTTTTGCGTGCGGAAAGTTACTTTCCGCACGCAAATTGACAATAAAACACGCAAAATTTAATCAAAACACGCAAAGCCGCCTCTTGATTTTTCATTTAATAAATATTTTATAATTATTATTTATATAGAAACCACCAACAAAGTAATTTAAACAATATTTAATTCAGAAAAAAAAGACGAACACTCAAAAATATTATTTTAAAAAGTAATAAAAATGTCAAAAATAGTAATAATAATAGAAAGAAGTATGTGAAATTCGTAATAAAAAATAGTATGTGCAACTCGTGCGGGATTGTCGATTGGCCACTCAAGCGAATGAGCGCACTCACGACGTTCGTGCGCTCAACTTCGCTTTCGTGGGCAATCGACAATTTCCCGCACTTATTACACAATATACTATTAGTATATTCACATTTGACTTTTTTTAAAATTTTTTTTTAAATATATATATCGATTGCTGCTCTAGTATTGATTTGTTCTATCTCCACTTTTCAAAAAAATTGAGTTTGATAAATTTTTGAATTCAGCATTTTTTTTCTACAATTTTCTAGTTTAAAAATGCCAACATTCCGTTTATAAGTACGTTTTTAAGTACATTTTTTATGGCACATACAACAAAACTGTACTCAAATTTTAGATTTTAAAGAATTTTAGTATTGGTATATGTTCCATATCCCATAACAAGATATTGTATTTATTATAAGTCATTGTAACTGCTTGTACGTTATTTACTGTATGAGATTTTCTTGGAATTCAATCTTCTATTGTGTCTGAAACTTGTCTGTACTTGTTCATTACAATAATTTTTAGTGAATAGTATAATTCATATGTAATATAGCTTGTATTGATTTTGAACTTAAAAGAGAGATTTGTTTGCGTTAATTGATTGATTTAATAGATAATCTACTAAAACGCCTTAATCATGGATAAGTAAACTTCATAAATGAGTCGGAATATTTATCAAATTGTTTATTCATTATTCATTGAAATTGGAATAGATAATACAGATTCATCGTCACCATTAAATTCTATGGAAGATTTAAAAGTATTTTTGAAGATTTTGATGACAGTGATCAGGACCGAGATTACATTGCCTCAGACACTAGTGAATTTGAATTTCAAACAAACGAAGCAGTGATTTTGTCCGAGTCAAGTGACATTCTTAGTGCAATATCCAATGATGATTCAAAAAGAAACAAATTAACGCGTAAGAAGAATAGAAATCCCGAGATGTGATGACAAAATATACGAAAAAAGAAAATAGAATGTGGTGAATGTTATTGTTAATAGCGGGGGTAGTTTTTAGGCACCGTTGCCTCCGTTTCCCACTGCTAGCTACTAGCCACCCCCTGCTAGCAACTAGCTACCGGCTCCAATGCTCTTCTCTACTCCATACTGTTCTGCTGCCCTTGACTTGACTTGACCCGACTCCCACTTTGAGTTTTCCCCGACTTCTCTGTCGACTTTACCATGACTTCTCTTTGACTTCCCTCTGACTTCTTTCCGACTTTTCCCTTCGACTTCTCTCCGATTATCGTTTTTTACGATTCATTTGTATTATTATTTGACCCACATAACTACGTCATTTTTACCAGAGTTAGCAGAAAGTATAAATTAGTAAACTATCTATATGTTTTTGGTTGTTTGTTTTGGTTTACTGGCCTCGTTAACAACTTGTATCTAAACAAATGGCTACCAATTGCAACATTACTCCCCCCTTCGAAAAAGAGGTTACTCCAATGAGGAACCAGCCTTTCCCGAGAGTGTAAATATTTGTCCGTGTGTCCTTCGGTGATTCAACCCTTACACTTAAAATATAAATTACATTGTATCTCTGAAAAGCAAAATTAAATAAATATATACATAGTAATACAATAGGTGTCTTACGCTATTTCACTTACAAGGAAATGCACCCAAAGTGAAATTCTGGATTTGGCGAAACTTTGCTGGTGTGTAGAATAGGCAAAAATAAGGGACCCGTATTTTTTTTATTGGCCATCTTCCACGTTTAAGGGGTGAAACCAGCCCCTAAAATTGGGGGTTCAGATCATATTTCTTAAGATATCTCGAAAACTATAAGAGATAAAGGAAAACTTTTCATTGACGAAATGTTACTCTTCGAAACAGCTATTCACCTTTATAGGTTAAACCAAGGGGCCGGGTTAACAAGAGGGGCTGGAGGGGTGAAAATGGGGGTCAATTTTCTTGTACAGCCTGAATGGTTCAATATATTAAATTTTTGCCATCATAAATAGAAAGAGCACCAAAAATTAGGGGATACGTGTTTTTGTGTTTTTCCGAAATATGTGTGGTATCCAAGCCGTATAAGGAAAAAAATGGGGTAGATTATATTGCATTATTATTGATTACAAATACGTTTTATATTTTTTAATTTTTATGTTGACTTTCATCATAAAAATGTAAATTTTTACATTCCGATAATGATTCATATTATTATTGGTAGTTTAGCCGTGGTGTAATAATAATTGGTAATTTAACCGTGTGTACATTTGGTTACTCATTTTCAATATTTTTTATACCTATTTCTGCGAAAATTAAAGTTCTCTAGTGTGCTTGTGTTTGAATGCTCAACAAGAAGCAATAATCTCTTTCGCGCACTGTTCAGATGCTTTGTAATAAATTTTGCGATTTGGGAAATGGGGTTGACACCTATAAAACATACAAAAAGAATATGAAAAATAGTTTGAATGTTGAGAAAGAAATAAACCGGGTTTATTTGGTTAAAAACGAATTTAAAATAAGAAGATAAAGGCAGTTGTTGAACGGAAGATTATTGCTTCTTGTTCAACGTTGATTAACACTTGCAGACCAGGGAACTTTGGTAGAAATAGGCATAAAAAATATCGAATATTAGTAACCAAATATACAAATGGCTAAATTACCACCCAGTCAACATTCTGACGTCTTAATGAATTCATAAAGAATTCATATTTCTGATTTGGACGTCAGAAAACAAGTTCAGAAAGATATCTTTATGAATTCATAAAGATATCTTATGCGTCGATTTATGAACAGATTATGAAGTCTTAAATATGATGTCTTAAAGAATTCTTTTTTCTGACTTCAGAATTGCGATGTCTTAAACAGCTCATATTTCTGATGTCTGAAAAAAGATATCTAAATTGAGAATTCATTATTAAGAAGTCATATTTCTGACTTCAGAATTATGATGTCTTAAATAGTTCATATTTCTGACGTCTTAAAGAATTCATATTTCTGACTTCAGAATTAGCTCATATTTCTGATGTCTTAAACAGCTCATATTTCTGACGTCTTAAAAAAGATGACTTTAAGAAGACTATACCAAGAATTCGTTGAAAATATTAAGCGTAATTTACGAAATAAAAGAAATATAATTAATTTAGTTAATTTTATTTATTTACATAACTGTATATGTACAACGTATATTAAATGTATTTAAAATATTAACATTTAAGATTAAATTTACTCCAGTATTTTATCAGAAAATGTCACAATTTGTACACTAGTCGCAATAGATACAGTCAATACCCCTGTCGCAGCATCTGCATAACATAGCGAATTTCGAAATATTGGGCACTGGCGGATCTCATCTAAGACCTGTATCCATTTAAAATAATTCAGCTTTCTAAGAGTGAAAAGATTTTCAAAATCAGTTGAGTAGTTAATTTTTGGCGCTTTTTCGCATAAGGTGCTTGGCGCATATACCCATCTAAACTAGTTTAGCTTTCTAAGAGTAAAAGAATTTTCAAAATCGGCTAGGTAATTTATTTTTGGTATATTTGGGACCCAAGACCCCGAACGGACTTTGTACAGCATAGTGCTATCCACCTAAAATAAGATAATTCTCTAGCAATGAGAAAATATTGAGAATCGGTTCGGTAACTTATTTCTATCTTATATAATATAGGCAGAGATGTACAAGATACCCCTTAAAATGTATCTGAAATACAAAATACAAGATACTTTTAAAAATGGTATTTGAGTTACCAGATTCAAGATACTTATGGAAATGGTATTTTAAATACTAGATACCAAATACATATTTTCTAAATACTTTTTTAAGATAAAATACTTTTTTTTTAAAAAAAAAAGTTTATTAATTTTAAGATTTACTTAGTTTATTTCATTACACATTAATTGGATATTTATTATTCTTTTTACCTAATATTTAAAAAGTTCTATCAAATTAACAATAAATTTTTAAACTTACAATTAGAACCAGTAGCACGCCGACAGTTTCCAAGCGCATATGTGACGTCATAATGTTTACTTAACTGAAAACATTAATATATTTTTATTTTGAATTATTCATGCTATGCAGTTATTGCTTGTTATAAACATTTTTATATTAAATATCTTAATGACATCACAAACATCGCAATCTTTTGTAGTGCTGTTTATAACCAAATGATATTTTGCTTCCGAGACTACTAAAGTAGCGAAAGGATTGTGATAACTTGAAAAATAAAAAATTTTTTCCCTCCAAAATAAAATTTTTTACGCACATTTTACGTTTTAGAGCTTCCTGAACAATTTTGGTTTGGTGTCTGTCTGTCTGTCCGTCTGTGTGTCTTCAATTTGTTCCAAGTGGCATAACTTCTGAACTATTCGATTGTTTTTAATGAAATTTTCAGAAATTATGCAGTTTGGTTCCTAGATGGTCCCCTATGAATTTAATCAAAATCGGAGTAACGATAGCAACGCCGCTACCATGTCACTCCAAAATTGCACCAAGTGGCATAACTTCTGAACTATTCAATTCTTTGTTATGAAATTTTCAGAAATTATATAGTTTGGTTCCTAGATGGCCCTCTGTGAATTTAATCAAAATCGGAGTAACGGTAGCTATGCCGCTACCATGAAATCCCATTAAATGTCAATATATTATTTACTGCTAGTCCTATTTCGCTCAAATTTTTAGGGTATTTTGGGGGTTAGTTTCTAAAATATTTTTACTATTACTTTATAATTTAGCCTGTAAGTATTTTCAGTTACAAGAATTTTTTATGAACTTGAAGGCGAAAATATAATTTCACGGTATATATATTTGGTAGAATACTGTTTTAAACTCTTTTACGAGTACGAGGAAGCTGTGTGCCACACCCCATTGGCAGTGTATTTTAAAATTTAATAAGTTTTGATTATTATTATTTTTTTTGTATATCAACGCCAGCAATAATAATAGGGCGCAGGCGCGACGAGAGTAGCGACGCGACGGCGGCAGACAAAAACAAATTGATCGTAGAGTCTTTTGATAGATTGAGAAATTAAAATTTTAAGGGCTCCGTTTTAATTCAACCTTATGATGGGATTAATTGGTAAAAATGGGTAAAAGTATTTTAGCAAACTTAAGTATTTACAAAATACTAAGATACCAAAAGAAAGTATCTAAATACAAGATACAAATTACATTTTTAAAAAAGTATTTCAGATACAAGATGAAAATACGTATTTGTATCTTGTATCTGTATTTCAAATACTTGTATTTTAAATAAGTCACATCTCTGAATATAGGATATTTTATCTTTCTAACTAACTATTTTTAAAACCCGTTGTGTAGTTTTCTATGCCGCATTTGCATTCGCAAGACAGTTGTGGATCTCAGATAACATACTGTACTTATCTAAAATAGTTTACCTCTGCAATAGTGAGAAAATTTTCAAAATCAGTCAGTTATTTTATTTTTGACACTTCTGGGTCCCATGGACTTTGACGGACCTTACATAACGTAATCTATAACTATCTAAAATAGTTTAGCTCTCTAACAGCAAAAAAATTTTCAAAATCGGTTGGTTAGTTTATTCTTGGCGCTTAAAAGATTCCAGGACTCTGACCGACCTCATACAGCATATAAGCTAAATCCATCTAAAATAGTTTACCTCTGTAAGAGTGAAAAAATTTTCAAAATCAGTCGGTTATTGTATTTTTGACACTTTTAGATCCAATGGACCCTAGCGGACTTTACATAAGGTAATCTATATCTATCTAAAATAGTTTAGCTCTCTAACAGTGAAAAAATTTTCAAAATCGGTCGGTTAGTTTATTGTTGACTTTTTTTTGAGTCCCATGGACCTTGGCGGACCTTACATTACGTATTCTATATCTATCTAAAATAGCTTAGCTCTTTGACAGTGAAAAAATTTTCAAAATCGGTCGCTTATTTTATTTTTGACACTTCTAGATCCAATGGACCTTACCGGACCTTGCATAAGGTAATCTATATCTTTCTAAAATAGTTTAGCCCTCTAACAGTGAAAAAATTTTCAAAATCCGGCGGTTAGTTTATTTTTCACACTTTTGGGTCCCATGGACCCTGGCGGACCTTACATTATGTAATCTATATCTGTCTAAAATATCTAAAATAGCTTAGATCTTTAACAGTGAAAAAATTTTCAAAATCGATCTAGTTCTTTAAAATTTTTTTCCTGGCATATTTTAAACATTATTATTATGTTATCTTTTTCTATAATATTTAATAATATTCTATCATGACATTACCTTCATTATCTTGTTCATTTAAAATTCAATAAAAAAATTAAAAAAATCTTCATTACACATGCCTAAAATATCTGGTTAATTTTAATTTAAAAAAATGAGACAGAGATATGGTATTTATAATACATAGATTTTTAATAACTACCGTTTGTTTTATGTAAAAAAATGAAGTTTTTGTATATGTTATAAGCAACTGAGATAGAAATATAAATTACTTATTACAATGGCAAAGAGAGCAAAATAAGGCAAAAGTGAAAATTACAATTTTCTCGAAAACTACTTAACATAGAAAGAAAATTATAAGAACATTTTCTTCATAAGTTTTTTTTCCTTTTCAACGATGTAAAAATCGAACTGTCTTATGATAGGATCGAATGATAAAAAATGGCCAGAAAACCTACTTCTGGGCATCCGACGTGTTTGGCTAACGAACTTAGCCAAGCCAATTCAGAATCCAGTCCGCACACAAAATTTCATAAGCGTTAGACGTTTCGTTCGAGAGTTATCGCGGGAACATATATATATATATATATATATATATATATATATATATATATATATATATATATATATATATATATATATATATATATATATATATATATATATATATATATATATATATTATATATATATATATATATATATATATATATATATATATATATATATATATATATATATATATATATATATATATATATATATATATATATATATGCATTCCTAGTATACGTGCACAAAAAAAATTGTGAAAATTTCTAGTTTTATATATTAAACATGACCCAAAACGAACGAAAATTAGTATTAAAATTGGCGCTCACGTTTAGTTTTCGCAAAATTTAATATTAAAAATTTTATTCGTTCATATGTAAAATACACTTAAAATTGTATAAAAACATGCACACACGAAAAGTTTTAAAAATTTCTAGTTTTTTGTATTAAACATGAACCAAAACGAATGAAAATTAGTATGAAAATTGGCACTCACCTTTACTTTATAAACATCATGTATTTAATGTTCAAAATTTGATTACTAAAGTGTACGAAACACCGGGAAAGTACTTAAAATTTTGTTACATTCAAACCCAATCACTTAATTTTAATAACACTATTTAGTTTTAAAAAAAGATAATTTTAGCTTTATCAAACAAATTAATAAAAAAAATAACACAAAATATTAATTAACCACATAAAACACATAATTAATAACATAAAACAAATAAAATTTATTTCAGAAAGTTTTTATTTTTGAGTATCGTAAGACATTTTTGAAAACAAAATATGACATGAAGATAGGTGCACGTATATGTGTACATATTGAGAATGGTATTTAAAGTGATAAATTTAGGAAGAAAATATTTTTTACACACACATACAATGTTTTTCAAATAAGTATTTGCTAATTATAAAATAAAAATAAACTTTACATATCACTTTTGAACGAAAATTATCCAACTCATGAACTGTCATTTAAAATTTTCAACAATTAAAAGTAACCATTTTTTTCTTAAATTCAAATATTTGACGTCATTGTGACGCAGTAGAAAACTTAACAGAAAAACGTATTTTAGGTTTGTTCCCTTACGAATAGGAAAGTGAATGTATTAAAAGAGAAAGTCGTTCATAAGTCGTTCCTGTACACCAAAATTTCCTACTTTTTCCTTCCAACTGTAAAATTTAAATTTTTAAATTTATAAATAATATTTACGAAAATTATAGTACATAAATTTAAAAGAAATTAGTGATTTAAGTATTTTAAGTTAGTTTTTGATGTGTAAAATTTAAAACTTCAAAGAGTAACGACTTTGTACAAATGTTGGTTGAGTAGTAAGGTGCCGCGATTAAATAACTGGACAAAATAACCGCGACAAAATAACACTGGACAAAATAACCGAACGACAAAATAACTACACGACAAAATAACTGTGGACAAAATAATCGAACGATAAAGTAACTGTACGACAAAATAACCGAACAACAAAATAAGCATCTTTAATTTTATTATTCTTTTGAGTTAGGATACATGCGACCGTAATATGATTAAGTGTTTTGTTTTGATTCCAATATATAAAAGATGGCTAAATTGCAACAGACCTTAGATGTTGGAATTTAGACTATTGCATTTAAAAACGAACGTTAATGGGTGAAAACTATTGTATTTAAAAAGCTAAGCTTGGGAAACATTAGTTTGAAAGATCAAATAGTGGATGATATAAAAACTAGGTAATAATGTTATATGTTAGTTAGGTTAAGGTTATAAGTTTTTTTTTTCAAATTTTAGGTAGATGATATAAAAACTAGGTGGTGAGGCTAGTTAAGGTTAGGTTAGTTTAGTTAGTTTAAAGAATATACTTTGACTTTGATATAAAAACTCATAAGGATAAGGTTATAGGTGGTGAGGTTAATTAAGGTTAGGTTAGTTTAGTTAGTTATGTCAATATACTTCGAATTTAATATCAAAACTAATTAGGTAAAGGTTATGGGTGGTGAGGCTAGTTAAGGTTAGGTTAGTTTAGTTAGTTTAGACAATATACTTCGAATTCGATATAAAAACTCATTAGGATAAGGTTATAGGTGGTGAGGTTAGCTAAGGTTAGGTTAGTTTAGTTAGTTTTGACAATATACTTCGACTTTGATATAAAACTAATTAGGTTAAGGTTATAGGTGGTGAGGTTAGTTAAGGTTAGGTTAGTTTAGTTAGTTATGTCAATATACTTCGAATTTAATATCAAAACTAATTAGGTAAAGGTTATGGGTGGTGAGGCTAGTTAAGGTTAGGTTAGTTTAGTTAGTTTAGACAATATACTTCGAATTCGATATAAAAACTCATTAGGATAAGGTTATAGGTGGTGAGGTTAGCTAAGGTTAGGTTAGTTTAGTTAGTTTTGACAATATACTTCGACTTTGATATAAAACTAATTAGGTTAAGGTTATAGGTGGTGAGGTTAGTTAAGGTTAGGTTAGTTTAGTTAGTTTTGACAATCTACTTCGACTTTGATATAAAAACTAATTAGGTTAAGGTTATAGGTGGTGAGGTTAGTTGAGGTTAGGTTGGTTCAGTTAGTTTTGACAATATACTTCGACTTTGGTATAAAAACTAATTAGGTTAAGGTTATATGTGGTGAGGTTAGTTAAGGTTAGGTTAGTTTAGTTAGTTTTGACAATATACCTCGACTTTGATATAAAAACTAATTAGGTAAAGGTTATAGGTGGTGAGGTTAGTTAAGGTTAAGTTAGTTTAGTTAGTTTTGGCAATATACTTCGTCTTTGGTATAAAAGCTAATTAGGCTAAGGTTATAGGTGGTGAGGTTAGTTAAGGTTAAGATAGTTTAGTTAGTTTTGACAATATACTTTGACTTTGGTATAAAAACTAATTAGGTTAAGGTTATAGGTAATGAGGTTAATTAAGGTTAGGTTAGTTTAGTCAGTTTTGAGAATATACTTCGACTTTGGTGTAAAAACTAATTAGGTTAAGGTTATAGGTGGTGAGATTAGTTACTATTTTTATAAGAAAAATTTTTTTAAAAATAGTTTGAAATTTACCGCTTGTTATTGGTTTTATAACTAAATGTCAGGATTATTAGATTTATAAAACGTTTAGTTCCCGGACCAGTAGAAAAGTGAATGTATTAGAAGAAAAAACTCGAAACTCGTTCTTGTACATCGAAATTTCAATTAGTTCACGTTCTTTTCGGTAGGCAAATATATAAATTAGAAGTGATTTCAGAATTCCTACTTTTTCCTTCCAAGTCTCAAATTTAAATTTTTAAATTTATCAATTATATTTACAAAAGTGATTACACCTAAATTTAAAAAAATATTAATGATTTTGAATAATTTAAGATTGTATTTGGTGTCTGAAATTTAAAATATCAGAGATTAACCTGTTTAATTCAATAAGCAGAAGGAAGCTGTTTATTTATAGCCTATTGACATTATTACATAAGCAGATTAAAAGAAAGTACGGGAACAGACCTAAATATGTATTTAGTGCAGACAACTTCAGATGCTTCAGATTGTTTGATTTTTTTTTTAAACAAAAACATATAACACTATAAAACGTCCACCTAAAAAAAATTTTATTTTAAATATTAATTTAACTTTAAATTAATATTTTTTATTTATTTTTATTTGTTTGGTGATATTATGGTTACGGTTTTTTAAAACTAAATAGTGTCATATCGTTAAAATTAAGTGATTGTGAGTTTTGTATTATACTTAATTGTAGTGCTGGCTTACATTTCAACTAAATCAAATTTTGAATATTAGCCCTCTAGGTTTATTTGGGGAGATTTTGACCCGAACAAAACTGTTAAAAAACAAGAAAAATCATGTTCTTTTGGGTATAAAAATGGTGGGGATAGGGGTTAAAAGTCGAGACCCCCAAAAGGCACCCCTTTGATACTAACTCAATCCGAATACAAAATTTCAGTCCTCTAGGTTTATTTGGGTGACCTGTGCGAGTGGTACAAACTTCGAAAACGTCGAAAATGCATGAAATTATAGCTTAAAAATGAGGGGGGTGGGGGTAAAATATTAAAACCACCAAAAAGCTCAATCTAGGTACGAACTTTATCAACACACCGAATTTCAACCCCCTACGTTAATTCTGGGGGGCTGGGGGCGTGTTAGATCCAGCGAAAATCGTTTTTCCCCCATCTTTTGGATATGTTGTAGATAATTGACCGAAACATTATTTCCGACCGGTTTGGAAAAGTTTTATTGCTTTTCCGCCACCCACCACCCCCTTAAAAGTTGGGTCGGATCCAAAATTTGACCCCACTTTGATAGTATTGTTGTGCATCGAAATGAGCCCCATTTACCAAATTTGAGCTCTTAACTTCCATAGGGGGGCCCTACACATATTAAAAGGTAGCGGGAAAAAATATATATATATATATATATATATATATATATATATATATATATATATATATATATATATATATATCAGACTTTTTTTCTACATATTCGTGTTCTACGGCTCCGAAAACGGATAGCGCGCCTACTCTCGCCGTTCTTGTCGTATAGACTGTATAAGTCTAATTTTTTCAAGGAAAAATTCGACTAATAATAATATATTTATAAGATATTTTTTTAAGACATCAGAAATATGAGCTAATTCTGAAGTCAGAAGTATGAATTCTTTAAGACAACATATTTATGAAGTCTTAAACAGCTCCTAAATCGACGCATAAGATATCTTTATGAATTCATAAAGATATCTTTCTGGTAATGTTTTCTTAAATATGATTCCTTTAAGACATCTTCAAGAAGTCTTATTTAAGAAGTCCGAAAGATGTCAGAAAAAAGATGTCTATTTGATATCATTAAATTGAATTCATATTTAAGATATCTTTAAGAACTCTTATTTCTGACTTCTTAAAAAAGATGTCATATTTACAGTTCAGAAAAATGTCAGAAAAAAGACTTCATTAAGACATCTTTCTGACTTTTGTGCTCACTGGGGCAATTAAGTAAGTACTGAAGAATACATGAATCATTATCGGAAAGTAAAAATTTACATTTTCATGATGAAAATAAACATAAAAATAAAAAAATATAGAAGGTATTTACAATCAATAATAATGCAATATAATCTACCCTATTTTTTCCTTCCTTATATGGCTTGGATACCACACATATTTCAAAAAAACGCAAAAACAAGTATCCCCTAATTTTTAGTGCTCTTTCTATTTATGATGGTAAATATTTGATACATTGAACCGTTCAGGCTGTACAAGAAAATTTACCCCCATTTTCGCCCCTCCAGCCCCTCTTATTAACCCGGCCCTGGTTTAACCTATACAGGTGAATAGCTCTTTTAAAGAGTAACATTTCGTCAAATTAAAGTTTTCCTTTATCTCCTGTAGTTTTCGAGATATCTTAAGAAATACGATTTGAACCCCCAACTTTAGGGGCTGGTTTCACCCCCTAGACGTGGAAGATGGCTGATAAAAAAAATACGGGTCCCTTATTTTTGCATATTCTACATACCAGCGAAGTTTCATTTCACTCTGGGTGCATCTCCTTGTTAGTGTCTCTATTTCACTTAGCGTCTCTAACATTGTCTTCTTCGTAGTTAGTTCACTTTCACCCACACACACGCTCGTTTCGTTTTGATATGTGTAGAACTTCCGGTACTCTAGTTTCTTTTTCTTCTCCTACTGGCTCCTGGTCACTGACTGAGTATATGATGGACATCTTCCACAATATTTCTCCATTTTGTTCATCGTCACCCAGCATAATTTAATTTGGTGTCAACGCGAGTGTTCTTGCAAACCCCTGATGACCCGCATATGTTTGGTCGTGATGTACCTCTATCCCTTGTCTGCTCCTGATATTTCGTGATTCGTAAAAAAACCCCTCTACGTCCAAAAGGTGTGCCTGTTGTTCCTGATTAGTAGAGACCTCTTGAACAGACTGCTTCATCTTGCTCCCCCAAATGGTCCCATTTTTAAATTTATCCTCAACCATGTTGATTCGAATTTGTGCTCCTATGTTGAGACAGTTAGCCCTTCGATTTCCTTGTGAGACGTCATCTAATTTGTGTGCTTGATGTAGCATTTCAGTACATTCCTCGCTCTCCCCTACTGTAGTCCACGTGGATATTTTAATTGGCTGCAGCGCGACATTTAATAACGTACTTGAATTTCCCCATCACGATTGACTTTGCTTAATATCCTTGCTGTCATAATCCCGTGTATATATATTTCCAATGGCTCCGTCCCTGACTGGAATCCACGCTGTACACCAATGGTAACACACTCGAATCGTGGAGGAATTTCCACGTCGTATTTCAATTGAATAGGGAGCCGGCCGGACTCCTTTTCCTTGTTAACGGTCGACTGTGACTGTAACGTTGAGTGGTCCCTTATTGAAGCCTCTTGTGAATTCCCAAACCGAAGTGGCTCACCCTTGAACCGTTTCCAAAACCATTGTTAGTTATTTCCCTTGGTCGACAATTTATTCTTCTTCGTATATTCTCATTATTGACAGTTTCCCAATTTGAACTGTTCCATCTATTATTATTCTTTTCGCTTGCTGCAGTGTATACCCTAACATCATCCTTGTTGATCCATATACCCGAACCCCCATATTTTTCTTGTCCACCCCTGTAGTGCGGCTCTCCATATTTTGTTGTCCGCCTCTGTAGTGCGGCTCCCGGTATATTTCTTATCCATCGCTGTAGAACGGCCCCCATATTTTTGTTGTCCGCCTCTGTGGTGCGGCCCCTCATATATTTGTTGTCTGGTAAAATTGAAAATTAAGATCCAATCAACCCTATGACCCTAGTGCCACGACCCACAGAATTCTAACCCATTCTGTTTTGCCTAATTGATTGCTAACTAGTGATACTTATTTTTACCCAAATACAACAAAATATTTACAATACTCGTCCCCCTTATTGAAATAAATTACAAAAAAATATATATAATAGTATTAATGGATATTATGTAAAATTAATAAAACGTGAAATACTTCTGCATTAGTTCGAAAATACCCCTGTCGCAGCATCTGCATAACATAGCGAATTTCGAAATATTGGGCACTGGCGGATCTCATCTAAGACCTGTATCCATTTAAAATAATTCAGCTTTCTAAGAGTGAAAAGATTTTCAAAATCAGTTGAGTAGTTAATTTTTGGCGCTTTTTCGCATAAGGTGCTTGGCGCATATACCCATCTAAACTAGTTTAGCTTTCTAAGAGTAAAAGAATTTTCAAAATCGGCTAGGTAATTTATTTTTGGTATATTTGGGACCCAAGACCCCGAACGGACTTTATACAGCATAGTGCTATCCACCTAAAATAAGTTAATTCTCTAGCAATGAGAAAATATTGAGAATCGGTTCGGTAGCTTATTTCTATCCTATATAATATAGGATATTTTATCTTTCTAACAGTAAAACTATTTTTAAAACCCGTTGTGTAGTTTTCTATGCCGCATTTGCATCCGCAGGACAGTTGTGGATCTCAGATAACATACTGTACTTATCTAAAATAGTTTACCTCTGCAATAGTGAAAAAATTTTCAAAATCGGTCAGTTATTTTATTTTTGACACTTCTGGGTCCCATGGACTTTGACGGACCTCACATAACGTAATCTATAACTATCTAAAATAGTTTAGCTCTCTAACAGCGAAAAAATTTTCAAAATCGGTCGGTTAGTTTATTTTTGGAGCTTAAAAGATCCCAGGACTCTGACCGACCTCATACAACATACAAGCTAAATCCATCTAAAATAGTTTACCTCTGTAATAGTGAAAAAATTTTCAAAATCAGTCGGTTATTGTATTTTTGACACTTTTAGATCCAATGAACCCTAGCGGACCTTACATAAGGTAATCTATATCTATCCAAAATAGTTTAGCTCTCTAACAGTGAAAAAATTTTCAAAATCGGTCGGTTAGTTTATTGTTTACATTTTTGGGTCCCATGGACCTTGGCGGACCTTACATTACGTATTCTATA
This sequence comes from Brachynemurus nebulosus, assembly GCA_035578155.1. NCBI lineage: Eukaryota > Metazoa > Arthropoda > Insecta > Neuroptera > Myrmeleontidae > Brachynemurus > Brachynemurus nebulosus. Next base: position 119,188,459 of record JAPWDM010000001.1, on the reverse strand, counting down.
TCTATCTAAAATAGCTTAGCTCTTTGACAGTGAAAAAATTTTCAAAATAGGTCGCTTATTTTATTTTTGACACTTCTAAATCCAATGGACCTTAGCGGACCTTCCATAAGGTAATCTATATCTTTCTAAAATAGTTTAGCTCTCTAACAGTGAAAAAATTTTCAAAATCGGTCGGTTAATTTATTTTTCACACTTTTGGGTCCCATGGACCCTGGCGGACCTTACATTATGTAATCTATATCTGTCTAAAATATCTAATAAATATATATCTAATAAATATCAAATAAATAAAAATAGCTTAGATCTGTGACAGTGAAAAAATTTTCAAAATCGATCTAGTTGTTTAAAATTTTTTCCTGGCATATAAACATTATTATTATGTTATCTTTCTATAATATTTAATATTATATCATGACATTACCTTCATTATCTTGTTCATTTAAAATTCAATAAAAAAATTAAAAAAATCTTCATTACACATGCTTAAAATATCTGGTTAATTTTAATTTAAAAAAATGAGACAGAAATATGGTATTTATAATACATAGATTTTGAATAACTACCGTTTGTTTTACGTAAAAAGTATGAAGTTTTTGTATATGTTATAAGCAACTGAGACAGAAATATAAATTACTTATTACAATGACAAAGAGAGCAGAATAAGGCAAAAGTGAAAATTACGATTTTCTGGAAAACTACTTAACATAGAAAGAAAATTGTAAGAACATTTTCTTCATAATTTTTTTTTCCTTTTCAACGATGTAAAAATCGAACTGTCTTATGATAGGATCGAATGATAAAAAACCCCAGAAAACCTACTGCTGGGCATCCGACGTGTCTGGCTAACGAACTTAGCCAAGCCAATTCAGAATCCAGTCCGCACACAAAATTTCATAAGCGTTAGACGTTTCGTTCGAGAGTTATCGTGGGAACACATAAATATATATATATATATATATATATATATATATATATATATATATATATATATATATATATATATATATATATATATATATATATATATATACTACTCAAAACAAAATAAGGGCCACTCATGTTTTGCTGCATAAGTTTATTTTTATATAAGGTACAGTATAAGGTATGCTTACATTTAATTAAGGAACTAATTTTTTACTATACCTCATTTCAGATACAATTGATCATGAGTTTTCGTTAAAAAATTAAATAATTCTTATATTCGAAACAAATCAATCTTCTATTCTTTTCTAAAAATAAACTGCAAATTTAAAATTTACATAAATACAATAATAAAAGAGATAAAGCCAAGAAAACGGAAATTATTTAAATTCAAAATGACGAAGCATGGTTAAATTTAACTGAAATGAACCATAAATAAAATTAATTTTAATAAGATTAAATAAAAAATTAATCCATAATTACATTTTTTTAGGTTTTTATCATTTTTATAGTCATTTTTAGAGTCATCAACAAACGTTCACGCTTTGAGTAAAAGCACACATTATGCAACTGTTCGGTGATTTAATATCGAGTATGCCCTCCCCTTTTTAAAACACATTCTTGAAGCCTCCTCGGCATGCTTTCAATAAGATGCCTAACGGTTTCATCAGGAATCTCCTCCCAACATCTTCTCAAGACATCAATCAGTTGTTGTTGGGTATGCACATCCTCTCCGGCTGCTCTGACTCGTCGTTTTAATTGATCCCAAAGATGTTCTATTGGGTTCAAGTCAGGGCTATTTGCAGGCCACGGTAAAACCTGTATATTAGCCTCCCTAAGGACAGTTGTCGTCGCTCGAGCGGTATGCGCGCGGGCATTATCCTGCATCAGGATAAATCCGTCGGCCGCTCGTTCTGCAAAGGGGATCACATGGGGTCTGACAACCTGTTCGATGTAACTTTGAGCCGTTACAGTACCCTCGTTCAGGAAAACAAGCTCCGTTTTTCCTTGCAAACTAATTCCACCCCAGGCCATGACATTAGGACCGCCAAATCTGTCGCGTTCATGAATGTGACGATCAGAAAACCTTTCCCCACTTCTTCTCCACACTCTTACACGTCGATTATCACTGAAAAACTTCACCTTGCACTCATCCGTGAAGAGTACGTGACGTCATTCCTCCAAGCCCCATTCAAGGTGTTCACGTGCAAATCTTAAACGGTTTGCACGATGCGCTCCGGTCAGTTTGGTACGGATTACTGGTCTCCTTGAACGTTGTTGGTCTTCATGCAAACGATTTCGTATGGTCTGATTACTGACAACAGTACCAGTAGATCGATGTAAGCGATTTTGCAGAGTACCTGCGGTAACAGTCGGCTCACGTCGTGCACACAGTCGAATGTAATGGTCTTCACGGGCAGTGGTAGCACGAACTCTTCCTGAGCCACGGCGCCGGGTTACACTACCGGTCTGCGGATACCGATTCCAAACATTTTGAATAGCCCTTCGTGAACAACCCAACTGCAGAGCCACGGAACGTTGAGATTGACCACCCTCAATCATCGTTACGGCTCTGGTAGCAGTAGCTTCGTCCATATGGTGTCGAATTCTCGGCATTGTAAAAATAAATGATTGAATAACACGCCAAACTTCAAAAAACAACCTCAGCAATCAATAATCTAGCGCAAACTGATTTAAAATCAAATTCAAAAAAATAAGTAAAACTAACCAATGACGCTGTGCGAGACAAAAAAACGTTTAAATCTTCCCCTCAACAATAATATCACTTAAACCTAACTGTTATCATTTACTCAACCACTTAATATCATAACAACAGTCATTTAGAAAAGTTATTTTGACGTGGATCGACATAAATCAGTTTTAAAATACAAACTTTCAAGTGGCCCGTATTTTGTTTTGAGGAGTATATATATATATATATATATATATATATATATATATATATATATATATATATATATATATATAAATTTTAATGAATGTCATTTTCGTATTCTAGGGACCTCAAAACATATTTCTGCCATAATCCCGGACTCAGATTGCGTCATGAGACCTACTGTAATAGCTGAATTTCGAGTTTTCGAAATTCGCCAAAATCAAATTAAAGAAAAAAATGTTTTTATTTTAGATTGTACTACAATTGTCATATTTTACCCATATATTAAATATTACAATTGAGAACATAGTTCCCCTTTTTTTTCTGTCATAATAGATTGTCTTAGTACACTTTAAAACTGATATCTACTTTTATTCCCAAAGTAAAAAGACATTAATTCTTGAATTATAAATTTGAACTATTTTTATATATAATTTATTTATTTTATTTTATTTTATTTTTTTTAAATTGTATGTGTCTGCAAATACACTATTCTTACATTTGACAAAATCTACACGTTTATTTTTTCGCTGTATGTGCATAATTACAAGAAGCAAGTATGACATTGTTTAAAGCGTACATAACTATGTACATATTACGCGAGTCACGAGCCATCAGTATCGCACTGCGTATTACATACATGTCATTATTATTGTTTTTTTTTTTTTTTTAAATAATTTAATAATTGATAAAATACATAATACATGTAACATCATTAAATTATTAAATTATATTACCTACAATCCTACATACATATGTGAACTTGAATTTATGCTAACTAATCAAAACTTTATTTTTTCCAACAATAAAAATAATTTTTAAACAGTAAATAATTGAATGCATTTAGTACTTATAGTATAGATAATTGTAATAATTAAAATATATAACTCACTTTTATTTGTAAATAATAAACAAATACTTTACTTTGCAAAATACCACGTTTATTTTTGAAACTGTGACAATATTGTTTCGAACCGTTAGTTCATTTTCAAACAGAATATTGTCACAGTTTCAAAAATAAACGTGGTATTTTGCAAAGTAAAGTATTTGTTTATTATTTACAAATATGGAATACCATAAAGTAACGCTCAAATCTATTAATATCACTTTTATTTCCTAAATTCACGAAATTTTCACATTTAAAAGACGGACCCCAAAAATTTCCGCAAATTTTCCGTAGTTTTTGTTTTATTATTAATCCCACCGCTGCCACCATTTGTTAATGGCGGGGGTAGTTTTTAGCCACCATTGCCGCCATTTGTTAACGACGGGGGTACTTAACCTTTTCTGTAGGGATTAAATTAGATGTTATCGGTAGCGGTGAAGACCACACGGAAAGGCCGGGGTTCGAACTCCAGATCACTACAGTTGAGTTGCGGGAATTTAAGGGTATACACTGTTCACTCAATAAAATAATGAAGTTTCAACTTAACAATTTTATTAACAGAACGAATAAATAAATCATAGATACAAGAAACAAAATAGTACCAACAAATTTCCTTACACATTTATATATTAGTCTCACCTAACCTTGAACACATTATATCTTTAAAACACCACTAGGCTTTTGTGCGCATGGCATAAACACATAACGGAATGATGAAAATCATCTTTCCGATGGTGGCTTTGATCGAGGTTTCTCCTTTTTGATAGTGTTCCACCCTTTTATTTTTAACGAATCTTGCAGTACTTAAACAGTACTGCAAGATTGTTTACGATGATTGTTTACGAGCGGAAAAATTTGAAAGAAATATATATTATAGTACCAACTTAGACCTACTCAACGGTTTTTAGTTCATTTCAATATCTGTAATAGTTTACAAGATATAAAGGTTTAAAAAATCATGGCCTTAATGCCTATTATCATAAATAAATTCTAAACAACGCAAGATATGAGGTTAAAACTTGCACGCAAGACTTCTTATCAGCTGCCCTTATAGTAGCCAAAGTGCCGTTGAAAATCTCGTCTGGGTGCCAACCGGCCATTCTTATCCTGGGATACACTTTGTATAAAAATTTTGTTCGTATTAAATTTTCGATGATTAAATTTTACTGCTTAAAACAAAATGAACCAATGCTCATACATTTTAATGATGAATATAAAGTCGAAAACGTGAAAACCGCAATCCTATCCAAATTCGCACGACGTAATCTATTAAATGATAAGTTTACTCCTTTATTACCGGAAAAACTACCAAAAATTGAAACAAAGTCAGAGATTTCTAGAGAGAAAATTAGAAACATTCAGTCAATATTTAACTACATGCCACCAGCAGAAACTCGTTTTTATGAACAACTTTTCAAAAACGTTATTAGTCGAATTTTTCCTTGAAAAAATTAGACGTACAGTCTATACGACAAGAACGGCGAGAGGCGAGAGTAGCGGCGCTATCCGTTTTCGGACCCGTAGAACACGAATATGTAGAAAAAAAATGTCTGATATATATATATATATATATATATATATATATATATATATATATATATATATATATATATATATATATATATATTTTCCCGCTACCTTTTAATATGTGTAGGGCCCCCTATAGAAGTTAAGAGCTCAAATTTGGTAAATCGGGCTTATTCTGATGCACAACAATACTATCAAAGTGGGGTCAAATTTTGGATCCAACCTTTAAGGGGGTGGTGGGGGGCGAAAAAGCAATAAAAATTTCCCAAACCGGTTGCAAATAATGTTTCGGTCAATTATTTACAACATATCCAAAATTCAGTTTCCTAGGATGATTTGGGGGAGTAGGGGGGAAAAAACGATTTTCACTGGATCTAACACGCCCCCAGCCCCCCAGAATTAACGTAGAGGGTTGAAATTTGATGTGTTGATAGAGTTCATACCTAGGTTGTGCTTTCTGAAGGTTTTAATATTTTACCCCCACCCCCCTCATTTTTTTTTCAAGCTACAATTTCATGCTTTTTCGACGTTTTCGAAGTTTGTACCACTCGCATAGGTCACCCAAATAAACCTAGAGGGCTGAAATTTTGTATTCGGATTGAGTTAGTATCAAGGGGGTGCCTTTTGGCGTTCTCGACTTTTAACCCCTACCCCCACCATTTTTATACCAAAATGAACATGATTTTTCGTGTTTTTTAACAGTTTCGTTCGGGTCAAAATCTCCCCAAATAAACCTAGAGGGCTGAAATTTTGTGTACAGGTTAAGCTAATAGCCAGACACTGCTTTTTGGGAGTTTCAACTTTTAACCCTTACCCCCACGATTTTTCCGCCAATATTTCCTTAATTTTTTTGTTTGTTTTCCAACAGGTCTAGAGACTCTCTGAGGAAACCTAGAGGGCTGAAATTTTGTACGTGTATTCAGTTAGTATCCAGCTAGTACCTTTTAGGGAGTCCACATTACTTTTCCCCCCACTTCTCCCATTTTACATCGAAATTCAATGCTATTGTTAAATGTGTTTTAAATGCATTATTTTTATTCTAAATACAAGTAGGCGAATAGTAATTTTAAAAAATTTAAAAAAAGTGAATTTACTTTTACAACAAATGAAATACATACATATTAAGTAATTTAAAAATGTTATTAGTCACTGTTTATTTATAAATTAGGAATTTTGGATTTTTATTATTTATAAAATAGAAATTTTGGATTTTTTTGGAAAGAAAAAATATCTTCATAAAGACCTTCCAGTTTCCTATTTAAGTTTTTTTTTTTAATATTTAAAAATAAAACACAAAGGCAATTGGCGGATAAGCATGGGTAGGATAGCCCTCGTAGGAATTGTGTTGGCTTTTTCCCTGTTAACTGCTATCGGCACAAAATTGAAATTTATTGAGATTCAGCCCTTAAAAACTTAAAAGATTTTTTTAAAGCCCCGATCAGCCGGACACTCATCATCAATTTTGAAACCATCAAAATGACAAATCGCTTGTAGACTTTCAATCACATTTCGCTTGTAGACATTCAATACCGAAGATGTAGCGAAAAATTCGACTTCCGTGATGGGGCCCCGCTGCTCACGGCGTTTTTTATTAAAATATAATAGTAATCAGTTTGCAAAATTCATATTCATACAATTATTAACGTAATTTTTTTCGAAAAATTCGACTTGCCTATGTGTCAATTGTTATAATTTTTATGTTTCTACATTTAGAAAATATGTTTATATCTTGCGTGCAATTTTTTTTTTTTTTTTTTTGTAAATTTTTTTTATATTAAACGAAGAATAAATCTTTTTTTGAGCTAAAATCACTTTATTTATTACAATTTTCCCATTCCTACGTAATAGACAGAAAAAATTATCTTGTTTTGTTCTATATCCACGCATATAGTACAAACCAATAATTATTAATTGAAAGTACAAAACAATACTAAGGGGATATGAATCTATAGTTCAACTTTTGCAATCATGAGAGTATTAATTATCATTTTTCTCCGAAATTCGAGGTTAGATTTCTATGAAATTGTATTGTATGACAACTAACTTAATTTGAAGTAAAAAATTATTTTCTGTTTGGAAATAAAATGTAAAATAAATAAGATATGAATTTTTAAACTTTTAAGTCGTAATATGGCAAAAGCAGAAAAAATGGTTATAGAACAGACCAGTACTAGAGCAGCGATAGACATATATACAGCGTGAGTTTTTGGAGAGTTGCCATTTTGATTGCAACGAAATCGTTGATTTAATCGAAGAATTGTTCAAATAAGAGTTGTAGTAATCGACGGGGGCAACCAATTGCTATAATCAGAAGTTTTATAGCTCATAGTTTTCGAGCTATAATACAAACTTATAATTTTTTAAATGGAAACGTATGTTTAAAAGTTTTCAAAAATTTGTTTACGATTCAAAACTACCAGTAACACTCAAATTTTCATTATTTATCTCATATTTTTGAGTAATTACGTTTTAAAATTGACACTTTTAAGGGGTCTCGTCGGGTAAACATATGTGATTTCGGCCCAGCGGCTTTTTCGGCTATTCTTTTTCATGAATGTTGCCTCATGGTGAGTAATGTTCGAAAATATAGGTACTAGACCTCTACCCCCTATATTGTCAGAAATATGGGAGTAACAACCCTTAATTTTAAAATTTTTTTGCTTCAAAAATATTGAAGATAATTAGACGAAATTAACAGAGAATGTGATATAAAGTAGCTTTATATTATATAATTTTTTTTACATTCGTATGACATCATTTACTACATTAAAATAATAAATGAATTTTTGAGGGTGCGTGTTTTAGACCAACCCCTTGAGTGACACCTACCAAAAAATATATGTTTATTTGGCTCTAACATAGTTACCGTGTGTAGAAATTTCAGCAAGGTCAGGTTGGTGGAAGGTGTCTTAAAAAAAATATTAATTCAGGTTAAGTAGCAATAAGACACCCCCACGAAAAAAAAAGAGGTTGTGATTTGGATGACTGACTATAGTATTTCTTTGCATTTTTCGACTCTGATTGCGAATCTGGGGTCAAGAAAATTTTTATACCCCTTAAATTTTTGTATAGAGCCACAAATATCCCTTAAGTAAGTGTAAAGTTATGAATATCAATATCATTATTATAGAAATGGATATGAATAGGTATTTTACAATCCTCGTGCCGTTATATTATTGCCAAGGGCTCCACCAAGGGTGCAACACCCACCGACGGGGTAGGTACCCCCTTACACCCCTTTTATACCGAACTGGTCATAGATTTATGTTATGGTAGCTTCTGCTTAAAAGCTCTTGGGAATGCAAGGGTAAGATGGTATAGGATGAACACAGTCGAAATATTAACCCCTTAAAGAAGTGAAAATTACCCTCTGCTGAAAATGGAGAAAGATGTAAGAGAGAAAATTTTTCTTGTTTTTATCTGACGTTGGTCGCAGCACACTGAGCAGAGCAACCCTCAATTGCCTTGATCGTACTTGTCTAAGGGGTTAACCCCCCCCCCCCAAAAAAAAAAAATCAAAGGTAGTATTAGAAAATCTTTTAAAACCAGAAAGATACACACTACAGATGCACTTGTAAATCTCCAGGGAGATTTGAAAGAGTTGTAGAGGGCGAATCAACCTTTTCGGTAAATGTTACACCCTTGGTGGAGCCCTTGCCAATAATATAAGGGCACGAGGATCGTAAAATGTCTATTCATATCCCTTTCTGTAATAATGATACTGATATTCATAACTTTACACCTACTTAAAGGATATTTGTGGCTCTATACAAAAATTTAAGGGAAGCAAATCGAAACAATTTTTCGATTAAATTGGCGGTTTGGCTGTAATAAAAATAGCAACTCTTGAAAAACTCACGCTATATATATATATATATATATATATATATATATATATATATATATATATATATATATATATATATATATAAAAGGGGGACCACTAGTGTGACATGTTGAAAAGATTCGAAAATGTTTCGATAGTTTATACCTTAGAAATAACAAACTAAAATTTCAAGTACATATCTCAAATAGTTTTTGAGTTACAGTCATCCGAGGAGCGGATTCTGATTTTCATTGCTAACTCTGAGGTATTGAGAAATATATGAAGGTTGATAGTTCGGGAGTTTCTGGAGGCGGCTGCCAGTCACATGTTGTGGAGAAGCTAGACTCTGACACATTTAAACGACTCATCTAGTTTTATTATGACCGTTATAATCATGGTGGTACATCGTTAAAACAAAACGGATTAAACACAATCTTATTAAAAAATAAAAACAACAATATCACAGATTTCAAAAATTTCTTGCTCTGTGACACGATTCCGCTCCCCATAGTCTCGACAGTTCCGAAATGGCTTCGTCAACACCTAGGAACTCACATGTGTAGGAACAGTGACATCTGATTACTGAGCAACATGTACTGTTCTGTCAGATAACTGATTACTGGGTACATTTGCCGTTCTGTCAGATGTCGGGGTCAACCTACACGGGAGACCGGTACGATGACTAGGCCACGTTCGTCCGAGTCGAGGCTACAGAGAACGGGACAATGCCACAGAGTATCACAGAGCCGACATCTGATCTGTGTTCGTATCACTTCGACGGGGCGGAAGCCGCCATATCAACGCCCACGAACGCATCCGTACGAGGGACGACGACGTCTCCTTTCTGGGCGAGCTCGCTCAAGCTGTTCGGGAAGACGTCGACTCGTACGTGTGGCCGATGAGAACGAGTGCGTCGGGAGCCGCACACCTACCCATCAAAATGACAAGAACAAGGCCAGGGAAATATCACAGACCGAGCAGCTAGACAATACGACGGCAGGCATAAAAACCTCAAGTGGCATAACAAGTACCACAGATATAAAAGTATCACAGATAGGTTAAACAAAATCACAGATGTAACATCACCCATCTCGTCTGAACGGTCTCGTCGGACTCCGAAGATCACGCCCATGGGAGTAGACAGCACTGACGACGCATTGAATTCCGGTCAAGGTACCAATTAAACCAAATCAAACTGACGCAGGCATAATACTCACTCGGGGCATACAACATCGTCCCCTCCACACGATCATTCTTGTCGAAACACAGTACCAGAGCCTCGTCAGCCTGCTAGCCGAAGCTAACAGTTGCCCGCCGGGCACGAACGGGGACGTGAAGGATGGATTTTAGCCCAGCAATTATTATTATTATTATTATTATTATTATTATTATTATTATTATTATTATTATTATCGTGAAAGATTAACGAAAAACGCGACTGCACTTCAAAAACCCCCCGGCGGAGGGAAAAGTGTCCGTGCAGCGTACCAGGTCAGGTACTTCTAGGTCAGGTACGTAATGTCCGTCATACAGCATCCCCTTCCTGGTCTTCCCTACCTAATAAATTCCCGAACCTCGCTGCAAAACCATGGCAGTGGGAGATTCGAGAGCAGGTCCAATGGATGTTCGAGGACCCGCTCTAAACGGGGCATGGGCGTTCAAAGGTGTTCATGAACTCCCGGAGAAAGTCGTCTCGTGCGACCGGAGCGTGCGGAGCGTCCCGATAATAACTGCTTTTTGCATTGACGCCGCTAACATGTTGGCGTGAGATCTACAAGCCGGAATGATGTTAAGATTGCGCACATAGGAGTTATGCATACCCCCCAGACATCCGATTATAAGTACGACCAAGCGGATAGTATAGCCCGGGTACAGTTGTCGCAGTTCATGTATTAGATCTTGATATTTAATCCTTTTTTGCTCCTCCTTTTCGACTATGTTAGTTTCCGCCGGAGCAGAGAACTCGATAACATACATAGTCTGAGATGTTAAATCTTGGAGCACAACATCAGGCTTATTGGCGTTCAATTGCCTGGTAGTTGCAACCGGCATATTCCAAAAGATCTTGCACTTTTGGTTGGCAACAAAGGATTCTACTTCCGCAGGATCGTAGGGCAAGACTGGTGTTTTGTCAACTTCGTAATGATGACGAAGATAAAAGTAGAGCACACGCAACGCTGCATTATGGCGATGGATATAGGTGGATTTAGCATAATAAGAACAACCTGAAGTCAGGTGCATTAAGGTTTCCGGGTATGCTTTGCATGCCCGACACGAACTACTCGAAACCCCTTTATTACCCATCACATATTTTTGGTGTGTTAAAGTGTTCCACACTCCATCTTGAGCTGCCATGATAAAGCCCTCCGTTTCCGATTTAAGTCCATTAGCTCTCAAGAAAGCCTAAGTGAGTTCGCTCGAAAGGCCAAGGTTGTCAAGATGACGGTAGAACATACCCTGGTGAACTTTGTCGCGATGTTTATTGAGCAGATGTTGTTGCTCGGCTCTCTTGATTGCCGACTTTTGGCGCGACTGTGATAGTGAAAGAATGTTATCATCACCGTCGCGATTACGCGGATCGAAGGCTAAGCCCAAGATATCGGCGGCACGTTGCGCTGCTGTGAATAAAAATGTGCCTACGCCAGCAAGCTCGTGATCCCTGACGAGTTGCAATAGCGGGTCTGAACTGTTAAGTACACGACAAGCTGTACCCAAGACTATACGATCATGTAAACGTTCGACTGACAGGAGCCCCCTCCCCCCCTGGTCTCGTGGGAGGTAAAGTCGTTGTGTCGATGCGCGTGGGTGCAAACTACGGTTGATATTCATTATTTTCCGCGTGTCTCGGTCTAGTTCCTCCAATTCATTCACATTCCACTTAATTGAGCCAAAAGTATATAAAAGGATGGGTATGGCTAACATATTTGTAGCGCTGGTCTTGTTCTTCGCCGACAATTCGGAACTCCAAATTTGTCGGAGAAGGCACTTATATCTACTACTTAAAGCGGCCTTCATGTTCTTCACGTCCTGGATGTGACTTTTGCCAACACCAAGGTACGTATAGGTCGCTCCTTCATCAAGATGTTCTATGATGCTTCCATCCACTAATTGGGCGTGTGAATCAAAATTCGGAACTACACCATGCTTACAGTGCACCACCGCGCATTTGTCCAGTCCGAATTCCTTACCGATCGCGTGCGTGTATTTGTGTGTTAATTTTAGAGCGCAGTTGAGATCACTCTCCGACGAGGCATACAGTTTTAAGTCATCCATATAAAATAAATGTGTGACTTTATGCTCGCGATTTCCTACCGGGCCACACAAGTACCCGGGTTCCTTTCTCAGGCTGATTGACAGGGGCAACAACGAGATGCAAAAGTGGGCTGAGGCTGTCTCCTTGGTATACGCCTCGTTTGTATGTCACCAACTCCGTTGACACAACGTGTTCACCGGATGTTATTGTGAACCTTGTTTTCCAGAGCGGCAACAGGTGTTCAATACATTTAATAATGTCGGGGTGGACTCACAGACAATGGAGCAAATAGATAATGAGCTCATGCGACGTTGTGTCAAATGCTTTCCGATAGTCCACCCAGGCCATGCTCAGGTTGCGTTTGTGCTGTCTAGCGTCCTGACAGATACATCTGTCGACCAGCAAGTTGTCTTTGCAACCCGACATTCCTCTTTTTGAACCTCGTTGTTCATAGATCGAACTCCACACTGGTTCAGTCGCCTTCAAGATGCGTTCATATAGAATGGAAGTGAACGCTTTATACACAGTGTTCAGGCACGTTACCGGTCTGTAGTTCTGTGGTTGTGATAGGTCTCCTTTTTTCGGTATTAGGACCGTTCTTCCCTCAGCGAGCCACGATGGTATTGGCTCACAGTTAAATAACCAATTTGAAAATATACGGGCAAGGTGGCGGTGGGTACTAGCGAGCTTCTTCCACCAAAAATTCGTTATTCCATCAATGCCCGGAGCCGAATAGTTCTTCTTGCCTTTGAAAGCAAGTTCGACTTCCTCTTTATCAACAGATGTTATATTGGTGTGAGATGGCACTTTGCCAAGCTGTTGTTTGCAGTACCATCTAAACTGGCTGATGGGAATACAGTCCAAGTCAGTCTCTTTAGTCGTCTCATATATCCCCCGCCAATAATCCTCTTTTGCGTCGACCGTCGGTGGTTGCTCCACGACAGGGCTTTTAGATGCGAACAGGCGTGAAGGGTTCGAGTTAAAGATCTTATTTTCCCGAATACACCGTTCACGCCGGGCTACTTTCTTCTTGGCCAGGGCCAATGCGCGTATCTTATCCAAATGTGTCTGTTTGATGGTCAACAGATTGCCCAAATTTATCGTGTGATAGCGGTACCTTAGTTCTCTGGCAAAAGCCCGTACCTTTCGCGTAAAGCGCCTATTGGTCTGAATATATTCTATCACACATTGGATACGCGATACCATCTGTCGTAGTGCCCTCACCTTGGTGTCAATTTGTTTAATACGAATCCGTGCCTTCTCCTCTGCAGTCTTTTGCTGCTTAGTACATGGGGTCAGGACACGCATCGCTGCATATACTGCGTTGTCGACGTCGGTGAGATCACTGGATGGGGATAGATGATCGTCCAAAATTTCGTTTAGTAGGGTCAGTTGTTCGCCCTTTACATACGTCCGTCGGTGTTTGGGACGTGGTCGTTTGTCAAAGTCTAAATCGGTCTCGAGAAGATCGCGAAATTGTTTTCTTAAATTGTCTGAGACAGAAAGGGATTTATTTAGATCGGCATCATTCTGTGTGGGAGTTGAACTCGTTCTGGTGTTAGACTCTAGCACAGTATCTGTGTTGGCTTGATTTAACAAGTCCGTCTGTGCCTCAGTAACCATGCTGTCACCATGAGTTACCGGTTGATCCTGTTCTGTGATGTTAATATTGGCCAAGCTCTCACCACTGACCGCAGAATCCTGTTCAACTTCCACCATCACAGTTTCAGCAACCCTAGCTTCTTCGCGAGCTTCTCGATTATCGTCATGTCCGGTAGGTATTTTCAATTTTATAATTCGGGCTACATGGTCACGCAGATTTTGTGGCGTTAAATTTGAGTGTTCGGGATGCATATGGCACCATATGGCGTGCATCCTTGCCATGTACCCTCTCTTATTTGGCTCACTTTGTGCGCGGCACGTGAGCAGATCACGTCTCAAGCTGTCCGTCCACTCCAGTCGAACGAGACGAGAAGATGAGTTTTGACTGGTTCCGCCTTTTTGTGCGGGCCCATCCGAGAGACCCGCGGCACGACCAGCCTTCCTAGTTCTATTAGCGTTAGGAACTAGTAAAAAACCTGTTAGGGGTAGTTAGCCCGTTAACAGAGACCACCATTTAGCGCTGGTTGACTCCACGCACCAGGTACCTGAAAGTACCTGGCCTTAGCTCGGGGACCTGGGAGCGCTACTTCCCGAATTGTCGTAGCAACCGACTACCGAAGCAACCGGGTGTTACAACAAGCCCCTGGGGGGTTATTATTATTATTATTATTATTTTTTTTTTTACGCCAACCTGGCGCTCACTACTCAGTAGGACAGTACTGGGTAACATTCACCTATACCGGCATTATGCAAGGTATTAGGCTCTGTGGAGGGTAATGTGCCAAACCAATCCGTAAAAGTACCGTAGTACATTCACGGACGGGTTTGTCACATCACTCCCTATATTGTTGTTATTGCTACTTGAAACGAGGTGTTATTCGTCTATTTTGGTGTACACTGGGTCGTACGGCGAGACTTTTGTGGGAGCGTAGATGTTGGCTCAATGACAGAGGGCTGTGAAAGCCTAGTTCGTTTTCGTGTCCTCAGATGGTAGGTAGGAGTAGGGACAGAGGGAAGGGAAAGGACTGTTTGTGTTTGTGTGTGTGTTTGTGTATGTGTGTGGATGTGTCTTTCTATTTTACGTTTCTTGGTGTAGATGTTTTCTGGTTCATCAAATTGCTCATTAAGATCGGGTGTTCCTGGAACTGCGCGTTTAGATGGTACAGAGGTTGACGGACCTTGTGTGTTATTGAATTGGGGAGGATTGTGCACCAGAGCGGTAACAGTGACAGTGCGGCAGTTGTTCGATCCCTCCTCTCCATCAGACGAATCTGGATCTGTATGTGTGTTAAGTGTTTGTCTTTCAGTGTTAGTGTATTATTATTATTATTATTATTATTATTATTATTATTATTATTATTATTATTATTATTATTATTATTATGTACAGTGTCTCACAGATAAAATCAGGCAAAACTTTTTGACTAAAATGTTTATAATTATTGGTATTATTATGATAGTACCATTTACCAAATATTCAAAATGATTCAAGACGAAATTAAAGAAATTAACAAAAAAAAATCAACAATTAAAAAAAGGCACTTCAAGGAAAAATCAGAATTAGCAGATATTTACTCACCCTGCTACCATTGTACACATATAATTTAAAAAATCCTACCTATGATATGATATGATATTACAAATATGAACATTTCATTTAATTGGAGCACCATTTTACTACAGAGGCTTTTTTGTTTATAATCGGTTATCAGTTTACCCTTGGTGTCACATTTAGTTTTTTTTCTGAACTGTCACTACTTCCCTTGGTTCATTAGCACAATTCACTTCATATTTATTTTTACTATGCGTCTTCGTCTTGTTATTTTCCCATCCTATATGTAGTATAGTATTTGTCAAGTATCCCATATTATTTTCCCATAAAGTATCAGTCAGATGAAGTCCAAAGAAATTGAAGAGAAATTTATAATCAAAAATTTAACACTACTAAACAAAAAATTTCACTCTTCACTTTACGAACTATATTAACAATTTTGTAACTACGAACAATATTAACAATTTTGTATTTTTAATTATCAACTAATATTTACAAATGATCACCTAATGTTAATAATTAAAATAAATAAAATATTAATAATTTATATTTTTACACACAAAAAAGTAAAACGTTTACATGAAATTATTTTATTTAAACTAATGTCTACAAGTATTTAAAAAGTAAAAATGCGCAACAATGTTTTTGTTATGAAAGCGAAAGCAGATAGATATTGTATGATGTATGAATATTATTTTCTTGTTAGAGAGACAACGGAGACAACTTACAAAATCTTAAATAGTCATTACAGAGAAAGATGGTAGCAGTCATTTGAATTTCTATGCTATATTTTGTCTTTATCTAATAAATGACAAAATATATTTGTCAAGGGAATGCTAATTTTGAGGCAGGAATAAAAAAAAATACGTATACCTTTAATGTCGTGTTGTCACACTCTTATCGATTGTTTATATTGTTATAGGTTGTTTCTTGTTATAGCTAATGTCGTTTAAGTATGTATCGTCTGCATCCGTTCAAACCATTGTGATTCAATCCAATTCAGCGAACACAATAATAACTCACACACACACACACATAAATACATGGGAAAATTCCATAAAATGATGGAAGTTTAGTAAAAATTAAAAAATGAAAGTACTTACTTTAATAGTAAAGTATTTGTTTATTATTTACAAATATGGAATACCATAAAGTAACGCTCAAATCTATTAATATTATTCATAATTATTATTGTACATATAAATAATATCGAACCATTACCACCGACTTATCGTAAGCGATACTTTTATCGAAATTCAGATTTTTATTGTAACATTTTAAATTGTAACGGATCAAGTATTGTTAACATTTCTCTCTAAAAACCATTAATTACAGGGTTCTAGCTATGTTAACTTTCAATTTAATAGCATATTTCTGTCTAAAAATATTTTTAGAAAACCTTCTGTAGCTTACGATAAGTCGGCGATAATGGCTCGGTATTTCAATTTTTCGGTTAAATTTTTTGAGACACATTGTACACAATGTTTATATATCTTTATACAAAATGTACGCATGGTACGCATCATTGCTGTTTTAAAAACGGTTATTTCCAAATATTTTTTTAAAAACAGAAAATTAGCTCTCAAACATGAAATGGTCAGAGCCGGATTAAAAAAATAATTTTAAAGGCCCCTTTTTTAGTATCAAATTTTTTCTGTTAAAAAACACCTTTGGTTCAAATTTGTTGGCAAATATTAATTACATAAGTGAGATCTACCCACTGTTTTCGTACGGAGACTTATATTCCCTACACGTTATATATATATATATACATATACATATATATATATATATATATATATATATATATATATATATATATATATATATATATATATATAAATTTTAGTCAACCTTCATTTTCGATTTCTCGAGACCTCAAAGCAAATTTCTGTCATTGTCCCGGGCTCAGGTCTTTTCATGGCACCCGCTCTAATAGTACATTTCCAAAAAGGAAATTCACTTAACAGCTTTACTTTCCCACACTTTTAAGTGTCTTAACGGGAAAAAAAGAAAAAAGATCACCAGGTTGGTGGGGAATGTACAATAGGTATAATAATAAACAAAATGAGCCATGTTTTATTGAAATCGGATAAAAAGTTTTTGAGCTAGGATTTGCGCAAATTTGAAAAATGTCATTTCGAGTAAAACATATTTAAAGTTTTTCTAGAAATAAATTTATAAATAAACATACTATTAGCTAATCAGTCAGTCCGGGACCGTATAGTAATCCACAAGCAATCACAAATTCTTCCGCCTCTAGTTCCTTGTCCTGCTTTCTCTTTGTCCGGCCTTCCGGTTTTAGTGTCATCAAAACATGATTATACAAAAATCAGTATAACTTTTTTTCTACTTTGAATTTTGACTTGTAATACGTATTCTGGGGACATTTATAGACCCTTTTATAAAAAAAAAAAAAAAAAAAAAAAAAAAAAAAAAAAAAAAAAAAAAAAAAAGAAAAAAAAATTGAAAAAGAATTTTAACTCACTAATAGTACCTTAAGAAAATTTTAGCTACAACCCTTCAAAACTTGAGAACAACCGTTCAAAACAACTACTTTATGTTTACGCGTAACCAAATCAAAATTAATTATAAAAACAGGGAAAAGTAAGAAGAGCACGATAAAGAGAGATAACATGCAGGTCATTTTTTAGAATATAAATATAGAAAAAAAATATCAATACTTCAATATATCATTTTTTTTATTATTATATTACTGAGGTATAATTAAAATATTAATGACACCTACTCCTTGTAATTACGTTTATTCGCGAGAAAAAAATCAAAAATCAATTAAACTAGAATTTTTCTGGGACAGTTTTTAGGAAAACTTTTTTTCTTATGCGTTGCCCTGTCAACTTTATCAATTTTCTAGGATTATCGAGAATTATTGTTCACAACCAAAGGAAGCTTAAATAACTAATTAGATGGCATCATACTTATTATACTGTCTTATGGTACATACTTTCTGATCATAGCCAATTAGGTAAATTACTGCGAAAAAAGTTTATTCTTGGAAAATATATCGAAGTCTATACTGACATTTCAATATCGAACTATCAATATATTCGATTAAAAATATCGGTCAAAAATATCGATACTTCATAAAAATTTAAAAAAAAAAAATCGAATCTTCGGTATATGGATATAATATCAACATCCCTATTTGTAAAGTGATTAATTTGGTTTATAATTACATAATATGGAAGTATCCTTTTGTTGTTTTATTTATAATAAACCTAAACTCAGTAATATTGGACTCAGTAATAAAACAAATTTGGGAATGTTCCAATTGTCAGACTTTTTTCAGAGTTATGTCAGAGAATTATGTTAACGTTGGCCGGGTGCCTTAAAGGATATTATCCTTGGCAAGAGGCGTTGAGGTCCGAACTCGTTAATTACGCCCAATTCGAGGATTTTGAGGTTTTTGAGGGGGAGTGAAACAAACATTATATATAGATAAAAAGAAACAAAATATCAGAGTTTATCAATAGCATTACAATTAAATAATAAATAAAATATAAAGAAATTACTTTTAGAGAAAGAAATGCGTACGTATATGAAACTGACCTCGGACTGGACTCCTTGGGAGCCAAGGCTATCTAGCGGTGTTGACTGGCCTGCCTTGACTGCCCTTGGACTGAACGAACGAATCTTTTTATAGTAAAATATTTTGCTGAAATATGCATTTTACAGAAATAATAATAATAATACAAGGTTATGTTATTTGTGTGCATACTTCAACAAAAATTTGTAAATAACCAACGTAAATAAAAATATTGAAATATTACAACAACACAATACTAGAACATAAATATTGATAATAAGGACCCGTTCGTTACAATTATTTCCATACGGGATACAGAAATAGTTAACAAATGTTTGATTATATTGGAAGTGCCAAAAATATTTTCTTTAAAATTTAGTGATCCAGTAATTGTAGACTGTCACAACAAATGTTATAAAGATTTCACTGCTTTGAAAAAAAAAAAGTATAAAGAAAATTTGGATGACAGTGAAGTTGGATTATAGCTATCTCCATCTACGTCTCTGTTAGAAAAATCAAAGTAAGTCTGATTAAAGAACTCAACCAATCTTTTCGGACTTCCAATTGTCCAATGCTCGAAAATGTCCAATACTTTATTTTGGACATTTTTCGTTTATAAAATAATTTATCTTCCCACATCTTTTTACTGCGTATTAAAGGAATCACATAACCATTTGAGCCATTTTTATACTTAAACCAATTGTCGGGAAAAATTAAATTTTTTTGTAATAAAAATGAATTTTTTAATAAAATTTGCACAAATTCAAAAAATTTTTAAATAATTCTTTACACCGTGATAAAGAGCGGCAAAAAGCATATACGATAGGCTTTGAGTCATTATCCTATCTAAACGGGTTTTCGTGAAAAAGTATTTTTTGTAAACGCAAATTAGCTATATAGTGCAGGATGCTACGACAGACGTTTTTTTTGAATTGTAGCTAAAGTCAGACCCCTATATCTGCCGCCTTTATTTCCCTCTTCCAGGAAGTATATTAAATCCAAAAATATAGATTAGAAAGACGATGAAATGACTTAGCTAGCAATTTTTTTTTTACATGATTGTAATTATTTTTTATAAAATGCAGCGATGTGGACGTCTGCCTTCTACAAATTTTTTATATACTGACTGCCATTAATACTAGTACAGTAACTGAAGCATTTGGCTACCAATTTTTTCGGATGGGATGCATTGGCTTGAAATTTGAACTGTAGCTAGGGAGTAGCCCAAGAAACAAAAGTTATATAATGCCGATGTGTGCTTTCACCCTAGGGGTGGAAGGCACCCCTTCTAGGGGTTGGAAATTTTTTTATGAAAAATAACCTCACCGTTCGATAGAGGGACAAATTCTAAGCAAAAAATATTCTATAAGAATTTTTTGCACAATCAATACTTTTTGAGATATTGGCGCCTAAATGTGGTCGTTTTTAGCCCAAAAAATGCATGTTTTTGAGGGATATTTCGCAAATATCTCAAAAACTACAAGTTTTACATAAAAAATGGTTATGAGCAAAAATAAAGAAAATCAAGTAACAAAGAGATTGCATTCATTTTTATTTTTGTAGGTAGAACACAAGCTAAGTTATGACTCCTTGAAGTTAAAATCGATTTTGACGATAGCTAAAATCGAAACTTTCAATGTCATTTGGAGAAAAAATGAGAGGTTTTTCGAAAAAAACTCATATTACACCTTTTAAAGTACTTGAATAGACCTTTATTTTGAGCTGTGGTAAAAGCCACTAGTATAAAAATTAACGGAGTTACATTCAAAGCAAAATGGTTGTCTTGATTTTTGAGAAAAAAAATTGGTATCAAAATTAATTACTTGACGGCAAACATTGAAGCTAAGCGTAATCCGTCGCCAGTTTACTTTATTCATATATAAACAATGGGTTCTGGGAGTTTGAACGGATTTAGAAGTTTAAATTCGAAAAAATGACTGATATATTCTTGAAAAAAAAATTTAATTTTTAAAAAAATCATAGTTTTTTTCAAAATATTTAAAAAACTAACAAATTTATGAAAAAAAAATTATAGAATGAAAATTGTAGGTCTTTTCTTGCTAAAAAATTGGCTTTTTCGTTCATTTTTGTACGTCCAAATTTGACTGAGTTATGATCATTAGAAGCTCAAAACAGAACGCGAAGACTACCTTTCCTAAGCCCTTTAAACTTACAAATCTAAAAATTGAAGGACTCAAAAAAATTGTAAATCATAAGACTTATAGTGCTTAAAATTTCCTACCAAATGGTTTTTTAAGCGAATTGATAACTTAAAAATTAAAAAAGTTATAGTAAGAAAACCAATTGCATTTTTTCGGTAAAATTTTTGCAGCAGGTAAATTACCATCATCTTTGTATATTTTTTGTATTTTTTTAATAATTTAGTTAAAAAATTTTAAAAATAAATTCAATATACCTAATGAAAAAAAAATTAATTATATCAACATGTAATGTATAATTCACATGCTATTTTTCCATACATATAATTTTTATGCAATTTTTCCATAAAGGGTAGGATTTTTTATAAGGGGTAGTTCTTCTATCAGGGTTTTTGGGAGATTAAAAAGTTACAATATAATCATACATTTGAAAACTTTTAAAAAGTTACAATTCATCATATGTACACCAGTATATAATATCTCAAGCCGTTAATAATCGTTTTCTTCTTTATTTTATTATAAGGGGTGGTTTATTTTTTAACGGTTGCAGCTTTTTAATGAGTGAGAAGTTTTCTAATGAAAAATAAAAGAGATATAATACATTGTGAATGCACCAAAAGGTTTACGCTGCTAAAACTTTTTTCCTATTTTTTCGGAAACAAAGGGGTAGTTTTTAAGAATTTTTTGGGTAGAAAAGTAACTGAATTTCATAAATTATATTAAAAAACTTGAAAGGAATTTTATCCAACATATTTGAACATAAATTGAATCTTTAAAATACGTAAATCTGGACTTTTCTTTTTTTTTAGTCATACAAGGGTTTTTTACCCCTAATTATCAAAAAGTACACATCAAGACAATATAACTTTTAAAGTGTAGGGTCAGATGAGCTGGTATACAAATTTTCAAGAAAATCCATTCAATCCGAAAAAATTGGGAGCTTTTACATTATTTTGTCTTTCAGTGACTGTACTATACAGTATACAAATGGTATACACGATGTTATGATTTAAGGGAGTTCTTTTTTTTGCATTTTCAAAATTTATTTGCAAAAAACTCAGCGCCATCTGAGCTTCGTTCTAACTTTTTCTTATTCGCAGAGTAGTAAACTACATAACATATTACTATCAACGACGATGGAATCATATACCTAAATTGCCATCAGCTCCCTAGCTATTATAACGGACCACATAATATGACAATCCCAAAATATTCTCATAATTTGAGTCAAATGGGACGAGTAGTTAACAAAATATCGACATTTAAAGGAATTTCCTAGTAGCGCTGTGATTACTATTTCTTCAATTGTGATGAAATTCGTAGGGATCCATCTAAGAACCAACTCGCACAATTTCTGAGAATTTCATTAAAATTGGTTGAGTAATTTGGAAGTTATATTACTTGGTAAGATATGACGACACACAAGCGGACAGACAGACACGATACCAAAATTGTAAAGGAAGTTCTAAAACGTAAAATGCGGGTGAAAATTTTCATTTCAGAGGAAAAAATTTTTCATATTTCAAAAACGGCATAATGTTTTCGCTAGTCTCGAAAGCAAAATGTAAAATGTTTAGGTATGTTTAAAAACATAGAGATTAGAGATTATACTACTATTTTCGGGAAAGAGATTGAGAATTGTAGTAAATTGAACTTTTCTAATGGGAAAAAAAATATAGGAGGTATTGTATGCTATACATATTTTTTTTTATATTTATATATTTTATAGTTATTCTAAACTGATTAAATTTATTTTTGCGTAATTTGCATCTATCCTACCTTACTTAGACTATCTTATTAATTACTTTGTGAATAAAGGTGGCTCAAATGCAGGTGTTTAAAAAATTAGTTTCAATTTAATTTGAAGGTAACATATTGAAAGTTTATTTCTTCAAAATACTTAACAAAGGTTCAAAGAATCATCAAAGAAAGTTTATTCTTTTCTAAATAAAAAACAGATCTCTGATAGGGATTTTTCAAAAAAGACGCAATCTCTTCTTACTTTCCCGTACGCTTTATTCCATTTCCGTATTGCGTTACAGATACAATGTACGATAAAATCAAAACAAAAAGAGGATGTAGCATGACCCATCAGAGAATTCTTGTAAATTAATTAGAATAAATTTCAGGATATTCAAATTTTTAACTATTCGAGCGTGAAAACGTAGTGATATCAAAAAAACTTTACCATAATTGTTAATATCTAATATATATATATATATATATATATATATATATATATATATATATATATATATATATAAGTAGGTATGGGGCCACTTGAGCATGGGAAAATTTTTATGCAAATGAGCTAATTAGTTATTCAAATTTTTGGTAATTGGCCCGGGCCAAATTTTGGGGGTTTTTGACCTCTAATTTTGGTCTCGATTTTGGTGATTATTCAAGTTTTGGCAGTTGATCCGTTGACCTTGAGGTCATCTTTATTTTGGCAATTTTTACAATTGGCCCTATGGACCCAAATTTTGACAATTTTGGTACTTTTTGACATTTTAATTTTGGTGGTTATTTGAATTTTTGGAATTAACCCACCACGCCTCATTTTGGTGAGTATATTTCTCGGTAATGGTGTTCAAATTAAATAAAATGCTGTCAGTTGATGGATTCGATCTGGGGTCTTTTTGCTTACGACGCGGTAATGTTAACCGTTGCTCTACGGCACGTATTGACAATGTATGCATTAAATGTGCTAGGTATTCTACACACGAGCGCCTGATAGTTGGTTGATCATGTGATATGTGAGTGTGCTGATAGAAAATTTTCCATTATAAATTCATATATGCATGAACGATTAATGTTGTTTTCTTACTTCTAAGAAAAATTTCCATGGTCATATGTAGAAAAAATTTTTCGATTGCATCACATTGAAATATGTATATCCTTTATGAAATGAAGAAAAAAAGGGAAGGAAAAGCGTATGAATAGAGTTTCTACTGCGGTGGTGGCGGTGGTGATGGTAGCGGAAGTGGTGGTGGGGGTTGCGGCGGTGATGATTGTGGTGGCTGAGGCTGCAGAGGCTGAGGTTGCGGCGGCTGAGGCTGCGGCGGCGGCTGCGGAGCCAGAGGTTGCTACGGTTGAGGTTGCGGCGGCTGAGGCTGCGGCGGTTGAGGCTGCGGCGGCTGAAGCTGCGGCTGCGGCGGCTGAGGCTGCGGCTGCGGAGGCTGAGGCTGCGGTTGCGGAGGCTGAGACTGTGGCGGCTGAGGCTGCGGCAGCTGAGGCTGTGGCTGCGGCGGCTGAGGCTGCGGCTGCGGAGGCTGAGGCTGCGGCGCGGCGGCCGTTTCGGCGGCGGCGGTGTTGGTGGGTGTCTTAAGAGTTTCTATCAACAATCAAACTCTGACAACAATTGCAAATCACTTACAATACAAATGTGCTGTTTAAATATTTTTAAATATACTTTACAGAAAGAATATTACTAAGCATTTAAAAAACTCACCTTTTTAAAAATTTGTCGATAAATATAAATGCAATAAATATTTTTGTAGTACAGGAATATTTATGAACAGCATAAAAATTACGTATTTTAAAAATTGTACCCTAAAACTATACTATTGCTTAAGAGTTTTTAATCAACAATCAAACTCTTACAACAATTGCAAATCAGTTACAATACAAATGTGCTGTTTACCTAAACATCTGACTTGTTCTGATGTAAAATGATTCTTGATATATGTAGCTACGCTATATTAGCTACACTACGTACCGATATCGTAGTCAAGAAGTACTTTCACTTATTATAAAAGTTGAAGTGTTTATGTTTGTCTTTGCACATATGTAATTTCTTGGTTAATTAAAATTCATATCGTTCATTATAATTACTTGTTTTATGAATGTTAATTTTTATTACTTAAACAAGTGGTTTATTAACAACAACAACTGTATATGTATAAACTGTGTTACGAGGTCATCACCATTCAATAATTCATACTATACTCAATATATGTATTATGTTCTTCTGTTACGCCTTTTTTATACAATGTTAGCAAGTTTTTGGAATTTTTATAAGAAGTTATAAATACTTGACCGAATTTTATAAAATAATCTTAATTACCAATGTGTTTTTAATTGAATATCCGAAATTTTTCTATTTCATTAAATATTCATGTTGAAATTTTTATAGCAAATTAATATATATATATATATATATATATATATATATATATATATATATATATATATATATGACCGATTTTATAAATTTTATTAATTACAAATCTTAAGTACAAATAATTATTTACATTTTTTATCCTTGCATTTTTTTATAAAATATTTTGCGGTGACATTATTCTTATGATTTGCAATTAAAATTAAAATCACACACTTAAAGTGACCGTATTTTTAAGGTAACGTAAATTAAAAACACGTGTTTTTGTATGTATATATAGTGCGCGGTAGTCAAAGCAAAGCATTGTTTTATTCAGTCGTTCAGTTGTAAGGTTTGGAGCAATTAGCAAAGAAAATTTAACTTTGTAAGTATAAAATTATTTTCAATTTATCAAACAGATATTTAAAAAACAGATTTTTTATATTATAAAACTGATTTTAAGTAAACATAATTTTACAGAAAATGTCTTATTCTCATTCTAATGATTTTATTCAAAGTGTTCGTGATGAAAATAAAGAAATTAAGAGTTTAGAATTTATGTGGTGGTAAATATAATTTTTACAAATTTTAAACCATCAATTTAAAAATGTAATTTTTATGAAAATTGTGTTTGAGTCAATTATTTGATAAAAATAATCCAACAATACGTTTTTTTACAGAGGAATCAAATACATCGTTCGAGGCCTATTTATTGTTTGCGTGCTGGTTGGAGTTAATAATGGAATTAAACGCAAATAACGAAATAAATGGGTCTGGTAGTGAAAGAACGTCACAAGACATGTCAGAATTATTTAACGAAGTAGATAATGAAGAAATACCGCAAAATATTTTACAAGAATTGTTAGTAGGGATACCTATGATTGCAGATGAATTGATCAACGATATACCTATGACCGAAAATGATTCCGATTCAATGGAAAATTTTGAAATTGTGCCCGAACAAAATTCGAAGTTGCGTCCAGATGAATCAATCAACGATATCTCTATGGCTGAAAATGATTCCGATGCGATGGAAAAATTTGAAATCGTGTCCGAAAATAATACGAGGGTGCGTCGGTTTAATTTAAATGGTCGCAGTATTGTATTTAAAATTAAGGAAGTACCCGAAAATAAAGATGCGTTGGCGTGGGTAAAACAAGGTGTTAACGAAATTATACAGCGTATTACAAAGGACGTTGAAGCGGAGGATAAGGTAGGGCTTACGTTTACAAGCGTCAATTTTGTGAAAGGACCCGCATGGTTAAGTTTTCGCGATGCCAAAGACTTAAGTTTTGAAGATGTTTGGAATTTATTGGGTGCGATTTTTCAAAGTAACTCCGAAGGCTTAGCTACCGATAAATTCCGATTAACTGCTACATATGTAAGACCGCCTCGAGGTAGTGGAAGAGTAAGAACTGCTGCATATAATACATACAAAGAAGAATGTAAAAAACGTCGAGGAATAATTTTTATTACAAATAACGATAATTTGTGTCTTCTGCGGGCGATTGTTGTTGCAAAAGCGCACATAAAGAAAGACGTCAATTTGAAAAAAATTTTAGCTAATCGACACAACATTCAAACAGAAAAAGTTAACAAGCTGTTACATAAAACAGGGTTGGTAGTGCCTGAAAATGGTGCTGGAATCAACGAACTCAGAATTTTACAACAGCATCTAAAAAAATACAAAATTACTGTTTACAAGTACCAAACAAAAGGTCGAGAAGTGATATTTGAAGGAAACAACAACGACGCAATTTACAAAATAAATCTGTTGTTAAATGAAAATCATTTTAGTATAATAACCAGTTTGACTGCAGCGTTTTGTTGTCATTATTACTGCGAAGCTTGCCATATCCCGTATAATACAAGGAATAGACATAGGTGTGGTGCAACCTGTCCGTGTTGTCAACAGGCTCCCCCATGTGCAAAACACAATGTGGAAATTAAATGCGATAGATGTAATAGGGATTTTCGTAGCCAACAGTGTTTTGAGAATCATCGGAAAGAAAAATCGTTGGGTAAAGATACTGTTTGTAATTTGATCAAACGTTGTGATAGTTGTTTAAAAACTGTGAACAAGAAAATCCGAAAGCAAAAGCATGTGTGTGGAGAAATTTTTTGTAAAATGTGCGACCGTTATGTTTCCGCTAATCATTTTTGTTACATTAAAAAGACATTAAGGAACCAAAATTGGACAAAACGTTATTTATCTTTTTTGACTTAGAATCCAAACAAGAAAAACCGCTGAACGAAAACACCGATACAGTGATACACGAGCCAAATTTATGTGTGTACACTCAGTGTTGTGATAATTGTGTTAATGTGGAAACACTGATATTTTGCCAGAAATGTGGATTTCGTCAACATGTTTTAAAGAACAATGTAATTGACACATTTATGAAGCAGCTGTTAAACATAAGAAAAAATTTTAAGAAAATTATTTGCATTGCACACAACGGACAGGCCTACGATCATCAGTTCATTTTAAGGTATGTCTTTGAAAATACACAACTTCGGCCAGATATTATTATGAGAGGGTCAAAAATATTAATGCTGGAAATTGAAAATGTACGTTTTATTGACTCCTTAAACTATTTTCCAATGGCGCTCGCAGCACTTCCTAAGGCTTTTGACTTACCATCGACGTCTAAGAAAGGATATTTTCCTCATTTGTTTAATACGGAGGAAAACAAAGATTATGTTGGCCCCCTTCCAGATGTAACCTATTACACCCCAGAAACGATGAAAGGTACCGATAATATTGAAGAAGAAGATGAAAGAAAAAAATTTTTTAAATGGTACAATGAAACAAAGGAAAACGGGTATATATTTAATATGAAAAAAGAAATTGTAGAGTACTGTACTAGCGACGTCGACATACTAAAAAGAGCCTGTTTAAAATTTAGAGCGGCATTTTTAGAAGAATGCAATGTTTGTCCGTTTACGGAAGCAATTACGATCGCATCTGCGTGTAATTTGGTGTTTCGTCGAAAATTTTTACAACCTAATACAATCGGCATAATACCTCGAGGCGGTTATCGTTTAGCAGATAATCAATCAAAAATTGCACTACAGTGGCTGATATATGAAGAAAACGAACGGGGAATTTTAATTAAACATGCGGGTAGACAGCGAGAAGTAATTCTGCCAGGGACTAATTATAAAGTTGACGGATTTTGTGAAGAAACAAATCAAGTTTTCGAATTCCACGGGTGCTATTATCACGGTCACGATCTTTGTCAACCAACGCGTCGTAATGAAGCATTACATGAAGCACCGGATGATACACTGAACAGCAGATTGGAACAAACAAAAGTAAGAACATGGAAAATACAACAACTAGGTTTTGAAGTCGTAGAAAAATGGGAATGCGAGTTTCGAAAAATGCTAAAGACCAGAACTGATTTAAAATACTTAGAGGATCATCCTCTCATAAATTACGTACCATTAAATCCAAGGGATAGTTTTTATGGTGGACGTACAGGGTGTGCAAAATTATATTATAAAATAAATAACATCGACGAGCAGATTAAATATATAGACATCTGCTCCTTATACCCCTGGGTTTGTAAATATGGAAAATTTCCCCTAGGTCATCCAAAAATATATGTTGGTGATGAATGCAAAGAACTTATCGAAAACGACAATTTAAGTAGTGTAAATGGATTGATCAAATGTAAAATTTTACCACCGCAAAATTTGTATCATCCGGTACTACCAGTAAAACAAAACAATAAACTCATGTTTGTGTTGTGCCGGCTGTGCGGAGAAGAGTGCAATCAAGAAGAGTGTACACACACCGACAAAGAGAGGGCTCTCACTGGAACTTGGGTAGTAGATGAAGTACAGAAGGCTGTTGAATTAGGATACCGACTGTGTGAAGTTTATGAAATTTGGCAATATGATGTTACACAGTATGACAAAGCAACAGACGATGGTGGTTTATTTGCTGATTTCATAAACAAGTTTTTAAAAATGAAACAAGAAGCTTCAGGATGGCCGTCAAGTTGTACCACGGATGAAGAACGAAATCGATACGTAGACGAATATTTTGAAAAGGAGGGGGTTCGTCTAGATTGTGCCAAAATTTTAAAAAATCCAGGCCTACGATCACTCGCCAAATTAATGCTAAACAGCTTTTGGGGAAAATTTGGACAGCGGGAAAACCAGCCGAAAACAAGCATCATTGAAGAGGCAAAGGAACTGTACGACCTACTTACCAGCCCGAGCGTCGATGTTAATTATATACAGGAAGTGAATGAAAATACGATTCTCGTTAACTGGGAGCATAAAGATGAAGCAGCAGATTTGTTATCTACTGTAAATTGTGTAATTGCCGCATATGTTACTACTCAAGCTCGCCTTAAACTGTATAACTATCTTGAAAAATTACAAAATCGTGTTTTATACTACGATACGGACAGTGTGGTTTATATATCAAGAAAGGGAGAATTTGAACCAGAAACGGGTTCATTTTTGGGTGATATGACTGATGAGTTGGAGGAATACGGTGTTGGTAGTTATATTACCGAATTTGTTTCCGGCGGCCCGAAAATGTATGGCTATACAGTGTATTCGACAAGAGAAAACAAAATTAAACCACCCACATGCAAGATCAAAGGTATAACAATAAATTATCAATCCGGAAAACTGGCTAATTTTGATACGTTGAAGCGAATGATTCTGGAAGACGCACCACCGGTCAGTATAGTTTCGCGAAATATACGGCGCACTGAAGATCATACTATAATAACAAAGACAGAGACAAAAATACTTAAACCAACTTTTAGTAAACGTCGACGGATAGAAAATTTTGATTCAGTACCGTACGGTTTTAAAAGACACCGAATAGAATAAACATTAAGTGAAGTTATAAAACAGTGACTCTTATATAAACAAGATAATTTAGTGTATATGTACTTAAACATTCTTGTAAAATAATTGTGTGAGTGTGTGTGCGTGTGTTAACTGATAAAAACGTATGTACTTTACTTATTCAGTTAACAATGACTTTTGTTATTTTGTAAATATTAATACAAATTATTTATTAAGATAATATTAAGAAGGAAATAGAAATAACAACAAACATTATTACCAGTTAAGTAATTTTTATTACTAATCAAATAAAAATTGAGTAAAAAATGTAATTATATATTTAAAATAAATAAAATTGTTTCATATGAAAATTTTCTTGTAACATTTTATAAACATTTAAATAAGTGGTTATCTTCTTCTTGGTCCCTCTTCAGAGTTGAAACACATTTGATGCGATTGTATTTTCGCCATATCTATATTACATCTTTCAAATCTATCCATTGGTTTGCCGCGTCCGAAAATCCAAGCCATTTCACGTATGCCTTGTCCTTAGTCTTTTTTAACACCTTTTCCACTAAATACACATCCGGGTACTTCACTTTCTGGAGTTCTTCGTTATAGAAACCACCCTGTATTGGATTACCTTGATAATCCTCCAATAGGTATGTAACCGGGTTAGTTAATTGTACCTTAATTATTTTAAAAAGTTCAGTTGACCACGATGGTAGATATCCTTTGTCAAATTGGGATTTATACTTGCTAATACGAACAATATCGCCGACTTTATATTTTGGTTTATTTGCAATTTTTACATAACTGTAAACGGTTGAAAGTAGTTTATCCTCCTTACTTGGTGTTACATCACGTGGTCGCATTTTTATTGTTCTATGCTTACGTGAATTGTAGTCATCTACCAATTTGCTCAACATATCAATCCAGCGATACGATCCGTTGTGACTAAACATTTTCCACATTTCAGTTTTAAGTGTTCTGTTAAATCTCTCCACTACTGATGCTTTTTTCGTGGAAAATGTCGAATAGTGGTTGATGTTGTACTTGTTCATGAGTGTTTTAAACAGCTGATTTTTAAATTCTGAGCCATCGTCAGAATGCAAGTTTCGGGGGACACGTCCTTGCTTAAGAACCGATTCAAAGGCGGCTGTCACCTCTTTTCCAGTTTTATTTTTAACAGGGACACACCAAGCATACTTAGAAAATACGTCAATTATACTTAACAGGAAAGCGTATTTTTTGTTCACCGAAGCATAAGTTCCCATTTCAATTAAATCACATTGCCAAAGATCATCAATTCCTTTCACAATTACATGTCTCCTTGGAAAATTCTTTCGCGCTGGTTTGTGTATTTCACGTACCACTTGCCATTTGCTCATTTTTACTTTTTATATTGATTAGTTTAATAAGTTGTTGATTAATCTCTTCATAAAACTTTAAAATTTCGCCAAACCCTCGTTCCACCTTTGACAGTCGTTGATCTAATACCTTTATTGCTTCTTGCGTTTGAGTTATAAATGAATCGGGTAGCTCTTTTGTTGCTGCAGCTAACTGTTCTTCTACAAACCTTTTTAAAAATTTTAAATTTACCACATCTTGATCATCGGCCGGATCCCTTACATTTGTCAGTTGTCTGTGCCCAATATCATAGTTTCCCATACGTGTCAACTTCAACCCAATTTGTTTAAGAAGTTCCTTTTTAATACTTTTGTCATAAACTCGACCGTATTTATCTATAATTATCTTTTTGTTACGTGTACGGCCAAATTTATCCATAATTACTGAATAATATCTGCCTCTCTCAGTTCTTCGATGATAGAAACTATTTCGTTATTGTGTGCAGAGTGCCCAGCTTGTTTTGATGCCACTAGAAGCCGTAGTCTACTGACTAGTTCATTCGGGTCGTCCCAGTATATAAAGTCCTTTTTCAAATTGTTCAACTGCATCAAACCATGTCCAGATTTTGGAGTACCACCGACGCTACTGAAATTTGGAGCACTTCCAACACGACTTCTTGTGTCATATATTCTTCTGGGTATTGCCTTTTTAGTGGAACTAATTGGAAACAATCGACTAACAATGTTTTGGTATTTATCACTTTTATTACCTTGAATTTGCTCGTTTGGATCATAATATCGTCTGTGAGCATTCGTTTGCTTTAAAATTAATTTATATTGATTCAGATCTGCTTCTGTATATAGTCCTTTTGTCGGTTCCTTCATGAAAATTAACTCGTATAAACCAGGTGTCCCCATATACCTAATATCACCAATCACAATATCGTTGCCGTCTATTTCAAACGGTAAATTCCCCAACATCAATTGTTCACCTTTTCTGTACGGTCCAAAACCCGAATCTATTTTGTCATTCTGTTCAATATATATCTCTATATATTTTCTTGGTAATGGTTCAAAAGCATTAAACAAATATTCTTTGTCTTTAGGTGTTATCCTCAAGGCACGAGCAGTACTCTGTGCTGATTTGGCTAATTTCGGCGTTACAAGTACATTTTGTTGTTGCCGTTGCCGCACTTTTGGGTACGATTCAAAAACATCTTCTGGATACGATTGAGAAGCATCTTCCGGAAAATCCTGTGTTAAAATATCTTGGTATTCCTCTTCCTGCTTTGTTGGTAAAAAGTAGTTTTCAGCTCGTGATTTCTTTTTAGGCGTAAACGGGTCCATTACTTGTGTCTGTTCTTCTTTTGTTTCCACTTTGAATGGTTGTTTTTTCTCATCGCTTAACTTTGTTACTATTTCTTTAAGAGGTGCGGTTACTGGTTCTAGTGTACTTTGCAACAACATATTCGATTCAATTTTCCCAGACCGTAAGGCATTGAATTTTTTTCGTATATTATTTGTTGCTTTTATAATATTTTTCTTAACAATCTTCTTTTTTATACTCTCTTTTTTATCCATTTTGGCGACTGTTTTCTGCAACAGTTTCTCAAATACTGAGAGTGTATTTTATCATCCACTATATTTATAAAACAGCTAAACAGCTATACTGAATTAAACGGATCTGATGAGCTAAACAGACCTGTTTGGTTTAAACAACTGGTTAAAAGCTGTTTTCATCGTAATTTTAACCCAATTAAACAGAGCAGTTATTTAAAACAGACCTGTTAAGTTAAACAGCCCTGTTCGGCTTAACAAACCAGTTCAGAGCTGTTTTTATTGTAATTCTGACCCTTTCCAGAAGCTGTCAAATTTGTTTCGGTATCTTCTGTTGTGAATATCATCTTCTTTACAGATAGTTAAGAATCCATATCTATCGCGCCAACATTCTTGACACAATTCTTTGAATTGTACGAATGACATGTCGGAATTGACATGGTCGTCGAAAATATGTCTGAGATTAAGGTCATCGTGTTTGAAGACGGCAATAAAATTAGTATTGTCCCGCACATGATGCTTCGGCGCTGCTGTATACGTTTGTGTTAAGTAAAAACAATCATCGTTGTAGTGCCGGGAGTGGCAAAAATATTCTTCTATTACGGCTTTCTTTTCCCGCGCAGATACATCATCAAATATTATCAACGAATATGGTAAAGCATCGCTTGGTGGTATGACGTCATCATTATTGGAGAATGTAAAATAACCCAAATCTTTAACAGCTTCGGTGATTTGTTTTAGATATTTATATTTCGGTTGTTGTAGTGATTTGGAGTAGATGTATATGTTTTCAAATGTCAATCCATTGGGGTGTTGTATGAGTGAAATAAGTAACGACGTCTTACCACATCCACTTGGGCCACAAATAATTGCTCTAATATTCTTTGGTAATAACGGACCGTTTTTCTTAAAGTTGTTGTTACTATCGTCCGATGAAAATTCAAAATTGTTTACCGGTAATTTTTCTTGCTGTTTAACGAATGAAGAGGAAGAAGACATCGTTGGTGTTAATTGAATTAAGTTATTTTTCATACTAATCAGTTAAGTTAGATTTCAAATATATTTATATTGTCTATATATAGCTTAAAATTCATTTTCTAATCTCAGTTTTACTTAAAATGTCTGTGCGAAAACAACGAGCCGTCAGTTGTAAAAGGACAAGCGGTGTGAAAACAACTGGTCGCGGTCTAATAAATTCTGCAATAAATAAGCTACCATTTGAACTACATTTACCTGGCTACCAGTATTGTGGACCTGGAACTAAACTACGAGAACGATTGTTGCGTGGTGACCCAGGTATCAACAAATTGGACGCTGCGTGCAAAGAACACGATATTGCCTATTCACAATTTAAAGACATAAAAGATCGACATAAAGCCGATTTAATTTTGGCTAATAAAGCGTGGGAACGAGTCAAATCATCAGACGCAAATTTTGGTGAACGAGCAGCTGCTTGGGCTGTAACAAACGCGATGAAATCTAAAGTAAAATTGGGAATGGGTCATTCGAAAAAGAAAAAAATAAATAGAAAAGGAAAGAAAATAATATTTGGTGCGGGAATTCGTAACATAAGAAGTATACTGAAGAAAAACAAGCCGAAAACTATTAAAGATTCAATCAAAATTGCACTGAAAGCCGCTAAAAATATTTTCAAGAAAAACAAGAATCAGTTTACATCACCTAGGATTATTCCACTTCCAAAAACTGGTGGAATTTTACCGTTTCTAGTTCCACTTTTTGCAGGTTTGTCCGCTGTTGGATCGCTTGCTGGTGGCGCTGCTGGTGTTGCGAAAGCAATTAATACTTACAAAACAGCACAGAAACAGTTAGATGAAAATCAAAGACATAACAAGATGATGGAAGCGATCGCTCTTGGATCAAAATCTGGTACTGGACTTTATTTGAAACCGTGCAGAAGAGGATGGGGACTTTTTATCGAATCAAAAAACCACTAAGCAAGCTACCCAATAGACCGTTAACTGATCGCGACATCTATCGGTTTGGAAACACACATTTACCAAATTTCCGTGGTGTATTTATGAGAGATGAATTGCCAAAGCGACCATGGAGAAATGAGTGTGGTGTTGTTAATTTAGATAGTTCATTTGGACCCGGAAGTCATTGGGTAGCATACGCAAAAAACGGCAAGAATGTGGAATATTTTGATAGTTATGGAAATTTACCACCACCTACTGAAGTTGTGAAATATCTTCGTGGAACCAAAATAAAATATAACTATAATGTTTATCAAAATTATAATGAGTTTAAGTGTGGACATCTTTGTTTGGAATTTTTATGTAACAAAAACAATTTTGCATAAATAAATATGATTGTAATGTATAACCTAGTTTTATTTGTATCTTAAACATCATGTCGTTCACATTAACTTTAAGTGGAGACTCATCAGTATTAACTGCAGATTATTTTCCACCT
This sequence comes from Brachynemurus nebulosus, assembly GCA_035578155.1. NCBI lineage: Eukaryota > Metazoa > Arthropoda > Insecta > Neuroptera > Myrmeleontidae > Brachynemurus > Brachynemurus nebulosus. Next base: position 119,153,033 of record JAPWDM010000001.1, on the reverse strand, counting down.
ATCGAATTACCTGGTGATTACGTTTGCGGACTGGTAAATTTCGAGACGTATAATTCTGTACCAAATGTAGATGAAACAAATAATTTGTTTCATTTTGGTGATAACGATGAAAATCCACACATCATCGAGATACCTGTTGGTAATTATGACTTAGAAGATTTGGAAGCTTATATAGATGATATGTTAACAAGAAGTGGTAAGGCAAGTGCTAATGCTCAACTTTTACTGCGCGCGAATAACAACACATTGAAAAGTTCAATAAAATGTACGGAGACAATGCATTTCGATAAAGAACGAAGTATTGGATCGTTGTTAGGTTTTAATAAACGAAAATTGGAGAAGTATCACTATCATAATTCGGATAAGCCAACAAACATTATGAAAGTCAATCTGGTACAAATTGAGACGAATATTACAACAAACAGCTACCTGAACAACATACGAGCGCATAATATATATTCATTTTCCATACAAGTTGAAGCTGGGTATAAAATAAGTGAGTCGCCGAGTACAATCATCTATATGCCCGTGAGTGTGCAACGGATAACATCTCTAGTGCTACGTATTGTGGATCAGGACGGTGATTTGATTAATTTTCGAGGCGAAACGGTAACGGTTAAATTACACTTAAAACCAGCATAAGAAATGTTGGTATTTAACGAAGAGAAACCCGTACAATCAAACAGTTTACAACTTACCACAAATCTGAGCAGATCGTTGACAAGAAAGAGACCATTAACGTTAGCAAACGCAAATTATCTACAACAGTTGGGCTTGATTTTGAAAAAGAAGAAGAAGAACAAGAAGAGGAAAAATGAATAATATTTTAAACATTAACACGGCTCTTAATTTTGATGAAAGCATTTCGAAACTAGAAGAGCATGCGTATTCACCGTTTTTGAATACTTTTGGTAACAACGACGAAATTAAAATTTGTATACAGAATCAAAATTTAACTTTATTACCTCACAAAAGTTATCTATACATAGAAGGACAGCTGTTGAAGAGTGATGGAACGGTTTCGGCTACAGCTGAGTTAAGCAATAACTCAATGGCTTACCTGTTTGAAGAAATGCGATATGAACTAAACGATGTGGAGATTGATCAATGTAAATACGTTGGTCCAACAACTACACTGCTGAATTATCTATCATTAAATAAAAATCAAGGTCAACAATTACAAAACGCGGGATGGTGTGGTCCAGATGAAAAAGTCAAAGGATCCGATAAAGGTTACTTTAACTTTTGTCTACCACTGGATCGAGTGTTTGGTTTCGCTAACCATTATAAAAAAGTTATTATTAATGCAAAACATCAACTGATTATGATTCGCGCACGAACGGATCTTGACGCAATTGTTTCAACAACGGATGACGTCACTTTCCATATACACAAAATCCAATGGATGGTTCCGCACGTAACTGTCTCTGATGAGTCGAAATTAAAGTTACTGGAAATTGTGGAAAATGGTCAAGATGTACCGATCGCCTTTCGCACTTGGGATATGCACATACAGCCAGCGATTCCAACAACGAAACACAACATTTGGACTGTGAAAACAACGACTCAGCTGGAAAAACCACGTTATATAATATTCGCGTTACAAACAGATCGACGTAATAAAAAAGAGAAAAACGCTAGCATTTTTGATCATTGCGACCTCTTTGATGTGAAGGTGTATTTGAATTCAGAAAAATATCCATACATAGATCTGAATTTAGATTTTGCGAATGATAAATACGCGCTAGCATATCACATGTATTCAAAATTTCAAGAAGTATACAATGATTCGAAAAAAACGACGAATGAACCACTGTTAAATCGAAAAGAATATAAAAATATGGCCCCCATTATGTTTATCGATTGTTCTCATCAAAACGAATTTCTGAAGAGTGGATCGGTGGATATACGAGTTGAATTTAAAACATCAAAGGAAATACCAGAAAATACATCGGCATTTTGTTTATTGTTACATGATCGTATAGTCCAATACAATCCATTGACGAACATCGTCTCAAAATATATATAAAAGCCATAGTCAACTTCAAAGCCAATCATTCTTACTTCAGACCTTGCATCAGCAGCAGCATCACTACAATGACCGACGTGGCGATTGTTGATTTCCAAAGCTTTCAAAATACAACGAAAGCAACTTATTATATAAAAGAACTGGCTATACTGAAGTTTGATTCTGGTAAAAATTATTACAATGACGACTACGTACTACAACATTACACTTTTAAACCACCATTTGCGTTCTGTTGTTTGAGTGTAAAAGATCAACAAACCGCTCGATGGTTACGAAAGCACCATCACGGATTTTCCTGGATGGATGGTCACATTGACTACGATCAATTGCAATATATTTTAATGGATTCTTTGCATTCAACTAGAATCATCTATGTCAAGGGTGGAGAGAAAGTTAAATGTCTTAAGCAACTACTACCATCAATGTGCATCATCAATCTTGAAGAAGTGCTAAACTGTCCAAAGCTACAGACCATGGTGACAACTTACAACAGCCCTCGGTGTGGAAGTCATTTATTTGGACATTGTGCATTACAAAACGTTATATCTACGTACAAACACTATTGTTATAATATGTAACTGAATATTGTTCATTGAAAAACGTTACATCTATGTGCTGTCACTATTGTTATGATTTTAATAAAAATAATTTTTAAAAAAAATAAGTGTGTTTTTATTTTTAGGAAATAGGGATATACATAAACAAATAAAAAAATATATATATTTTTCAAAATATTTATTAACAAACAATATAAAATAACAAACAATTTTTAATTATGATTAACATACATAATTATATTATTCTATTAAGTTTCGTGGAGATTTGGATATCCATTTTTGTTGAATCTCTTTGATAGAATCATTCCATTGGTTTCTTTAACAATTCCACTTGATTTAAACGCTACAAGAAGGATCATAGTGTGCAGAATTGTAATATTCCATTAAGTTAATTTCCCTGAATTCTATCGAGAAGGTTTTTCCTACAACGCCGGTGTTGACTACAGCCATGTTGGGTGAGTTTTTCAACCATTCAAATTTTTGGGTCTCCATATTGTCGAATCTCATTGGTAGTGATACATATCCATTTTCCAACTCCAGAACAGTTTTCATTTTCGTCGGATCAAATTTTGACTGTAATTGCCTAATTCCGACAATTTTATACAGCTTGTTAATAACCATATCACCCAATTTTATCCACGGTTTCACCTTCCCGGTTTCATTCAATTGCCTCAACAATTCCATAGTAACGCCACGATCTTGCTGAGGGAGAGCAGCAGCAGCAGTAGCAGCAGCAACAGCAGCTTCGTATGTGTTAAATTCCATTTTTGCAGCAACAATTAAATTTTTCACAATTAAACACCAACAATTAAATTTTTCACAACAATTAAACTGATAAAAACAACTGATGAGTTTTGGAGATAACTATAAAATTTGTGAGTAATGAAGAGTTTATATAGAGAAAAGTCACGTTGTTTAGACATGTGATCACAAAACAAAAAGTTTCCAGTAATTGTTCTAGAAAATCATGTGCCCTAGTTACACCTAGCCTACATAACCAAGGTAAAATGATGCAATCAAAAATTTTTTTCTACATATGACCATGAAAATTTTTCTTAGAAGTAAGAAAACAACATTAATCGTTCATGCATATATGAATTTATAATGGAAAATTTTCTATCAGCACACTCACATATCACATGATCAACCAACTATCAGGCGCTCGTGTGTAGAATACCTAGCACATTTAATGCATACATTGTCAATACGTGCCGTAGAGCAACGGTTAACATTACCGCGTCGTAAGCAAAAAGACCCCAGATCGAATCCATCAACTGACAGCATTTTATTTAATTTGAACACCATTACCGAGAAATATACTCACCAAAATGAGGCGTGGTGGGTTAATTCCAAAAATTCAAATAACCACCAAAATTAAAATGTCAAAAAGTACCAAAATTGTCAAAATTTGGGTCCATAGGGCCAATTGTAAAAATTGCCAAAATAAAGATGACCTCAAGGTCAACGGATCAACTGCCAAAACTTGAATAATCACCAAAATCGAGACCAAAATTAGAGGTCAAAAACCCCCAAAATTTGGCCCGGGCCAATTACCAAAAATTTGAATAATTAATTAGCTCATTTGCATAAAAATTTTCCCATGCTCAAGTGGCCCCATACCTACTTATTTAAATTGCTTTGCTTACGACCGTTTTTAACAAAGATACAGCCATTCGAAAAATCGCTAAAAATTTGGAATGTTTTTTGATCCTTTAATTTTCCGCTAGTGTATATATATATATATATATATATATATATATATATATATATATATATATATATATATATATATATATATATATATATATACACTAGCGGAAAATTAAAGGATCAAAAAACATTCCAAATTTTTAGCGATTTTTCGAATGGCTGTATCTTTGTTAAAAACGGTCGTAAGCAAAGCAATTTAAAGCCGGAGGTTTCTAGTTTCGAGATCTTGCGATAAAAAAAATTTTCAAAGCAACGTGTGTGGCGCAATACTAATAAATACATTGAAAAAATTTTCTAAGAAATGTTTTCACTAAGAAATTTTCTTTTTTTTATAAATTTAAATACTGTTATTGATAAAAATGTGAAAAAAGCTGAGAATTTTTTTTTTTCATTTTGTTGAAGATTATGAAAGTTTAAGATCAAAAAAATGATCCTTTAATTTTTTCAAAAATTCAATCGAATGAAACACAAAAACGGCTGGATAGATTAAACTGAAACTCGGTGGGGTTTTTGTGGGTATATTGAACTGTAAAAGGCACACTTAACATTAGCGGTCTTCTCAAAGTTTTTAATTCAACGCTTGATTTTCCAAAGAGCCACCAAAAGCTCTTTATTTCTTGATTTTTCAAATTCATGTAAAATATGCAAAAAAATTTTTTTCTGAAAAAGCAATGGCTAATCCTTATAGAGAATTTATTCGAGTTTTTAAAACACCCGTTCAATTTTCTGTGTGATCATTGGTTGCTGAGATATCGATGGTCAAAGACGAAATGATCCTTTTCCATTCAAAGTCCGATATCTCAACGAGAAGTGGTCGTATAAAAGTCTATAAAAAAGCAAATTAAAGCAAAAGCGAGTGAACAAGTTGTCCGGTCCATATGGTGGTTAAGTCGGAAAAATTTTTTCCAAGTCCGTGGACCAAAAAAAAAAAAAAAAAAAAAACGACAAAATTTCGAAAATTTTTCTTTTCAGTGTATTTCAATTTTTTTATCGCAAGATCTCGAAACTAGAAACTTCCAGCTTTAAATTCCTTTGCTTACTACTCCGATACGACCATCTTTCACAAAGAGACAGCCATTCGAAAAATCGCTAAAAATTTGGAATTTTTTTTTTATTCTTTAATTATTTCCGCTAGTGTATATACTATGTGAGTTTTTCGAGAGTTGCCATTTTTATTACAGCCAAACCGTTGATTTAATCGAAAAATTGTTCAAATAAGAGTGCTAGATATCGACGGGGGAAGCGATTGCTGTAATCAGGAGCTTTGTAGCTCTTATGTTGTTCGAGCTATGATGCAAACTTATAGTTTTTTAAATGGAAACGTATGTTTAAAAGTTTTTCAAAAATTTGTTTATGATTCAAAACTACCAGTAACACTTAAATTTTCATTATTTTATCTCATATTTTTGAGTAATTACGTTTTAAAAATCACACTTTTAAATTTCGTACTCAAGTGCTTGCAAACGATTAGGATTTTACGTAATTTAAAAAGGTATTACGTTTTCCATCGGAAACTAAAATTATTAAATAGATTAAATTATCATATAGAAATGATAACTAAATACAATAAGGAAATAGAATTTCAGTTTTAATTCACTGAAAAATAAAAAAATAAATACTCCAAAAAGTCACTGTTTAACAGATACATAGACGTCTAAACATATTTTTATAGTAAGTATTTTTAAAATAACTGAATAGTGAAAAAACTTCTTTTTTTTTAATTTGGTTTTTAATAAAAAGAAAATACTATCGAATTTCAAATAATTTTACACTATTTGAGTACATTTATTAATAATATTTTCGTTTATAGTTAACCTCACTTTGCTATTATTAAGGTCCGATTTACATTAACGCTCTGTTCTCACTCCGGTATCACTCCGCTCCAGGTTCGATAAAATATTCTTACACAATAAACAATGAGTGTATTCACATCATCGCTCTGATATCGGTCCGACATCAGTCGCGGTTCGCTCCCGTTTCAATACCACTCCAATATCAATACCACTCCGGTAATATTTTATTGGAGCGATATCAGACTTGTTATGGCTTGTACCTATAGTGTGAACACTTTTTTGATTCCACTCCACTCCGCTTGCATTCACTTGTTATGAAAAGATATTTGTATCGAACTCAGACCGAACTGGGAGTGTACCCAGAGTGGCATTATAATGTGAATAGAGAACGAATGGGTACCAGCATGATATCAGCACTGTAATGTGAACACAACAAGATTATATCGAATCGGGAGCGTAATGATATCGGAGTGAGAGTGGAGTGATAATGTAAATCGGGTCTAAGAAACGCCAATGCCGCTTTGTTGTATACATGTATTTTATTGCCAACTATTGTTCTCTAAATAAATAAAAAATAAATATATATTTCAGTAAATTAATGAATAATTTCAAATTCTTTTTAAATTAATTTACTTTAAATACTAATCTTTTAAAGTAATTTGATTTTATTACACAAAAATGTTAAAAACTTGAAATACAAACATCTATATTCATCCGATATCTATATTCCAAAATCTGAATTACTACCATTTATGCTATAGATACAATAGTGGCAAAGGTCCTTTTCTTGAATGTAATAGAAATGTAACCGACCAAAACCCTTTCGATTGAACTAGCCTCAAATACATATGCGTATTTTTACCGCCTAATTGATAAATTAAAGAAAAATTCAAAAAATAAACTTGGGTAAAAAAATTTTTTTTCTTCATTTATGTTATTAATTGATGCATTAGATCAGTTTTATCAAAAAATTAACATATAATCTCATTTAAAAATCTATAAATTTGTATCATAGCTCGAAAACCATAAGAGCTATAAAGCTCCTGACGATAGCAATCGGTTGCCCCCCTCGATGTCTACAACTCTTATTTGAGCAATTTTTCGATTAAATCAACGGTTTGACTGTAATAAAAATGGCAACTCTCGAAAAACTCACACAGTATATATATATATATATATATATATATATATATATATATATATATATATATATATATATATATATATGTATATATATATATATATACGTATATAAAAAATAAAATATAAATTTACTTACACTGTAGTAAAGATCATCTAGTGCAACCAGAGTGTAAACATAAAATAAAATAATTCCACTATGTGAAGTAAAAATCGAAAGTAAAGGCAATGGAAATAAATTATCTAACACGATTGCCGCACAGCTAAATACTAAGCCAGTGAGAAAAATCAAATAAGAACTCCATTTTAGAAAAGTGGACGGATTGTAATAGTCGTTCATAAAATTAAAATTATAATAAAGAGCTGAATATATTTCCCGCACCTTTGATAATGTAAAAAAATTATTTAAGTGTTTAGAGTATTTTAAGTTTTTTGTTTTAAAAAAATGCATTGGCAATTTGTTGGATATAGATTGATCCAGTATAGAAAAAATATTTTCCTGATTATAATTGCCATTTTGATGTCGTACTGGTTCTACAATTTTAGTTTTGATAAATTCATTAATTTCTTTTAATATATACTTGTAGATATTAAAGTTTTCTATGAACATATAGATTCTGCAAAGAATTACAATATTGCAATAATAAATCAAAAAGTGTTTAACATAATCTTCAGCAATTAATTCGTTACTATTTATTATTACATCGTAAACAATATTCAAAATATGTAAAATTGTTTCTAAACAAAGAAAAATTGTAAAAGAATATAAATCGTTTTCAATTTTACTTTTAGTTTTGTATGAAATTAAATTAACAATTGTATTTTTACGTTGAATTTCAAAGATCCCTTCTATTTCTTTCTTAAAACAAGGAAATTGAATAAAAACTTCTATGTAAGAGGCAAAAGCGTAGAAAATATGGAAACAAAACGCATATGTCAAAAAAATTACTACATCATAATTTAGAAATTTTTTGTCAATGAGGCTAAAAACATAAACTGAACAGCTCAAAATGTTAACAAAATGAACTATGGTAATAATTAAACCACAATTATCGTATTTTATGACACAATCATAATCTTCTGTTAAATGTTGACAGTGTAACGTGAATGGAAATAGCCCGATGAGACGACATAAAATAAAATACTTCTTTGTTGCACAAACATAACAGAATTTCTCTTCAGTTGTAGAAATGTTGTTGGAGTTCATGTTGCTTTACTCATAACTTCACTAGCAAATAAAATAAAATTTCAATTTATTTTGTGGTACCCCCATATTCATTTTTATAATTAAAGATTTTATCAATTGATTATATGTATAAATATTTCATAAACTCTAATATGAGATCTAATTACTTTACATACAGGTGTCCCAAAAGTCAACGATATTCCTTGGAAGAATAATAGAGCAGCTCATGCCTGACCAGAATATCAAAATATTGTCTGGTAAAATATCGTTGCTTTTCGGCATATTTGCAGTTTTATGGATTTCAGGAAAATCGACAATTTTGATCAAATTTTCGAGTAATACAGCTGCTTCAAGACCTGATTTTCTGAAATTCTAATTTTTATTACGTAACCCTTTTTTTATTAGGAATTACACTAGATCAACATAAGTTATGTTATACATAGTGGTGATAATAATTACAAATATATTAGCACATGCTAATATATAACAAATATAATAGCATATAAGATGTAAATGTCTCCTAGGATGTAACTTGTATAGGTATGTCCGTGTACGTTACATTATGTGTGTTAGAGGTACAGTATGAGCCAAAACTACTGACAATGAGTTACATTTGTGGTAGTTTTCTTTTTAGTCTTTTGTTGATAGGAATATTACAAAGTTCACTATACACGTTAATACCACATTCACGTAACTTAGAATAGAATTTCACTGAGATCCGATGGATATATTTTGTGATCGTTTCGATTTTGAGTTCTCTGTGGATTTGAGAATTGCGAAGAAACCATGGTGCTTTTAATATAGTTCTAAGTACGCGGATTACGTAACCCTGAAGAATCCTTTGGATTGGTCGTTTTGGTCCCATTTTGTGACCACTCCGGTTTCTGGATTTAAATTCACTCGATTTTTCTTTACTGGGGTTGCTTAAAGAAGAAAGTCTATGCAAAACCAGTGAATAATTTAAATGAACTAAGACATCGTATTAATGAATGTGTAAGAAGACCTTTTTTAAAAAGATACCGCGCCCACATTCGGCTTAGCGGTAGACAGTTTGAACACATTCTTTGATTTTCAATATTATTTTTAATTTCAAATAAATATCTGCGTACCTACTTTAATTTAATAACTATTTTCATTCGAATTCCTATTTTTTTGTTATTGTCACTATCTATATCACTCTAACCAATTTAAATCTACTACCTACAAATTTTCTATCTTTGATCATCATCTATCTTCGGTTTACGCAGGCGCAAAAACGTTTGCAAGTAACTGAAATAATTTAAAATAATTTATCAATTTATCGATGATAAATCAATAATTTATCAAATTGAAGTAAAATAGCAATACCTTTTTTTCTAAAGTAAAGCGAAACAAATGTTACACCATTTTAAAAACTACAATAAGGCCATGCGCCCACGAGCGACACTTATCACGGTGACTGTTTTGTCACTCTTATCAAGTCTATTTGTTAGTTAATTATGGTGCTGTGCACACGCAGCGACACGACAACTGGGTGACTTTTTTGTTCGCTGGTACGCGGACATGCCTACGACAAAACTGTCACCGTATCCATTAGTATCAATACAAGTGCGCACAACGGTGAAAAAACTGTCGCTCTGACTCAGTTTAAGGGTGATTGTGAATTTTTTCCGCAAACTAATTCCGCCCAGAGGTCTCCACTGTCTGTATTTTTGAAAAAAATGTATAATCAAATATATTTGAAACAAAAAACTGTCAACAGTTAATTATTTGAAAAATATATGTATTGGATGTACAAATACATTCATACTGATTCATACACTTATACGTATACAATATGTTCTACTATCTCAAAGATCTATTTTTCTTAAAGTTCCATATTATCAACGAGGGAAAGAATGCAGTTAAACCAAATTGTAAAGTGGCCCCCACACACTCAATAATATTGCACAAAATTTGATCTTATATAATATTATAGATTAATTGTAGATTATATTGAAGAGATATACGATATACAACTTTATTTGTTTATAAGTTTCAATTTTTTTATTGTGTCATCTATTGTGCCTATAATTTGAACCAGTTTAAATTATTAATTTGTAAAAAGTAATTATTTATTGCATCGCAGCATTATTATCAGTTAATCATTTAACATTTTGAATCAAAAAACAATTTTATTATCGTCTAAAGAAGACTTTAATAAATTGCACAAGCTGGTTGCATAATATTATTGAGCGTGTAGGGTCTGCTTATACTTAAAGGTGCTACAAAGACCTTTTTACATATAGGTATACATACATATTGCATACGCATATTATGTATACAATACACATGTGTAAAAGATTGGTATGCATTGAATATTACATTACCTATGGTGTTCCAAAATCCAAATATTTCATTCAACACTATATAGATTCCCGTAGACAATTTTGTAAATATATATAGGGTAGACGTACCCAAACTCGGTTTAGACTAAATGTAAGCCATTCATATTTTTCTTTAAATAATAAGAAATTTATTTTCTATAAAGACAGCTTCTTTCAATTTATTTTATTTTATATTATTTGCTAGTGCACAATAAATTAATGTTTAAATGTCTGCAAGTGACAAGTGTGTACACTTTTAAAAGGAGGTGATTTTATTGAAAAATCCTTAGTTTGATACATTGTAAGCGTTAAATAGTTTATTTTGCTTTTTCAAATTATTTTGAATAATTGTGTAGATTTATATTATTAACATTAAATAAGTCTAGAAAGTATTTTTTTTTAAATCTCCAAATCAATATTTTATTTGTGTATGGATCACTTTTTACGGTAAAAATTAAACCAATTTTACAAACGGAATAAAATTATTCTTTATTAATAAGTATTGAAAATTGAGAAGTGATCCGTAGGTTCTCTATTAATTCGTATATAGTTGTTTATATATGATACTGTATTTTAAAGATACAAAAATGCTTTACTGGTCAACTTTTGGTGCATTCATCCTATAAAGACTTTGTTTCACATAATTATGCATGCATATACAATGTACATGCATATACATATACATGGAGAGACCTTTCGTACAGAGACCAAGAGTTATAACTGAAGCCTTTTTTGTTAGAAAAAAAGGAACAGTGCGGTAAGGACAGAAATAAAAAATCTAATTTCCACTCCACCGCAGCTATTTTCAAAAAGATTTTTCTTAGAATAGACTCATTCGCTAGAACAAATGTAACTTGACGTCCTGACGTTGAGTTTTTTTTTTAAATTTTACATCGTATTCTTGTAAATTGCGAAAAAGAAGCTAGACAAAAATGGAAATTTTTAGCAGCTTCTAGCACTGACATGAAACAAAAAATTGAAAAAAGGGCTTCGTCAGGACGTAGATTACACTTTCAATTTTCATATTTGAAAATTTCATTTCTTAATTTCCAATAGTTTATGCGGTGGAATGGAAGAAAACAAGGCATATTTTTGATCTTCTTGTGTATTTTCCGGACAAATAAATTTTCTTAGAATTTTTTGGAAATTTTTTACTAGTTTTAAATACAATGTAGAACGTTAATCAAAAACAAAAAATCAAAAAAGAAAATGTGTAAAATTTTTTAAGTTCACCCTTAAAGGACGTATATATGGTATATTACATATCATTTTGCAGATAAATACAATTATATAATAATTAATATACATATATTTTGTTTGGTTGAAAACTGAATATTGAAAAACTTTAGGCAAATGCAGATAAGGGAAAAAAATTAATCTTATGTCCCATCTACTTATTTAAAGTATAATATACAAGAAATATTCCTAAATTATATTTAAGTAATTTTCCCAATTACTTGTATAATTTTCAATTCGTGATAACATTAGCCATTAGCTACAATAGAATTATATAGCTTGAGGTGGAATAGATAATCTCATATTCGAATTTTTGTAGGTTATTGCAGGTCTGAAAATACTTAATAATTCGTCAAAACTTTTGGTACCCATCCTAAAATAATGGAAAAATTGTTTCGGATATTCTCGCAATTTTTTATACACGGTGTAAAATTTTCCTCTTAATATCTTATCACACCAAAGAGGATGAACGGAGTAATCTCTTTCATAATATTTTTTTCTGCGTTTAATAACAAGTGCAGTGAACACAACCGTCTTCTAGAAATCCATGTTTGCAAATGAAGTATAAATTTTTATAAATTACCGGCGACTGTCTCCGTCGGCGCACACAAAAAATGTTCAGCAACACGACAATGACAAAAACTTTTTTATCACCGTGACAAATGGCACTCGTGGGCGCATAGCCTACATGTGCAATCTTTTAACATAACTTGCCCGGGTCGAGTGGTACATTTCTTTTGCAGTATGAAGAGTCAAACTTCGCTAATAAAAAAAATTTATGTATGAATCGGCCTAAAAGGGTTTATGGAAATTTTTAGAGTGCCATCATGCCTGATACACCCAACACCAAAAGTAGAAATAAACTGCGAATTATTCGCAACTAATTTAAACTCAAAAATTTCAAAAATACTTTTATCAGATAGTTATAGTGAATTTTTAACAAATATTATTAAAAATTGTGTAGATAGTCCAAAGGACCCTTCGGGGTAAAGAGGGGTAAAAGTGCCTAAATGGGTAATTAAGAAACTAATAGTAGCATTAAGTGCGCTATGTAACAGTAAGTTTTATATACCAATATTAGGGCTTTAAACGTAATCGTCTTCGAGTAAAGCCAGTTTAAGTGAAATTCGAATATTTCCAAGTTTTTCCTCAACGCGTGCTCGAATCTTTTTCAAAATCGACTTGCATATAGAACAGAGGGACAGCTAATTTTTGGTGTATATTGAAGGCTATTCCAAGGTCACGTACAGAAAAAGGATGCAAAAAACTACTTGGTGTGCTATAAAAATATGAAGACGCCACGGAACAAGAATAAGGCCATGATTTTCTAACAGAACGTGGTAAAACTAGTATAGAAACCGATTTTCGTAAAATTCCAGATAGTCCAAGACACTCATTTAAAACAATATTTTTTTGGATTGCCCGAGTTAGTATTTTCTGAAATTCTTTTTATTAGGTTAGTATTCCACCAGATTCAAAGGCGTCTTTGTTTAACCTGACTACCATAAAAAAGTCAGTCAGGCCTAAGGTGTGATATTCAGTATTTATGCAATTAATCATCTAAGAACTATTAAATAATAAAAGTCAACACGAATTTAATTAATATTATAGAATAAAAAATAAAAAAATTGACGACACATTAAAGTGTAGCTCAAGTCTTGAATAAAACCTGAAGGACGAAAAGTTAAAAAATTAAACAATTGAATTGTATTACAGATATTATTATTCCTATTAAACGTAGTAATAAATAACAGATTATGTCAAACATATCTCTTAAGAAAAAATAAAAAAAAAAATAATTAGTTGTCCAGGAGGAAAAACTGGTTAAGTTTCGTACCAACCGAACCGAACGGGGAATACTAATCGCCGTCGCTTTCTTCGTAAACAATGGGCGGTACATGTAAATTCATCTACAATTCACGTTTTCGCTACTAATTTATTGTTGGAAAGAGAACAGTTTGTTGTTGCTCTCACATAGGTGCCATTATTTGTATTGTTAGAGAAAAATGTTTGAAAATTTTTTGTTGTACCCGGGGGCCCGTGACTTCTCTCGCCGGTCCTAGGCCTGCAGTATTTCTTAGTAAGCTGTACATAAATTTACATGTATCGCCAAATGTTCGCGAAGAAAGCGACGGCGATTAGTATTCCCCTTAATGGGGTTGGTAGGAAATGAGTCATCCGTTCTTCCTGCTGGAAAACTAATTGTTTCTTTTGTCAAAAAATATGTTTGACATAATCTGTTATTTATTACAATGTTCAATAGAAATAAAATAATACAGTGAAACCTGCCAAGTTGAACACCTCTGTATACTGGACACCTGCTCAAGTTGGACACTTTTCAATTGGCCTGGCGAAATTACATTGTTTTAAATGCATATTAACACTTATAAGTTAGACACCTCTATATGTTGGAAACCTGTCTAATTTGGACAGTTTTTTAAAATGATTTTTGATATTTTGACCTGTTTACGTTGGACATTCATGTATTTTACACGTGACCGAAACACGTGTTAGTTATGTTATGACAGTTTTGTTGTTAGTCATGTTAGTTTTGTTATGACGGTTTTAGTATTCCAAAAGCAAATGAAGGGGATCATAATGAAGACCCGGATTCAGAACTTCGCGATGCAATTAAATTATTACCTCCAGAGTTTCAAAATCAGTTACAGACTGCTGAAGAAATGATCACCGCCGATGCCTACTTGGAGGTACACGATCATGTCTTCAATACACATCAAGACGTTCTTCAACATGTTTTACAACTAGACGAGGAACAAGAAATCGAAGAATCTAGTGACGAGTGCGAGAAAGTAGCGGAGAAACCAACAACCCCTGAAGAAGCTTTGAACGGTATAAATACCGCCATTAAGTATTTAACTGAAAACCCATGCGAACTGTTAGAAGATTTATTCAAAATTCAAAGCAAATTAGAAAGCAAAATTTTCCTAAAAATTGTATCCAAACAAACTAAGATAAGTGATTTTTTTACGAAAGATAATGTTTAAATATCTATAATATGTATGTATTACGATTGTTATTCGATAGTTTATTTCAATAAATATTGATACGTAGATGTGTGTATATGTATTACTTTAAAAATAATTAATTTTGCATTATATTCTAAATTAGTGTTAACCTTAAAATTACTAAGCGTAGATGATTTTGATATTTTGCATATGTTGGACACCTGTTTATGTTGGACAGTTTTTGATTGCACCGCGGGTGTCCAACTTAAACAGGTTCTACTGTATCTGTAATAAAATTTAATTGTTTAATTTTTTAACCTTTTATAATATTAATTAAATTCGTGTTGTTTTTTTTTATATAATGGTATTTACAGATTAATTGCATAAATACTGACTATCACATCTTAGGCATACTTTTTAATGGTCAGTCAGGTTAAACAATAACACCCTTTGAATTTGGTGGCATACTAAAGACAACGGGTATGGGTTCGCTTCAGGAAAAATAGGATTGAACATAATAAAAAAATTTAAGAAAGTACCACTTTGGGCAATTTTTACGAAAATCGTTTCTATACTAATTTTACCACATTCTGTTAGAAAATCATGGTCTCATTCTTGCTCCGTGGCGTCTCCATATTTTTACAGCAAACCAAGTACAGTTTTTGCATCCTTTTTCTGCACGTGACCTTGGAAAGACCTTCAATATACACCAGAAATTGGCTCTCCCTATGTTCTATATGCAAGTCGATTTTGAAAAAGATTCGAGCACGCGTTGAGGAAAAACTTGGAAATATTCGAATTTCACTTAAAGTGGTTTTACCCGACACGATTCCGCTCCCCATAGTCTCGACAACTCCAAATTGGCTTCGTCAACACCTAGGAACTCACGCGTGTAGGGACAGTGACATCTGATTACTGAGCAACATGTACTATTCTGTCAGATAACTGATTACTGGGTACATGTGCCGTTCTGTCAGATGTCGGGGTCAACCCACACGGGAGACTGGTACGATGACTAGGCCAAGTTCGTCCGAGTCGATGCTACAAAGAACGAGACAGTGGCAGAGTATCACTGGCGGATCCGTTGCTGGATTTTGTCCTCCTTCGTGACCAAAGGAAAAACTATTTGGTATTACTGTGTGTCAGAGGTTTAATGGTATGTATGCCTTGTCGGCTTGGATTATTGCATTGTGTAAGTGTGATGTGTACTTATGTGTTTGAAAGTATTCTCGCAAGCTATGAACCTGTTTATTATGCATGTTCCTTATGTCTATAAGACCTCGACCCCTTCGGCTCTTAGCAGCGTCAGTCGTCCTATCGCTGCTTTGGGATGATGAATTCGGTATTTGGTCATAAGAACGCGGGTCTTGGTCTCGATGTTTGTCAAATCCGTAGGCGTCCATTTGATTACCCCAAATGAGTACGTTAGCACCGGAACTGCGTAGGTGTTAATTGCTTTTATGTTTTTTTTTTCCATCAAGGTGGGTGTTCAGTAATCTCCGTACACACGTTAAGTATTGTGTACAGGTTACATTGTCTCCCTTCAAGCTTGTTGCTTGTGGAGTCAATCAGAAGCTGCTCTTTGCAACCTTGTGACCTCTTTCAACATCCGTTTTGTTCTTCTGGCAGTATGGTGTTAATCTGACAATGCTCATTGATCTTTTCTGCCAGACAGGACGTCAAAATCTTATACACTGTAGGCAAGCAAATGATAGGCCTATAATTAGCAGGATTTTTTGTATCACTGTTTTTTGATTTCGTATATGTGATACCCTGCGTTAGGAACTTCGGTGTTAGGTTTGGTGTTCTTATAAATAGTGTAAATTGTTCAGCGAGATACTTGTGTGTTGATATAAAGTATTTGAGCCAGCAGTTTTGTATGTTATCTATGCCACATGCCTTCCCGTTATGCGATCTCTGTAAAGCTCTGGAGACGTCCTCCGTATAGGGCATCTCCGGAAGATGTTCGTTATTCCTGCACTCTGTATCGATCCAGCTGGCTTTGTCATTATGGTCAATGGTGTTGGACCATATATTCGCCCAAAAATTATGAAGTTCGTTCTTCTCCAGTA
Source organism: Brachynemurus nebulosus (assembly GCA_035578155.1). NCBI lineage: Eukaryota > Metazoa > Arthropoda > Insecta > Neuroptera > Myrmeleontidae > Brachynemurus > Brachynemurus nebulosus. Next base: position 119,135,999 of record JAPWDM010000001.1, on the reverse strand, counting down.
GACCATTACTGTCAGTTACCGTGTTCGTTAGAGACTGATAAAATCGTCTCTCGTTTCTACTGAACGCTTGGTTTTGTCGTTTGCGTTCAGTACTGGTCTACTTACCTTTGTGAGCGCTTCGCTAACGCTGTTAATTTTTGGTGAAGCGTATCTCTGATCTCTGTGATTGTTTTATTGGGTTCTTCGTATTGTGTGTGTACTGAGTGTTTGTGTAATATGTCGTGTATGTATTTGTTGAGCCATCTGGATCTCATACCCTGTTGGTATTGGGTGATCCTGCCGAGGTTGCATCGAATGTTGTTGATGCGTTTATTCATTCGTGTTTCTCAGGCAAGAGTTTTGTGCTCCTTCGAGTTGCGAGCTACAGGTGGTGTTACATCGGCACCGTTACAACGTATAGCTGCAACGGCTCGACAGTAGATAGCTGTGTGTAACTCGATAAAATTGTCACAAGTTTCAAGGTGTTTAAGCAGTATTGTATTATTAAATATTTCGACGATCTCAGCCAATCTACATGAGGTGTGTTGTTTAGGCAACAAGTATCTATGTGTGGCGTGCGTCCCTTCAAATTCAGTAAGCGCTGTGTTAAATTCCAGTTCGATCTCTTGCAAGAGGGTGTCGTTTACTGCTGTCTCATGGAGGTTAGGCTCATTATCGACAAGTTGTTGAATTTCGTTTTGTGTGGAGCCCCCCATTTCTGGTGCGGAGTCGTCCTGTCTTTCTTCATTTTGAGTAAATTGATATGTGATTTGGGTTTCAATTGTGTTTATAAGGGAGGAAGGGATAAGTTATTGGTAAAAATGACACGTTTTTGATCTGTTAGTCTCTGTTCAGTGACTCGACTTACAAGTAAAAATCCCGAAGCCGGGCCTATCGATTTTGATGAGACTTAAATATGTTGTGGAACACTAAAAACTAAGGGACACATATTTTTTTATCGGCGGAAAAGCGGTTTGAAGGGGTGAAATCGCCCTTTAAAAATTGGGGTAAAAATTTAATTTTACAAGCTCTTTTTTGAAGAGATCTATTGATATGCAATTTGTTCAATTTGCTTCAACAGGGGTGGTTGGAGGTTAAAATTTGGGGGTTAATTTTGCAAAAAGGGGGTGAAAAATAAACAGTATAAAAATTTTGTTTACAGATTTGAAATCAACGTCAAAAAATCTAATTGAGCTCTTTTTGCTTAATGTCCTAATATTAAGCCTAGGGGTGGTTAACTAAAGTGACTGTGTCGAATAGCCGTATTACTTGAGTAGTTCAAGAAGTTCTTCTTCATGGAAAATAGTTTGACAATTAGAATAACGTAGAAATGAAATTCTTTATTTCAAAATTCTGTTTGAGCAACTGGAGAGGGGGTGAGTCACCCTTGTTACTGAACTTGAACTGTGGTGATTACTAAATGTTGTAATTTTATGTTGTTTGTATGCGAATAAAAACTAAACTGAACTGTTTGATTATTATGAATTAGGTGAATAAAATTTGAGTATCTTTTAATTTGAATTTAGAATATAGGTACATAAGCATTTGCGCAGGTGTTAATTGTGGAAGCGTGACTACTTAATTTTTCTGTAAAATTAAATTTGAATGCCCAAAACCTATGTCCCGAGATCTGTTGGATCAGTGTTTCATAAAACGCTATCTTATCTCCAATCTCAATGGTTGTCTATTGACACAATTTATTGATTTTTTGTAAATGTAATGTACGTATGAAACAGCAGCTGTACCTGCACTCTATGTTATTGCTGCGTAACGGGGTCGGTAAAATAGGATATCGGTCGATATTGCAAATGGCGTCGTGTCTATTCAATGTATTGAATATGAAATCATTTATGAATTTAATAGAAAACGAGAAAATAGTTAAAATGATTAATGATACCTTTCTAATGATTAGAAAAATAAAAATGAAATTATCAGTTAAACTATGGCTTTTCGGCGGGGTATTTGATCCTGGAATTTAAGGTAAGGTATTTTTTCCGAATAATTGGTACGAATGTTCGTATACGTTCAATTGGTGAACGATGATTGAACAAATCGCCTGAGTTACAAATATCAGATTAGTGCTGATAAGAAATTAAATTTAAAATTGGTAAAATTAAAACAGCGGACGAATTATTGAATTAAATAAAACGGACGACTGAATGGAAAGATCTAATTAATTACGGAAGGATATTTTTCCTAAGCGACGAGTTGGAAAAACCACGTGGAGCTATAACCTATATGAGTGCGATTGATGCTGTTAATTGTGAAATTTTTAAAAAGGTGAGCAAAATTCCGATAAAAAAATGTAAGAATAAACTATTTTAACCCTGTCAAATATTTTTCAGATTGCAAATTCAACTAAAAATTTAGCACGTACCTGGTTTATGTGAAACAAATAAAAGCTGACTATGTGATTATATTATTCAATAACAATGAAAATCCTTTACAAACTCCTTTTACATACTGCATATCCTTTTACAAACTTTTTTTTTTGACGTTAATTAACATTATTGATCTTTTTTTTTTTGACGAATAATTTAAGTTTCGTTTCTCCTTTTTGGGGTGAAATTAGTTTATTTTATTTTATATACTTTTTTTTTGACGGTTAGGGGTTACTTCGTAACACCCTCTAAAATTACATACTAGTTTACATACACTCATTTTTACTATTTACACACAGTGGGTAATAATGTCATAATAAGTGGTTCTGAAGTTGGACTATCGTATGTAAGATTTTTATAAGGTTTGTTTTTTAATGGATATTATAGTTTTCGTTATCGAAAATTATCGATACCGAGAATAACGATATTTTCAAAATGAATGGAAATCTAATAAAAAAATACAATAGTCCAACTTCAGGACCACTTGTTGTGGCATTATTACCCACTGTCAGTGTGTTAATAGTAAAAACGAGTGTATGTAAACTGGTATATAACTTAAGAGGGTGACTCACCCCCTCTCCAGTTGCTCAAACAGAATTTTGAAATAGAGAATTTCATTTCTACGTTATTTTAATTGTCTTAAACTATTTTCCATGAAAAAGAACTTCTAGAACTACCCAAGTGATACGGCTATTCGACACAGTCACCCCTTAGTTAACTACCCCTAGACTTAATATTAGGACATTGAGCAAACATTGAGAGGTCAATTAGATTGTTTGACGTAGATTTCAAATCTGTAAACAAAATTTTTATAGTGTTTATTTTTCACCCCCTTTCACCAAAGGGTGCTTCAAGGAAACACTTAAATTCGGCTGAGCCTTAGGTGTTGGGGGCTCCGTAAGTAGTCCAGTAGTATTTTGGCTGAAGGTGTTGTTACAGCTGACAGATGGCTGCCTAGAGCCCAGTCTATCGTCACCGTGAGCTAAGCTGTCACATTCAGTGGTGACCCTGATGCGGCCGGTCGCTCCACCGCGGCAGCGGAATTTTTCCGAGGCTTTTTTTTTTAAACTCTCCATCCTAATGGGTTGTCCTTTTAGTCGCCTTTCACGACAAGCAGGACTTACTATGGGGAAATTCTGCAAAGTGAAGCCCCCACCCACAGGGGATTTATTATTATTATTATATTATTATTATTATTATTATTATTATTATTATTATTATTATTATTATTATTATTATTTGAGAATTTAACGAAAGAAACGCGACTGCACTTCAAAAACCCCCAGGCGGAGGAAACGTGTCCGTGCAGCGTACCAGGTCAGGTACTTCAAAGTCAGGTACGTAATGTCCGTCATACAGCATCCCCTTTCTGGTCTTCCCTACCTAATAAATCCTCGAACCTCGCTGCAAAACCATGACAGTGGGAGATTCGAGGGCAGGTCCAATGGATGTTCGAGGACCCGCTCTAAACGGGACATGGGGTTCAAAGATGTTCATGAACTCCCAGAAAAAGTCGTCTCGTGCGACCGAAGCGTGCGGAGCGTCCCGATAATAACTGCTTTTTGCATTGACGCCGCTAACATGTTGGCGTGAGATCTACAAGCCGGAATGATATTTAAGTTGCACACAAAGGAGTTATGCATACCCTCCAGACATCCGATTATAAGTATGACCAAGTGAACCGTATAGCCCGGGTACAGCTGTCGCAGTTCGTGTATTAGATTTATTTTTATTATTATTATTATTATTATTATTATTATTATTATTATTATTATTATTATTATTATCCTTTTCGACTATGTTAGTTTCCGCCGGAGCAGAGAA